>BLBF01000040.1:38584560-38618818 GCA_015471245.1 Laticauda colubrina
CATTGATATACAATTGAAAACACACAAATGATACATGGTTACAACATAAGGCTAAGTCAACCTGGTGCCTGCAATACTGCATTCTAACTATTGCGCTACCACAGCTCCTTTGTATATACTTTAACTCAAGTGATTCAGTCTTGTCTAGCTATAGACTTGTTTTAGTTTTAAATTTTAAATTCCCATATATATCAATACAGTTCTGAAATAGATATTAGAATTAAGGATCTATGTGTCATCTTCAATTATATTCTTAAAGCATGGAATTTATTATTTTTAAAAATATAGTTCACTCTATTCAGCTATTGAACACAGCAAAGAGGATGATTTTATGTAACTTGAAAAAAATTTAATCTCCTAATTTGAAAAAATGGGTCTAAGATATGAGTTTGTATTCTCTTGGCAAAGGTGTCCATGTCCTAAAAATGACAACTTAGCACAATATATTGCTATATAGTATAGAACTTAAGGATTGAATAAGTATACTGTTATCCTTAATATGATTTTTTTCTTTTTTGTCATGTTTATTTTATTTTATCACTATAATTAATCAAGTGAAACTTTTCCTGTGATATGGATTTTTATTTGGTTTATGGTAGAAGTTATAATTTCTGGATAGAAATACTATATACGGATGACAGAATTGTATTAGTAATATTAAAGTTTTTTTCTACAGAGATAACTCTTTTGGAAAACAACTATAGTCTCCTGGTTGTTAAACCACCTGTTCAAGGGTATCAAATAGATCTAGTTAAGTAATTCCCCTCTAAAGGCCATGAGAAACATTATGTCCCTTGGATCCTTAACCTTTAGACAAGTCCACATAACTAAAAATGATTTATTCTTGCACTGTTGTCTTGACATTCTTAGTCTCTGCTCAGTCTTGCAGGAAACTCACAGCTATGCAAATACATCAGTACTGTGATGGCTGCAGTTGGTGTGCATTGCCCCATATAATTCAAGAAAATGGATTTATAGTAAGAAAAGTCATAGGCAATGATGATCTTTTCCTTTATTCTTTTTGATGAGAATGTTTTTCCCTTGACTAATGCTTTGTTGTATCAGTTTGCTGACGTGGGAAGCTGTGAATTTTTGTGGGTTTTTTTTCTCCTAGTTTCTTCCTCCTTGGCTTAGCTTGGCCTTCTCTTGTTTTTAGTTTATTTTAACAGGGAAATGTTTCCCAATGGTAAAATGAATTTTTATAGAAGTAAAAGGAGATTTATCATAATTTTCATAAATTGTCACACAAATCAAATCCAAGTTTTTAAATATGCAATTTTTAGGTTTAATTAAACTGAATTGGGCCAGATTGCCGATAACAATCTGATATTCAGTTCACATGTCAGGTGCTTGTTGGGGGCAAAATGGGAGCTGTGACTGGCTTACAGAATTATATGTGTCCATATGACCTGTTCGACAAGCTATCCAGGGGTGGGCTGCTGGGGGTTCGTGGGTGTCAGGAGAACCATGAGCTAAGATTCTGCACAGTCCCAAATCTCACTCCTGGCTGGCACCACCCACCCTGCTCCACCCCTCCCAGCAGTCCCCACATGGCCCGTTTTGGATGCAGGTAAGTGCAGGGTGTGTGCAGAGGCTTGGGAAGGTCAAAAAAAATGGGCCTCCCAGAAGTTCAGGAAGGCCAGAAACAGGCTCATTCTGGATTCCAGAGAGCCTCCAAAGCCCAGGCAAGCCATTTTTGTCCTCCTGGAGGTTCAAGGAAAGCCTCCAGAACCAGGGGACAGCAAAAACAACCCCCTGACCATGGTGCAGAAGGTTGACTAGGCCATGCTGACCATGATCTCGCCCACCCAGCAACCAGGCAGAAAACCCCTTGCCAAAATTTTTGAAGTCCACCCCTGAAGTTTTGTTGGCATAATAAAAATCATGTATCATTTAGAGGCTCTTCAATGTTCTATGCAAACATGCTCTGTCATTGGCTTCAGACAGCAAAATATCTTATGCTGGAAACAAATGTTCTACATTGTTATTTTGCACCAAATAAATATATTTCAAAATTGATTTTCAATTCCTCAATGGATAACTATCTGTTTATCAACCATTTTACTTTGGTATGCTATATTATAAAGATTCAAATATCCCATATTTATGTAAATTTTAGCCACTTGAACTGTGCTCATGTTGTGAAAATATGGATATTCAGAATATTTGGAAGACAAAGGTACGTGAATATTTTAAAGCACTCTTACTTTTGGTATTTATTGTATATGGATTTCAAGTGTTTCCACAACTTTCTTAATATTCCACATTTTAAAGGTAGAAATGGTCTTGTTTCAATTATAAGAATATTTTATTATTTTTAGGAATAAGGGAAGAATTTGTTACTGAGAATATTTCTGTGGATGAAATGAAATTACTCAATTCATATACAGAATTATTCCTAAATAAGTGATTTAGATCTTGTGAACTAAAAGTTATAATTCCCAAAACTGTAAATAATTTAAAACAAAGAAAAAATAGTAGTTTTTAGATTCAATGGAACAACTACGCTTCATACTTGTATAATAAACAATTTGAATAGTATTAAATTTGCTAGTTCTTTCAGCAAAGTAACTTTTTTCCTCAGCCCCTCTGCATTCCTTAGAAATCTCAGTTCTTCAAATACCTTAAGGGGAAAATAGAATGAAGAATGTTGATTCATTTTTAAAAGACTCTCTTGTTCTCCTCAAAGGCAGAAAATATAACAAAACATATCCTGCATATTTTTGCTTTAATACACTTGTAATAGCTTGCTTTCTTTGCTGGAGATTAATGATAATCAGCAGGCCACCCATAGAAATGCAGGATATAGATAATTGTGTGTGTATATTGTTACTGTAAAGACAAAAAATATAACTTGGCTTGTTTGATATATTTCATAACAATCTAACTTTGCATAATAATCCAAAATTTTTTTTAACCGCTGGCAATCACCTTTGGCATTATGATGGTACAGTTTGATAGACATGAGGTGACATTGAGATATTTTGCACATGTACAGATGTACAGATGTACAGATGATGGCTCTTTTAAGGGATGCATGCAGTAACTGACCATCTAGATGGAGAAATATTGCAGTTAGGAAGTGTTCTATTATATAATAAGTATCACTTCAACTCTGAATCAATGAGTTAAGATATGCAGACACTGGTCTTCTTGGAAGTAATATCTTTGAAAGTGTGGCTGCTTTATAATCCAATTGCTGGTATATTTTCCATTTCTGGAAATGATGGCCATTTTGTTAATCTACTTCTCCGGTAGTCTACTGTCACCATTTATCTTAGAAGAAAACATGTCTTTTTTTTTTTTTTACAAGTAAGCTTACTCAAATAAATTCTGGTTTTAGAGAATCTTTTGAAAGAAAAATGCTGTCGAAATGTATGAGGTTATTATGTCAAAAGAGAATGAAGTTCTCCTTCAAAGTCTAGTCAATGTGTCTCATTCACTCTATTCGCCAGATTGCTGGTGCATAAGACATTCCTGTTCTGGCGCAATTCTACATTCCTAATGACTTTTATTCAGAATTAATGTGGCTTCCATGAGCACCTCAATAAGATTTTATTGCCAACTCAGCATTAAAGTATCATTATTGCAAAGTGTTACTGTAAGAGTGAATGCCTGCCAAACATTTCTCAGAAGAGCCCTGTGCTTTTAAGATAAGTGCAATATTCTCTGTCTTCATTTTCATGTTAATGTCAGAGATGAAACTTTTTATTGATTGGGCAAAACAACTGCAAGCATGTGAAGAAGTAGACAGCAAATGTTTTAGGTATAACATTTAGGTATAAGGTATAAGGTATACATTGAAAGACAATATTTGATTTTAAAAACTCTAAGTAAAATGATGTATGATATTGCAATTCCAATTTTCCAATGTTGCCTTTCTCACAGAGGAAAGTTTTATATATACAACCAATTTCTGTTTCTTCTATATTTTTTCTTCAGTGACCAACAATATCATAACAAATTGTTGATATACCTTAATACCAAACCCTGTGATACAAGGGATCTAATAATGTCAACTATTTTACCTACAATACCCTTAGTTTTATGAGTAAATGTTGCATAATGTGCCAAGGCATTGTATTCTTCTGAAGAAAAGCACATTCCAGTAAGAAGAAAAAGAGAAAATAAAATCCATGAGAAGTAATTATTGTATGTGCAGCCCATCTGTTTACGAAAATTTAGATCGAGATGCCAATGCAGAATGTTAAAAAAAGTCCATTGATAAGAGTCATGTCCACATGCACTTTCAGACTTAATTTTTATATCCTTTACTAGCACAAACAAGGAAGAAATTCATTCAGTTTATATTTTAAGCAAATGTATCCAATCTCATGTTACAAAGTAATTATTCTCTAAAATGTTCATTCCTCCAAAAACTTTCAAAATGAATTTTTCCAATTAAACAATATTTATAATAGGGTTGAATGTTGACTAAATAATGTACACAATGTTTTAATACCATGGAAAATCAGTTACAGAAGTATGTACTGTATAATAGGGAAACAGCATTTGGCAATCTTAATTAGGAATGTACCATTTTTAAATTAGAGCTTGTTTAAAAATAATTCTTGATCTGGTACAGAAATGGAATGAAGATTTATAAAAAGGAATTCAGCCCTACTTTCAATTTTTTAAAAAAAACATATCAATACAAATAACAATGTAACTGACATATAAATATTGCATAAACTCTTTTCATTTATACAGGTAATAAGAAAAGGTAAGTTGACGACGGTCATTTCAGTGTGTTCAAATCAGAATTAATTTTAAAAGTAAAGGACGTCCTGTCTTTTTGTTATATTTGGCATACTACCAACTCCACAATCATACTGTTTTGCAGCCATTGCTTTGTCTTTGTAAAGATGATGGAGATAACTTTCAAACTTGTTTTTCACTAAAGAAGATTATTAAATAGTTTTTCATGATATGGTGACAGTCTCAAGAAGATTCATGGCTAGATTATGTTTCCAGACTTTATAATCAGTGCTGATAACAGAGATAAGTAAAAGGGTTAATGTGCATAAATAATAAACTAGGATATCAGAAAAAACTCATGACTATAAATATATTAAGATAAAACTTAAAATCAACAGTACTGAAAAGCATGACTGAAAAGAGAGAGAAGGAAAAAAGATGGGCTGTCTGAATAGCTTTTATGAAAGCAACTTAATAAATCATTAGGAAAAAAATTAACAATGATTGGGGCCAAAGAAGTTTAACATATTTGGAAGTAGTCATTGAAGCACTGAATTTAGAAAACAACCCAAATAAAACAATATATTTATAGCTATAATCTTTATGTGGTGCACTAAATGAATCATATCCTATGAGATTTAAAACTTTTGTCATTTAATCTTGATTTTGTCCAGTATTCATTGAATTTTCTGTGACCAGTAGAATTAAATAAAAATCCTTGTTCAGCATACACTGACTCTATACTGAAATATTAACTTTTATAGTCCCTACCTTAATTTATTTGTAGTTGAGAAGAACAGACATTGCTCTTCTCTACCTGAAAAGAAGGCTAGAAAGAATATGTACAATTCTATGCATGTTTGTCAAAAATTAACTATTGCTCTATTTAGCGAGATGCAAGTGGTCAGGTAAAGGCATGTAGGCTTATATTACAAAGACATTACTTAGTTAAATGTCTTTGAGTCATTCATACTGAATTGTCCATCAACTATGTACTTTAAAATCAGTTGCATCCTTGAGGTGATTAGCTCACATCTTTATTACCTTTGGATGCTAAAATGTCTCTTCTAAGCCTGCATACTCCATAAGCTGGAAAGAAATCCCATTACAAGACTAGCCACAAAGGAGCTATAAAAAGTTTTTAAATATGTTCTGTAAGTCAAACCTAAAGTTGTCAACCTGGAAAATGCAAAGAGATCATCTAAGCCTTGGAAAATCAAACTCTGAACTTGCTGTCCTCAGGAGTGTGGACACTTCTAGAGAACCCACTAAATGTGAGCAAGTGCCACTACTGTACATATCTATTTGCATACAAATAGTGACTGCAAAAGATAAATTTATGGCAGCTATTTTATTTTTGGTTATTAAACCTTTATGTGGTCCTAAGCAGGCAGCAATATGAAAGTATATCGCACCCCACTGCTATGTTGATGGTTTTATTACATTTTGTACACAAAAGTACATTTTTAAATTTCTTCCTTCCTTATGTCAGTTTTCCATGCTTATAATGTCAGAAAAGCACTGTAATATCAACATATAGCCCATGCATCTCCCCCTCATGCTACCCTTTTATATTTGGAATTATTTCCATCAATTTGAGTTGTATTCAAAGGAATATCAGTAATGCACATTTTCTTAATGAAATCAGAAAATGCTTTATCAGTAGTTGCTAAAAAATGCTTGCTTTGTTTAGGAAGCATGATGATAAATTATCATACAATAAGGTCATAAAAGGTTAAATGTTCAACAAAGTAGCCACAATATAATTTCACTTCACCACCATTTTAGCACTGACATAGAAAATATGAAGGGGATTGATATCCTGAAACAACTCTATACCTCAAAATCAATGAGAACATAACCAAAAAGAGATTGTGAATGCATTGGTTAATGTTGTATTTTTGCTCCAGATATTTTCACTTGTATGTATGTGTGCATGGTGTGCTATCTTTTTATAACTCCATGAAAAAATATCATTGACTATTTTTGATAAAATACTCTAAAATGTTACAGATGGTAGCGAATAAGACCTTTACGACATTTATTTTATAATCTCCCATCTTTGTGCCATATTTGAAGCCAATTATTCTCTTAAAATATACTATTCAGGTTCATATTTTTCACTGGATGAAAATATAGTAGTAAACAGTTTTGAATGGTCTCCTCAATTGCTATTACTTTTATTTCCTTTTGATATTCTATTTGCATTAGTGATATTCTATTTACATCAATGAAAGTATCTCTTAGCAATCTTGTACTGTTTCCAAGTAGTAGTCCAGAGGTATATTTTTGTTAGATGCTACCATAATAAAATCAAAGTTATAATTAAAGTTATTGCCATGTAAGATATATTTATGAACTATGAATCTGACAACCAGTTACTGAGAAACATAGAGATTAATAGTTTCACTGTCATTTATAATTCTTTTGGCATGTTGTTGTGATTGATTATATTCACAATAAGGAATTGCATATTTCTGCAGAATACAACTTATATCAAAGAAATTGATTACATTTTCCTGAAGCAATCAGACCACAGAGTGGAAATATTAATTAAGTTTATTAAATGCTACATATGAAATGTTTGATTTGTTTAGATTAGCTGGATTTTTGATATTGTAGTTAGTCATGGTAGTGTATAGTAGTCTAAAATCAGAAAGAGGTTAGAAGCATTTTTCATAGATATTTTACTTTCATAAGCTACAGCTCACTTCATCAATCATATCAAGTAGTACCATCTATTCCAAGAATATCATCTGTACACATATATAGCCAACATTGGCAGATCTCAAAAAGTTATGCAACATCATACCTTCTTATCATTTAGTGGGAAAAAATACCCAGCAAGCTTAAAACATCCTGGGTATTGGAAAGTTTATAAATGGTCTGGAAAGAAGACGAACAAAACTATGCAAAATTGTCAAGAAAGTAACCAGTAAACTGAGTTCATTTCAAAAAGAATTGTGCTTTTAATGTTAAAAAATAGAAAATATTTTAAAATGGAAGTTGTGTCAAAATTTATAGATTCAAGTTAGAACCTTATGAAACATAACAATTTAGTTATAATTGAGTTGGAGGGCGGAGCTGGCATCACAATGATATGGCATGCGATCTTGGAGGTCGGAGATCGCTGCCGATATCATTGCTCCTGGATGATCCAATTGGATGTAAACCGTCCTGAAGAAATGGTGAAAGTGAAGAGTACATATTGTCGATCCCAGGGATACCACAAAATCCCTGGTAGATCCGGGAGAAGCTCTTCTTGCCAGCAGCAAAGAGGCAGCCATTAAAGCTGCTGAAGTTGGGACAGCTCCGAAACAGAAGAGAACAGCAAGAGAGAGTGTGCCAGTTTGGTGAGAACATTTTCTTTATTTTAAGATTTGAAAGGATGCCCTAAGGAAAAGAAAGAATCTGTAAAAGTTTTGACAGAAGTGATTAAGTGGCGATTTTAAACAGGAATGTCAAAGTAATGTTTTTTTTTTTCTATTGTTGGATTTTCTATACATGGTCTTATAATTTGAAACTGGACTGGTTTTTTTTTCCATCTATTTTTTTTTCCTTCTTGATTTTGTAACATTTTAGGCTAGAAACTCCCTTTTAAGGCCCTGTCACACTGCCCAACGGATGCAAAACGTATGTAAAAAGGACACAACGGACGAGCAAAATGTTCCATCCGTTGTTATCCACTCTCAAAAGGGGCAAAAATTTGCATAACTGGAGCGGATAACATGGAAAGGAACGGACGCGGGGAGGACGCAGGGTGGATGGAAAGCGGAGGCGGAACGGAAGCCCAGCGGATGGAAGCGGATGGGAGCGGATGGCACATCCGCTAGGCTTCCAGGGGACCTCAGCAAAGCAGACGCAGAACGGATACAGTGGATGCACAGCGGATGCACAGCGGATGAAGTGGATGCAGAGCGGAAGCCTAGAGGATGCACAGTGAAAGCCGAACAGATGCCGAGCGTTAATTGCGCATGCGGGGGGGATGCATTGCATAAGCCACGTGGATATAAAGGGAAGCAGCTCGCACGTGGCCAGCATTCGGAGGAAAGACCTGCTGCCGGATACATCAAGTCCTTGCCTGCCCTGCCTGCATGCCTGCCTGCAAGTCTTGCTGCCAGCTTTCCTGCCAGCCTGCCTCCAAGCCTCCTGGCCAGCCTCCCTGCCAGCCTTGCTCTCTGCCTGCCTGCCAGCCTTGCTGCCAGCCTGCCTTCCAGCCTCCCTGCCAGCCAGTCTTCCTGCCAGCCTTGGTGCCTGTCTGCCTGCCTGCCTTCCTGCCAGCCTTCCTGCCATCCTTCCTGCCAGCCTTCCTGCCAGGCTTCCTGCTAGCCTGCCTGCAAGCCTTGGTGCCTGCCTGCCAGCCAGGCTTCCTGCCAGGCTTCCTGCCAGGCTTCCTGCCAGCCTTGGTGACAGCATTCCTGCCAGCCTTGGTGCCTGCCAGCCTCCCTGCCAGCCAGCAACCCCACAACTATGGGGAAGAAGCGAAAGCCTCAACAACCTGCCGCCATCCCTGGCAAGAGGGACAGGGCTACCCTCCCGCCCCCTGTCCCTGACTCTGCTTCTGCTGGGGCTTCTGCTGCGCGGGCTCGCTCTTCTGGAGCTGGAGCTTCTGCTGAAGCTGCTCCTGGCGGTGGTGCTTCTGCTGGTGCTTACTCTGTTGAAGCTGCTCCTGGCGGTGGTGCTTCTGCTGGTGCTTACTCTGATGAAGCTGCTCCTGGTCCTGCTCGTACTGCTCGTGCTCCTGGTCTTGCTCGTCCTGCTCATCCTGCTCGTGCTCCTGGTCCTGCTTGTGCTCCTGGTCCTGCTGGTGCTGCTGCTGCTGCTGCTGCTGATCCTGCTGCTGCTGCTGCTGCTGATGATGATTATGATCCTGCTGGTGATGATGATGATGATGATGATGATCCTGCTGGTGCTGCTGCTGGTGGTGTGGAGGAGAAGCCCCTACTACCTGGGAGCCCCTCTGATGAGGGCCCATCTGGTCCTGCCAAAGGGAGGAAGAGGCATATGTGACAACGGGAGAGGAGGCAATACTATATTGAGGAGGAACACGAGGATGAGGTGCTGGAGTGGCTGAGAGAGAACAACTATCTGTGGCGGAAGGGACACCAGCTGTACAGGGACACCAAAATGAAGCAGGCTGCTTGGAGAGAGAGGGCAGAGAGTATGGGTTACACTTTGGAGGTGCTCCTCGGCTGGTGGAAGCACATGCACACCTGGTATGGGAAGCTGCACCTGGAGAAATCTGGCCAGGCCACGGTTAAGCTGATGAACAGAGAGACCTACGTCATGGCCAGGGGCAGCTTCCTGGAGGGTGAGATCTGCCACCGAGGAGCACCAACAGCCCCTCTCACTACCCTCTCTCTCCGGCAGCCTGATGAGAGCCAGTCCTCTTCCGGCCGAGAGTCAGTCCCTGTCTCCAGGCCGGTTTCTGTGGAGCGTGCCACGGCGGAGAACCCGCGGACAGGGTTTGTAACCGTGGTGGAGCGCGTGGAGGACTCCCTGGTGCAGTGGGAGAAAGGAGACGTCACGTCTACCACAGTCGTAGCCGCATCCACCCCCCCCAGCTCCACCTCCACAGAAAGGCAGAGAGCCAGACAGCAGGAAGGGCAGAGCCACACTGTCCTCCTGGAGATCAGGGACACCATCCACACCAGCATAGATCTCCTCTCTCAGCTGGTCAGGAACGACTCCTCATCCTCCAACCGCAAGCCCTTCCTCACCTATGTCAACCAGACCCTCAGGAAAATGGAGGAACCCCAGTACCAGGTGGTGAAGGACCGGATCACCAAGCTGCTTCACAACCCTCCAGATCCAGAGGAACCTGCTCCCACCTAGTCCAGGTCTGCTCCTCCACCCCAGGTGATGTCCCTCCCATTCCAAGGCTTCCCAAAGCCCCTCACCTACCAGGGCTATGGCTACCAGGAGTTACAGCAGCACAGGCAGCAGCCCTTCCCAGTCCAGGCACAGAGTCATCGGACAACACCATTGCCACCGATTCCACTGATGCCACCGATGCCTCCCACGCCACTGAAGCCACTGACAGCGATGCCACCCACGCCACTGATGCCACCCACACCAGTCCTCACCCAGCTGCAGACCAGGCAGCCCCACTACACTACTTCTTCCTCCACCCCACAGCCAAACCCGGCCTCAGTACATCTCTCATCAGTCCTGGGGCTGACACCCCATGGCATGGAGGAAGGACCTCTCAGCATCACGGGACTGAGCCAGCTGTCTGAGAGCTTTCTCAACACACCGTCACCTGTTGTCCTCTCGGGGCCAGGCACCCCAGTGGTGCTTCAGACCAGCACTGCAGCAGCAACCACCTCCACAGCACCTGGACCCTTCACCCCTGAGACTGGGCACACATCCGAGTGACCGTGAAGACTGCCAGAGACTGGGTGTGGACTTTATTTGGACACTTGACTTGGGTCAATTTTCTTTTACAGCTTGTTGTTCAATAAAGTTTATCTTTGATTCACACACTGGCTTCATTTCTTTTTTTTTTAATAAAGTCTTGGTGGAAACTTTTAGAATTGGTTTAAGCCTTTGCATGCTTGTGGGATGGGTTAAAATAGCAGTGGAATGGGCAGGGATACCTTTGGGATGGGTAATAGCTGTGGGATGGGTAAGGATAGCTGTGGGATAGATAAACCTCCAGTGCAAGCATAGTGGGACTCTATGGTCCACCCTCCCAAGTGCCACACCTATGGCCCTTTATTATCAATAACAATGTAATCAATCATCCACACATGTCAACACAAACACAACTCTTCATTAAATGCCCTGTTCATTGTAGGCCCACCCAACATACATGGCCCAATCTCATCTGTGTGATGAGACAGGCTGAAGGAAGCACCCATTAAGCATCTATCATCCTGTCTTGCCACTCCACTGCTCCAGCTGGGGAGTTGCACCAGTGTTTCAGGAGGTTGCGCTGCTTCTTCCCTTCACATGAAGCTCTGTTGGGGCCTTGCACATCCTCAGTGTCTATCAGGTTTTGCCCTTGCCTCCATTCCCCAGGCTCCATGTCCCCATTGCCTTGTTGGAGGTCCACGGGCCTGTTCTGCAAGACTAGGTAGCGGGTGCGCATGAGATTGTGCAGGATGCAGCAAGCTTCCACGATCCTCCTCACGGTCTCTGGGCGATGCTGCATGGTGGTGAGAAGTACCTGGAACCTGTTGGCCAGGATGCCAAAGTCGTTCTCCACCACCCCCCTTGCCCTGGACAGCCTGTAGTTGAAGATCCTCTCTTCACGGGTGAGGAGTCTGGAAGTGTAGGGCTTCATGAGGTAGGTTCTGAGGGAGAAGGCGTCATCCCCCATGATGAAGTAGGGCACATCTTGCGTCTTGTTGGGCAGGAGGTCTGGATCTGGGAAGCCCATGATGAGGTTGCCTTCCAGCCCCTCCTTGAGGTCACTGGCATTGTATACCTGGGCATCTGAACATGAGCCGTTGCCTGAAGCATTGATGTACATTAACTTGTAGTCAGCATTGACCATGGCAAAGAGGACGATGCTGAAGAAGCCCTTGTAGTTGAAATAAGTGGAGCCCGACTTGGGTGGTGCTTTGCAGGCCACGTGCTTGCCATCTATGGCTCCAACGGTGTGGGGGAAGTTCCACCTCTGATACCACTGCTCTGCAACTTTCTTCCATCCTTCTTCAGTGGAGGGGCACTGGAGGAGCTCCTCCAGGTATTCTTCGATGATGGCCTGCACCACTTCTCTGACCACAATGCTGATGGTGTTGTGTGGCACCCTCCAGCCGTACTGCATGCTCCTGTAGGTGGTCCCTGAGGCCAGGTGGTGCAGAGTCAGTGCCACCTTGAGCCCAGGTTCCAGGCTGGGCCAGAAGTTAGTGTTTGCCTTGGTCAACCTGGGTGTCAGGCGCTGCACAACTTCGTCAAACATGGCTGGAGGCATCCTCATGAAGTTCTGGAATGCCCAAGTCTCTTCGTTCCTGAGCTCCACCATCAGCTTGTTGTACAGTCCGTACTCTGCTCTTCTCCCGATCCATCTTCGGACCCAGACGCTTCTTGGCTGCCTCTTTTTCTTCCCATAGTAGAGTTCACAGAGCCTGTAGATGGCTTCACACTGTTGCAGAAGGATGGTGGCTGCCAAAAGGACTGTGTTACGATCCACGGTTGACATGACTGGATGCTGTGGAAGATAAAGAGTCAGATGAAGGCTGCAGAGGTCTGCACAGCTAGGCTGCTGGTCTGAAAGTGAGATGCAGGTGAGTTGCTCCCCCTTTTTATAGGCAGTATAGGTGTCCCTTTGCATCCTCTAGGCATCCTCTAGACATCCTCTAGACATCCTTAATATCCGAGATAGGTCCCCTGTGAAGGTTTTTTCCGTTTTAAATGCTTTGTTTCCGTGCTGCATCTGCTAGGCATCCGTTCTGCTTCCGTTCCGCGTCCGGTCTGCTTCCTCCCTGCATCCGAGCGGATGCAAGTTGTGCGGATGCAGAACGGATGCCTAGTGGATATAGCGGATGCATAACGGATGCAGAATGGATGCCTAGCGGATGCCTAGCGGATGCAGAATGGATGAATTGGATACATTTTCCGCGCAAAAGTTTTGAGCAGCTCAAAACTTTCTGAGCGGATGAAACGTCCATATACAGATGCTGGACGGATAGAGAGGAAGCAAAATGGAGGCAGTGTGTATAGAACGGATACATCGCATTAACCAATGGATGGCAAGCTTTTTTGTCCGTTTTACATCCTCTTTGCATCCGTTGGTGCAGTTGACAGGGGCTTTCGTTATTTCTTTTTTTAAATATCCTTTTCTTTTCTTTTCTTTTTTTAATTAATCCTTATTATATTTTGCTTGGAAAAGGAGGGGAAAAGTGAAACTTTGTGAAACTGTTGTAACACTTTGTAACACTGTTACAAAGAAACTTTTTAACACTGCCAATTAGAGGCTTGGAAATATTGTATTTCTCTTGTGACCAGACAAAGCTGAGAAAGAAAGAACTGAGACTTTTTTCAAGGATATTGCCATTTGATAAGATAGAGGGAAGAGCATGGGAAAGTATTTTTGCAGGTGCTCTTCTGGCTTTCTATCAACAGCTGGAGTCTGGTGTTGAAGTTTATGGGAAAAGAAAAGGTGATACGTTTTTGGAGAAGAGTGTTATAACAAAAGCCTTGGATAACTAAACAAAGTGCAGTGTGTTCTTTTGATTTTTCCTAAGCTGCACTACCCCTCCTCAATAGCTATTGAAATAGCTATTGGCATTTTTAGCTCTTTGGAACTTATATTTGGTTTTTTTTTTTTTCCTTGTCTTTGGAAGTTAAATTTTTACACTTGCTTTTTATTTTAAAAGAAAAGTTTGAGTATTAATGATTCTCTTCCTTTTCTTTGTAAGGGAGTAGCCTTTTTTCCCGCTCTCTTTCTGCCTTGCTGGTATTTTTATCTTTCCATCTACCTCCCATACTGGTTCTTTCTTTCTTTCTTTCTTTCTTTCTTTCTTTCTTTCTTTCTTTCTTTCTTTCTTTCTTTCTTTCTTTCTTTCTTTCTTTCTCTTCTTGGCCTTTTTTTTTCCTTCTTCCCTTATGCAGCTTTTTATATTTGAGACCTTTTAATTGGATTAAGATGTTGAAGAACCTGAAGAATTTTTCCATTTTTTAAAGCTTTTTATCCCTCACTTTTCTGTCTTCTTTAGGATTTCACAAGTTTTTTTTCTTTTGTGCGTGTTTATGGACTTTTTCTTCATTTCTGAATTTTCACTGTAATTTAACCAATTGATTGGATTAAGGTATACAAGAACCTGAAGATTTTTTTTTCTTATTTTCCCTTTTTATTATTATTACTATTTGGCTTCTTTTTCCCTCCTATTTTTATTTGGAATTATAATTGTTTATCTTAAAATTGGATTTCAGTCTAGAAGAACTTGAAGATTCTGAATTGTTTGAAATGACTAGGAAACTAACAACTCTTGGTTTTTCAACTTCCACTTCCTCCTCTTCACCATCTGGAGGACAACTTTCAATACAGACAATGTTAAGGCAAGAGAAAGAACAAGAAAAAGTGACCCTGCAGATGATTATGCAAGGAATTCAAAACTTCCAAACAAGATCAGAGAATATTGAAAAGAGAATGGAGAACATCGAACAAAGAACAGAGAATATTGAACAAAGGACAGGGGAAACCGATGAAGAAGTGGAGAACATTCAACAGATGATGATGAAGTATGATGAGAGACTACTGAAAATTGAAGAAGAAGATAAACAAAGAGATAAGAAGATTGGAGACACTGATAACAGATTAACTTTGGTTGAACAAGATAAAAGTGGTATGCTGTGATGGAAGATGGACCTATCAGAATTTTATCTTAGATTGGAATATATAAACATAGAAGAAGAAAAAAGACAAAATCTAGCCGAGATAATGATAGAAATATTGGCTGAAGCTTTGGAAATAACTGAAGAGAAGATGATGGATGGAATAGATGAGGTCTAGTGAGTCTTCACAAGATACGCAGTGAGAAATAGCTTACCAAGAGATGTTCACATCAGATTTACAAAGAAAGCCATTAAAACGCAAATATTGCAAGTGGCAAGAGAGAAAACATTGAAATATAAAGATAAGGAGATTGTGGTTTTGAAACAAGTGCCCAGAAGAGTGAGAGAGATGAGAAGATAAAATCAATTCTTGACCAAATTACTGTTTAAAAAAGAAGTGAATTATAGATGGCTGATTCCAGAAGGTTTAATGTTCACATGGCAAGAACAAAGATACAGAATTGACTCAATTGAGAAAGCTGAATCATTTTACACAGAAATTTTCAGAGGGAAAGAGGAAGGGGCAGAAAAAGAAATTTCACGAATTGAATTCCAAGAGGATTGCCAAATGACGACTGAAAAAGAAGAAGGTGCAGTCGGTGGAAAGGAGGAAGCCAAACAACAATGTGAACCAAGATCCATGAGAGCTGCCAAACCTAATTATAAAATATAACCATGGAAGAGAAAAAAATTGATTAAAATTAATATAAATGGAATTAACTCAGCCGTTAAAAGAAGGAAAATTTTCCATAAATTAGAGAAATTAAAGTTTGATATAATCTGCCTACAAGAAGTACATATTAAAAACAATATGAACAAATGTTGATACAGCCAAAACTAGGGAAAATATTTATCTCCTTGACACAGTGCAAGAAAAGAGGAGTGGTTTTATATATTAAAGAGACCATTCCAGTGAAATTGATTTATACTGATGATGACGGAAGAATACTAATGGTGGAAATAATGGATAATAATATGAAAACATTCCTGATTGCAATCTATGCCCCGAATGACAAACAAGAAGAATTTTATAAAAAATTACATTGGAAAATAATTGAACTGGACTATGCTAATATAGTTATAATGGGAGATTTTAATGGAATTGTAGACAACAAACTGTCTACAATAAACAGAAAACAATAAAGCAAAATAGAAAGACTCTCCCTAAATCTTTCTTTAAAATGGTAGATGAAATAAATTTAAAAGATACATGGAGAGAAAGAAATGCTAAAACTAAACAATACGCTTTCTATTCAAATTGATATTTATCATGGTCCAGAATAGATATGATATTGATGTCAACAGAATTATTAACTAATATTCAAGAAATAAATATTGAAACAAGTACTTGGGCAGATCATAATCCACTGACAATTAAATGGAAAGGACAAAGAAGAAGATCTAGATGGACGTTAAATAACACTATTTTAAAGGAAAAATACTTCACACAGTTGATGGAGAAAGAATTGGCTTTTTTTTCAGAGAAAATAAAAAAGAAGATACATCAATTCAGAATGTATGGGATACAATGAAGGCATATACCAGAGGCTTGGAAATAGAGGAAAAGAAATACCATGAAAAGATTAGCCTCTAAGGCACTAGAGGAAGAGTATAAAGGACTTGAAAAAGAGATACAGAAAATGCCACAGAAAAAGGATATCAAGTTAAAAATGGATATAACTAAACACAAAATAGGTCTAATAGAAAAAGAAGAATTAGCACAGAAAATTAGAAGTGCTAAACAGAACCACTTTGAAGATGCAAATAAACCAGGTAGATGGTTAGCATATAAACTGAGAAAGGAGAAAGAATCAAGGAAAATATTGCAATTAATAGATGACCAAGGTTAAGTTTACTATAGTAGTAAAGAGAAGAAGGAAATCATTCGGGACTATTATGGGATACTATACACACGAGAGAATATTGATGAGGAAAGAGTCAAACAGTATTTATAGAATGCTAATTTACCCCAGATACCTAAAGATATTGAAACAATGTTAGAAAGCAATATAATGATGATGGAGTTAAAGCCCCAGTCACACTGCACCAATGGATGGAAAGAGGATGTAAAACAGAGAAAAACACTTACCATCCATTGGTTAATGCGATGCTTCTGTTCTGTACTCACTGCCTCTGTTTTGCTTCCTCTCTATCCATCTATTGACATTTCATCCGCTCAGAAGATTTTGAGCTGCTCAAAACTTTTGAGCAGAAAATGTATCCAACGCGTCCGTTCTGCATCCGCTAGGCATATGGGGGACATCCGTTTTGCATCCGTTACGCATCCTCTATATCCGCTAGGCATCTGCTGCACATCCGTGCAACTCGCATCCATTCCAGCGGTAAACGGACGCAGGGAGGAAGCGGAACAGACACGCAGAGTTAGTAGCACGGATGGAGAAAGGATGAAAGCAGATGCAGCATGCAAAGAAAGCATTTAAAATGGAAATAACGTTCGCAGAGGGGACCTATCTCGGATATTAAGGATGTCTAGAGGATGCCTAGAGGATGAAAAGGGACACATAGTGGAAAACCTATATTGCCTATAAAAAGGGGGAGCAACTCACCTGGATCTCACTTTCAGCCCAGCAGCCCAGCTGTGCAGACCTCTGCAGCCTTCGTCTGGCTCTTGCTCTTCCACAGCATCCAGTCATCTCCACCATGGATCATAACAAACTCCTTTTGGTAGCTACCATCGTTCTGCAACAGTGCGAAGCCACCTACAGGCTCTTTCAACTGTTCTACGGGAAGAAGGGGGGCGGCCAAGAAGCGTCTGGGTCCGAAGATGGATCGAGAGAAGAGCAGAGTATGGACTGTACAACAAGCTGATGGTGGAGCTCAGGAACGAAGAGACTCGTGCATTCCAGAACTTCATGAGGATGCCTCCAGCCATGTTTGACGAAGTTGTGCAGTGGCTGACACCCAGGTTGACCAAGCAGAGCACCAAATTCCTCCCCAGCCTGGACCCTGGGCTCAAGGTGGCACTGACTCTGCACCACCTGGCCTCAGGGACCACCTACAGGAGCATGCAGTACGGCTGGAGGGTGCCACACAACATCATCAGCATTGTGGTCAGAGAAGTGGTGCAGGCCATCATCGAAGAATACAAGGAGGAGCTCCTCCAGTGCCCCTCCACTGAAGAAGGATGGAAGAAAGTTGCAGAGCAGTGGTATCAAAGGTGGAACTTCCCACACACCATTGGAGCCATAGATGGCAAGCACGTGGCCTGCAAAGTGTCAGCCAAGTCGGGGTCCACTTATTTCAACTACAAGGGCTTCTTCAGCATCGTCCTCTTCTCCATGCTCGATGCTGACTACAAGTTCATGTACATCGATGCTTCAGGCAACGGCTCATGTTCAGATGCCCAGGTATACAACGCCAGTCATCTAAAGGAGGGGCTGAAACGCAACCTCATCATGCGCTTCCCAGATCCAGACCCCTGCCCAACGACACGCAAGATGTGCCCTACTTCATCGTGGGGGATGACCCCTTCTCCCTCAGAACCTACCTCATGAAGCCCTACACCTCCAGATGCCTCACCCGTGAAGAGAGGATCTTCAACAACAGGCTGTCCAGGGCAAGGCGGGTGGTGGAGAACGACTTTGGCATCCTGGCCAACAGGTTCCAGGTACTTCTCACCACCATGCAGCATCGCCCAGAGACCGTGAGGAGTATCGTGGAAGCTTGCTGCATCCTGCACAATCTCATGCACACCCTCTACCCAGTGTTGCAGAACAGGCTCGTGGACCTCCAACAAGGCAATGGGGACATGGAGCCTGGGGAATGGAGGCAAGGGCAAAATCTGATAGACACTGAGGATGTACAAGGCCCAAACAGAGCCTCACGTGAGGCGAAGAAGCAGCGCAACCTCCTGAAACACTGGTGCAACTCCCCAGCTGGAGCAGTGGAGTGGCAAGACAGGATGATAGATGCTTAATGGATGCTTCCTTCAGCCTGTCTCATCACATGGATGAGATTGGGCCATGTATGTTGGGTGGGCCTACAATGAGCAGGGCATTTAATAGAGTTGTGTTTTTGTTGACATGTGTGGATCAATGCTTACATTGTTATTGATAATGAAGGGCCATAGGTGTGGCACCTGGGATGATGGACCATACAGTCTCACTATGCTTGCACTTGAGGTTTATCTGTCCCACAGCTATCTCAACCCATGCCACAGCTATCTCAACCCATGCCACAGCTATCTTAACCCATCCCACAGCTATCTTAACCCATCCCACAGCTATCTTAACCCATCCCAAAGGTATCCCTGCCCATCCCACAGCTATTACCCATCCCAAAGGTATCCCTGCCCACCCCACTGCTATCCTTACCCATCCCACAAGCATGCAAAGGCTTAAAGCATTTCTAAAAGTTCCACCAAGACTTTATTTACAAAAATAAATGAAGCAAGTGTGTGAAGCAAAGATAAACTTTATTAATAACAAGCTGTAAAAGAAAAATGACCCAAGTCAAGTGTCCAAATAAAGTCTACAGGTAGCCACCCAGTCTCTGGCCCTCTTATCGGTCACTCGGAGGTGTGCCCAGTCTCAGAGGTGAAGGGTCCAGGTGCTGTGGAGGTGGCTGCTGCTGGAGTGCTGGTCTGAAGCCCCACTGGGGTGCCTGGCCCCGAGGGTACAACAGGTGGTGGTGTGTTCAGGAAGCTATCCGAGAGCTGACTCAAACTCAGTGAGGTTGAGAGGCCCTTCATCCATGCCATGAGGTGTCAGTCCCAAGACCGACGACAGATGTACTGAGGCCGGGCTTGGCTGTGGGGTGGAGGAAGGAGCAGTGTAGTGGGGCTGTCTGGTCTGCAGCTGGTTGAGGGCTGGCGTGGGTGGCATCTGTGGCATGGGTGGCATCAGTGGCGTGGGTGGCATTGGTGGCGTGGGTGGCATCAGTGGTATGGGTGGCATCGGTGGCATCAGTGGAACCGGTGGCAACGGTGTCATCCGATGACTCTGTGCCTGGACTGTGAAGGGCTGCTGCCTGTGCTGCTGGACCTCCTGGTAGCCATAGCCCTGGTAGGTGAGGGCCTGTGGAAAGCCTTGGAATGGGAGGGACATCACCTGGGATGGAGGAGCAGATCTAGACTGGGTGGGAGCAGGTTCCTCTGAGTCTGGAGGGTGGTGAAGCAGCTCAGTGATCCAGTCCTTCACCACCTGGTGCTGGGGTTCCTCCATGTCCGTGAGGGTCTGGTTGACATAGGTGAGGAAGGGCTTGCGGTTGGAGGATGAGGAGTCGGTGTGGACCAGCTGAGAGAGGAGATCTATGCTGGTGCGGATGGTGTCCCTGATCTCCAGCAGGACAGTGTGCCTCTGCCTTTCCTGTCTGGCTCTCTGCCTTTCTGTGGAGGTGGAGCTATGGGTGGATGCGGGTAGGGCTGTGGTGGACGTGCCGTCTCCTTTCTCCCACTGCACCAGGGAGTCCTCCACACACTCCACCATGGTTAAAACAGCTGTCTGTGGGTTCTCCGCCGTGGGACGCTCCACAGAATCCTGCCTGGAGACAGGAGCTGACTCTCGGCCGGAAGAGGACTGGCTCTCAGCAGGGTGCCGGAGAGAGAGGGTTGTGAGAGGGGCTGCTGCTGCTCCTCGGTGGCGGATCTCACCCTCCAGGAAGCTGCACCTAGCCATGACGTAGGTCTCTCTGTTCATCAGCTTAACCGTGGCCTGGCCAGATTTCTTGAGGTGCAGCTTCCTGTACCAGGTGTGCATATGTTTCCACCAGCTGAGGAGCACATCCGATGTGTAGCCCAGACTCTCCGCCTTCTCTCTCCAAGCAGCCTGCTTCCTTTTGATGTCCTTGTACAGCCGGTGTCCCTTCCGCCATAGATAGTCATTCTCTCTCAGCCACTTCAGCACCTCATGTTCATGTTCTTCCTCAATGGAGTATTGCCTCCTCTCCTGTTCCTGCATATGCCTCTTCCTCCCTTTGGCAGGACCAGATGGGCCCTCATCAGAGGGGCTTCCAGGTTGTAGGGGCTGCTCCTCCACACCACCAGCACCAGCAGGATCATCATCAGCAGCAGCAGCAGCACCAGCAGCACCAGCAGCACCAGCAGGATCATCATCATCAGCAGCAGCAGCACCAGCAGGACCAGGATCATCATCAGCAGAGTAAGCACCAAGAGCGCGAGCAGGACCAGGAGCATGAGCAGGACCAGGAGCAGGACCAGGAGCAGGAGCAGGAGCAGGACCAGCAGGACGAGCAGGACCAGCAGGATGAGCAAGACCAAGAGCATGAGCAGGACGAGCAGGACCAGCAGGACGAGGAGCAGCTTCAGCAGAGTAAGCACGAGCAGAAGCACCACCGCCAGGAGCAGCCTCAGCAGAGTAAGCACGAGCAGAAGCACCACCGCCAGAAGCAGCATCAGCAGAGTAAGCACGAACAGAAGCACCACCGCAATAAGCATCATCATCAGCTCCTCCAGAAGCAGAAGCAGCAGAAGCCCCAGCCGCAGAAGAGCGAGCCTGTGCTACAGAAGCCCCAACAGAAGCAGGGTGAGGGCCAGGGGGCGGGAGGGTGGCCCTGTCCCTCTTGCCAGGGCTGGCAGCAGATGGCTGAGGCTTTCTCTTCTTCCCCATGGTTGTGGGGTTGCTGGCTGGCAGGGATGCTGGCAGGGAGGCTGGTAGGGAGGCTGGCAGGAAGGCTGGCAGGAAGGCAGGCACCAAGGCTGGCAGACAGCAAAGGCTGGCAGGGAGGCTGCCAGGCAGGCAGACAGCAAGGCTGGCAGGGAGGTTGGTAGGATGGCAGGCAGCAAGGCAGGCAGCAAGGCTGGCAGCAAGGCTGGCAGGCAGGCATGCAGGCATGCAGGCAGGCATGCAGGCAAGGCAGGCTGGCAAGGCACTCAATGTTTCTGGATGCAGGTCTTTCCTCCGAATGGTGACCTGCTTGGGAGCTGCTTCCCTGTGCATCCGCTAGGCTTCCGCTCTGCATCCGCTTCATTCGCTCGGCATCCGCTCTGCATCCGCTTCATCCGCTCGGCATCCGCTCGGCATCCGCTGTATCCGTTCCTTGTCCGCTTTGCTGAGGTCCCCCGGAAGCCTAGCGGATGTGCCATCCGCTCCCATCCGCTTCCATCCGCTAGGCTTCCGTTCCGCATCCGCTTTCCATCCTCTCTGCGTTCTTCCCCCATCCGTTCTTTTTCATGTTATTCACTCTGTTTATGCAAATTTTTGCCCCTTTTGAGAGTGGATAACAGTGGATGGAACATTTTTCTCGTCCGCTGTGTCCTTTTTACAAACCTTTTGCATCCATTGGGCAGTGTGACAGGGCCTTAACTGGAGCACTTAAGAAGCAAAATAATGGAAAGGCACCAGGCCCAGATGGACTTCTGGCAGAATTTTACAAAACATTATAAGCATCATTGCACCTTCCATTGCTAGAAGTTATGAATGAAGTTATGTTAAAGAAGAGGATACCTAAATCATGGTCAGAAGCTTATATCACACTTGTTCCAAAAGATGAGACCATTACAAATCAAGAACTACAGACTTATTTCCCTACTAAACGCAGATTATAAAATACTTGCTTCAATATTGGCAGAAAGACTTAAAAATGCTTAAATAATTTTATTCATCCTGATCAAAATGGATTTCTGCCAAAGAGACAAATTAAAGACAATATGAGAGTAATTTTGGATACTTTGGAATACTATGAGGCACATCCTGAAAAACAAATGGCTCTGATATTTCTAGATGCACAGAAGGCATTTGATAATGTGAATTGGCGATTCATGTTGTTACTGCTGGGACAGATGGGCTTTACTAGAAAATTTATTCAAGCAATAGAAGCTATATATCATGAGCAAACGGCAAAGGTAATGAGAGAGGAGACCTGACAGACTCTATTGATATAAGAAAAGGAACAAGGCAAGGGTGTCCACTGTCACCTTTGTTGTTTGTGTTAACTTTGGAAGTGCTAAATAGAAATATTAGAGATGAAAAGAACATAAAAGGGATGAAAATTAAAAAGGAAGAATTTAAGTTGCAAGCATTTGCAGATGACCTGGTTTTTATCTTAGAAGATCCATTAGAAACGGCATCAAAATTGATAGAAAATATAGAGACATATGGTAAGGTGGCTGGTTTGAAAATAAATAAAGATAAGACAAAGATCTTGACAAAGAATATGCTATCAAGACAAAAGGAAGAACTGGCAGACTTATTGAAAATTCAGGTCATGAACAAGATTAAATATTTGGGGATATACCTGACAGCAAGATGCAGTACATTAAAAGCGAATAATTATATCAAACATAAACAGCAGATTTGCCAAAGTGGGAAAATTTACAACTGCCATTAATAGGGAGAATATCAAAATCAAGATGAATATATTACCCAGAATTTTATATTTCTTTCAGACAATTCCAATTAGGCTTGGAAAAGATTACTTTGAATATTTAAATAAAATTGTGTTGAAATATATATGGCAAGGTAAGAAGGCGAGAATAAAGTTAAAACTTTTGCAAGATGCCAGAATAAGAGGAGGACTTGGCTTGCCTAATTGGGAGTTGTATTACCAAGCTACAAATTTGATGTGGATTAATGAATGGATAACTTTAAGAAATACTAGATTGTTGACATTAGAAGAACATGATCTGTTGTTGGGGGGGGGGGGCATGGCTTTTTATGGTATAAAGGAACTAGAACACAGGGGTACTTTAGAAGCATTATATACAGGAATCTCTGTGGTTAAACTGGGAGAAGATTAAAAGACAATGTTATTTGCAAATTCCAGTCTGACTATCGACTATTGAAACATTTTTTTATCTTATAATATATAATAAGGAACAAACAGTTAGATATGGTGAAATGTTGAATGAAAAGGGTGAACTTAAATCTATACAAAAACTAGAGGAACAAGGTATAAAGATGAATTGGTTTTCATATGCGCAAATACATTCAAGGTATGATAAAGATTCCAAAACAGAAGGTTTCTATGATAAACTGACTGACTTAGATAAGATTTTGACAGGTACTGATGAAAAGGTGATTAAAAAATTGTATGGATATTTATTAGAAATTAAATTAGAAGAAGAACAAGTTAAAGAAAGTATGATTGCTTGGGGGAGAATTGTGGATATGGGATTGATTTAGAGAAATGGTAAAACTTGTGGTCTCAAAATTATAAAATGACAAAGTCAACAGCATATAAAGAAAATTTGTATAAGATGTTTTACAGGTGGCATTTTTCCCTGGCAAGAATAGCAAGAATGTTCAAGAATAAATCTGAAAAATGCTGGAAATGTCATCAGACACCTGGCTCATATTACCATATGTGGTGGACCTGTGTGGATGCTAAAAAATACTGGACTAAAATCCACACGTGGTTGGAAAAAATGACGAAAAAACATATATATTTGAAACCAGAGATATTTTTATTGGGAATTTTACCTGAAATATATAGTAAAGACTTGAAATACCTAATTGTAAATGTATTAACAGCGGCTAGGATTGTATTTAGTAAAAACTGGAAAAATGAGAAAACACCATCACAGGAGGAGATCATTAAGAAAATATTGGAATGTGCTGAAATGAGTAGATTGACATCTGAAATTAGAGAACAAGATGATAAACAATTTTATAATATTTGGGATCTATTCTATCAATGGTTAGACAATAAAATATAGTAACAGAATATGTAGATTTTAAGAAAATACTAAATATATAAAGATATATTCTTTTCTTATTATATCTACAAAATGATTTTAGGGTAGATTTGGGATGACAATATGAACTGTCACACAATAAATTAATGTAAAATATGATTATTTCCTAAAGTATGAATGAATAAAAGTATAGTCAAATGATTGATTAATAATGATATTAATGTATTTAATATTGGATTGAAAATACGAGATCATATACAATGTAATTGTAATTGAAGACTACGAAATGGAAGCACAAAAAAAATTTGTAAACCAACCGGCTCACTGTATGTACATACATGGAAGTCGGCCTGATGTTTTCATGTTTTGTTTGTTTATGTTTGTTTTAAAAACCAATAAAAAATTATATAAAAACAATTTGCTTGTAATGAAATGTTAACTAAATTCTAGAAACCTCTTTTTTTTACACATACACACATTACTTCTACTACTGAAGACATATTTTAATATTTTAAACAGATTGATAGGAACAGATGCCATATGATTATTTTCTCATATGCTATACAAGAATAATATTGCCACTAATCTCAACAATAAACCAGTCTGATTAATTAAAACAATCACAAACTATCAGGAAAATATTTTATAGATTATCTTATATAATGAAAGTTCTTATCAGTCAAGCATTTAATATGAATGCCACAAGGTTTAAATGAAGGGTTTTTTTATGTGTGCATGTCTATAGGTTAAATTCCATCAATCCTTGCAAATCTATGTGTACAACCTGGTTTTTAAATTCAATTAACTTTTCAAAACATCCCAGAAAGTTAAATAAGTAGAAATCCATTTCATTATCATTATCATTTAACTTTGTTTTGAATGTTAGAGACTACTTCTGTTCATCATATTTATTTTACATTTTGATATGATCCCTCAAGCATTAAGAACATCTCTCATCTGACTTTGCTTTGATGTGTTCATTCTCATTTTTTGGAGAAGGACAATTTCACAATTCTCAGTCATTGAGTCATGTCCAACTCTTGGCCACTCTATGAATCAGCACTTTTCATGTCCCTCTGTTTCATACTGCCTCCTACAGATCCACCATGGTCATTCCAGTGTCATCTTTTTAGTGTCCAGCCAATGCATACTATGGACATACTTTTCATGTACAAATTTAAGTTTAAAAGTTACCATAGCACAGCAACTTTGATTTGATCTATAGATTATGCACATTTAATTTCATAATAGAATACAAATTTGAAAACATTAAGCAAATTCTTCCATTGAGCAACCTGAGAAGAATCAGAAATAGGGCTCTAAACCATATCATAGCTAAAAAAGCTGCATGAACTTCCTGCATGAGGTTTATTTTTAACACTATTTTTCTTATGAAATACTTTCTAAACTGATTTCTCTTACTCATATTAAATGTAATTGGTAAAAATATACAAAGGAGCTTAAGCCCATGTCACACTGGCCAACGGATGCAAAAAGGACACAGCAGACGAGCAAAATGTTCCATCTGTTGTTATCCGCTCTCAAAAGGGGCTAAAATTTGCATAACCGGAGCGGATAACATGGACGCGGGGAGGACACAGGGCGGATGCAAAGCGGATGCAGAACGGAAGCCCAGCAGATGGAAGCGGATGGGAGCGGATGGCACATCCACAGGGCTTCTGGGGGGCCTCAGCAAAGCGGACGTGGAACGGATACAGCGGATGCAGAGCGGACGCCGAACAGATGAAGTGGATGCACAGCGGATGCACAGCGGATGCACAGCGGAAGCCTGGCATTAATTGTGCATGCAGGGAGGATGCATTGCTTCAGCCCCGCGGATATAACGGAAGCAGCTCGGAAGCAGGTCACTATTCAGAGGAAAGACCTGCTGCCGGACACATCAACTGCCTTGCCTGCCCTGCCTGCATGTCTGCCTGCCAGCCTTGCTGCCAGCGTTGCTGCCAGCCTCCCTGCCAGCCTTGCTGTTAGCCTCCCTGCCAGCCTTGGTGCCAGCCTTGGTGCCAGCCTCCCTGCCAGCCTTGCTGCCAGCCGGTCTGCCTGCCAGCCTTGCTGCCTGCCTTGCTGCCAGCCTTGGTTCATGTCTGCCTGCCAGCCTTCCTGCCAGCCTCCCTGCCACCCAGCAACCCCACAACCATGCGGAAGCACAGCAAGCCTCAGCCATGGCAAGAGGGACAGGGTTACCATCCCGCCCCCTGGCCCTCACTCTGGTTCTCCTGGGGCTTCTGCAGCATGGGCTCGCTCTTCTGGGGCTGGCGCTTCTGCTGCTTCTGCTTCTGGAGGAGCTGATGATAAGCACTCCAGCACCAGCCACCTCCACAGCACCTGCACCCTTCACCCTTGAGACTGAGCGACCAAGAGGAGTGCCAGAGAATCATTTTTGTCTTAAAGCTTGTTGTTAATAAAGTCTATTTATGATTCACACCCTTGCTTCATTTCTTTTTTTTAATAAAGTCTTGCTGGAAACTTTTAGAAATGGTTTAAGCCTTTGCATGCTTGTGGGATGGGTTAAGATAGCACTGGGATGGGCAGGGATACCTGTAGAATGGGCAGGGAAACCTTTGGGATGGGCTAGGATAGCAGTGGGATAGATAAACCTCCAGTGCAAGCATAGTGGGACTGTATGGTACACCCTCCCAAGTGCCACACCTACGGCCCTTTATTATCAATAATAATATAATAATTATCCACACATGTCAACATAAACACAACTCTTTATTAAATGCCCTGTTCATTGTAGGCCCACCCAACATATATGGCCCAATCTCATCCGTGTGATGAGACAGGCTGAAGGAAGCATCCATTAAGCATTTACCATCCTGTCTTGCCACTCCACTGCTCCAGCTGGGGAGTTGCACCAGTGTTTCAGGAGGTTGCGCTGCTTCTTCGCCTCACGTGAGGCTCTGTTGGGGCCTTGCACATCCTGAGTGTCAATCAGGTTTTGCCCTTGCCTCCATTCCCCAGGCTCCATGTCCCCATTGCCTTGTTGGGGTCCACGAGCCTGTTCTGCAAGACTGGGTAGCGGGTGCGCATGAGATTGTGCAGGATGCAGCAAGCTTCCACGATCCTCCTCACGGTCTCTGGGCGATGCTGCATGGTGGTGAGAAGTACCTGGAACCTGTTGGCCAGGATGCCAAAGGCGTTCTCCACCACCCGCCTTGCCCTGAACAGCCTGTAGTTGAAGATCCTCTCTTCACGGGTGAGGTATTTGGAGGTGTAGGGCTTCATGAGGTACGTTGTGAGGGAGAAGGTGTCATCCCCCATGATGAAGTAGGGCACATCTTGAGTGTCGTTGGGCAGCGGGTCTGGATCTGGGAAGCCCACCATGAGGTTGCTTTCCAGCCCCTCCTTGAGGTGACTGGCGTTGTATACCTGGGCATCTGAACATGAGCCGTTGCCTGAAGCATCGATGTACATGAACTTGTAGTCAGTATCGACCATGGTGAAGAGGATGATGCTGAAGAAGCCCTTGTAGTTGTGATAAGTGGACCCCAACTTGGCTGGCGCTTTGCAGGCCACGTGCTTGCCATCTATGGCTCCAACGGTGTGGGGGAAGTTCCACTTCTGATACCACTGCTCTGCAACTTTCTTCCATCTTTCTTCAGTGGAGGGGCACTGGAGGAGCTCCTCCTTGTATTCTTCGATGATGGCCTGCACCACTTCTCTGACCACAAACCTGATGGTGCTGGGTGGCACCCTCCAGCCATACTGCATGCTCCTGTAGTTGGTCCCTGAGGCCAGGTGGCACAGAGTGAGTGCCACCTTGAGCCCAGGTTCCAGGCTGGGCAGGAAGTTCGTGTTTGTCTTGCTCAACCTGGGTGTCAGCCGCTGCAAAACTTCCTCAAACATGCCTGAAGGCATCCTCATGAAGTGTGGGAATAAAACTTTGACTTCAGTATTGGGTAATGATTAATCTAAGACCTTATACATACATGTCTGCCTAAGGGTCACTGAGATAAGCAAGGAAATTAAAAACAAACACCAGAAACAATTAAGCAGCTCAGACAATCTTAAACAGTTTTGTGTGCTATATCTAATTATTGTAATCCACAATGTGTATGCTTACTATGTACGAATTTCTCAATAAAAGGGGGCACTAGAATTTGCTCTAGACTCCCATCCCGAGTACACCAGCCTCTGTGTCTCATTCTTTCCATGGGAGTCCACCACAAGTGGTGACCCCGACGTGATCCACTGCAGGTGGTATGTGTCCGGACCTCCGTGTTTCCTCGCCTGGAATAGGTAAAGTACGTACTTAACTATTGCTGGACAATAGGATTATTCAGGGAGCATGGGGGAAAAACTCTCTCAACCACAGGAACGGCATGTTAGTGAGTTGCAGAAGTTAGCAAGGACAAACAACTTTATCTTTAAACCCTCCGGGGGGGAGCAAATAGTTCTTTCAAAAGATAATGTGAGAGAGCTGCTGCAAGAGATCTGGCGGCAATGTCACTGGTATCCAGAGAAAGGCTCTTTAAAGTTAGACACATGGAGGAGAATTGGAAATATCCTTCATGAAGAGCCACGGGGAACAGCTGAAATTTTGATATTTTGGAAAATTGTTATGACTGCTTTAGAGACCCAGCAACAACCTCTTTTAAAAACATTAGTAGAACCTCTTCCTAATAAAGGAATTGTATTGCACCCTCCTTCTCCTAAACTGGAGTGTGCTTTATCATTTCCAACAGCACCTATTCCTGTGAATGATAAAATCCAATCAAAAATGGGAAAGGTTCAAGCCATGATGCATCAGGCTTTCAATGAGGGGAAGTTAGAGTCTGATGAGATTACCCAGATGAATTTGTTTCCAGTCAATAGGCAAGTGGATGCTCAAGGCAATCTGCAGACTGAATGGGTTCCGATTCCTTTAGCAATTCTTAGGGAAATTAAAAAAGCAGTAAAAGATTATGGTATTCAAAGTCCTTTTACAAAGGGGCTTCTGACAAGTTTGGCTACCTCACGCATGATTCCTAGTGACTGGAAAGATTTAATGAGAATGATATTGAGCTCTACTCAGTATGTGGTCTTTGACTCAGAATACCAAAGGGAGGCTGTCACTAGGGGAAGGAATTCGGGGTGGCTGTATACACCAGATCAAATCTATGGGGCAGGCTTGTTTGAATCCACTGCAGATCAAGCTGCTAATTTGCCTGATCACGTATTTCCAGTGCTTATGGCAGCTGTCCTTGGGGCATTGTCCCGCATTCAGGATGTGGGAACCCCAGCACGGTCTTTTTCTCAAATTAAGCAAACAGCATCTGAGTCTAAAATGATTTTGTGGAAAGGCGACAATTGGCTATTACCAGACAAATCTCTAATGAGGAAGCTGCAAAAGAACTTTTGCTGAAATTGGCAGTTGAAAATGCAAACGCTGACTGCAAGCGTATCTTGCAGCCCTTGATGGCTAGAGGTGATGTTACTCTGGCTGATCTGTTAAAGCATGTGCAGTGGTGGGTTCTCAGGTTTACAACATGGAGACTTTTGCTATGGCATTGCAAAAAGGGATGAAACCTACAGGGAATTGTTTTAATTGTGGAAAGCCTGGCCATTTTAAAGCCCAGTGCCGTGCTCCTGGGGGGGGGGAATGGCATTTAACAAAAACAAAATTAAGGACGTCCGTCCAAAATCAGTCTGTCCAAAATGCAAAAAAGGGTTTCACTGGGCAAATCAATGTCGCTCTAATCAGAACCAAAATCCGGGAAACTAAATTTGGGGCGTGCAGCTAGCCCCGCTCCCAAGGCTGTCACAAAAGCATCGCCTGCAATTACTGGGAGTGCAGGTTTGGGTTTAAAAATGTTGAACTCAATTAATGTGACCTTTCCTAATCAAGTGTATATTGAGGACACTCTTTTGCATGGGCCACTGACAGAAAAAACAGTGGGATTATTACTTCCCATGTCTTCTGCATCAGAAAAAGGGTTTTTTGTTATTCCAGGAGTTATTGATCAAGATTATAAAGGAGTTATTAAGATACAATTGTACACTGATATTCCTGCATCATTAATGGCCGGTGACTCTATGTTATTACTGCTTCCATACATCCCTATAAATCCTTTAATTGGGATCCCACAAACTGGTGGTTTTGGGTCCACTGAAATGGCAAGTTCTCCAGTTGCTGCAGAATTGCTAGCGCTGACAAAAAATTTGACTACAGATCAACCAAAAATGACAATTGAAATTCAGGGAAAATCATTTTCTGGCCTTATAGATTCCAGAGCAGATGTCTCTGTGATACGCCAAAAGGAATGGCCAAATGAATGGGCGCTTGAGGACTCTCCGGCTGTTCGTGGAGTGGGTGGTATGCAGTTTGCAAGAAGTAGTGTACATTGGTTGAAGGCATTGCATAGAGAAACTGGTGAGACTGCAAGGATTCAACCTCTTGTGTTGCCCCTACATATAAACTTGTGGGGTAGAGATTTGCTGTCACAATTTCGCACAAAAATTGTTATTGGATAATGGAAAAATTACAATTGTTAACCTCTCAGCCAGTCTGGATTGACCATTGGCCACTTCCAAAAGAAAAGCTTACAGCTTTACATCAATTGGTAGCTGAGCAGCTACAATTAGGACACATTGAGCCTACTTCTAGTCCATATAACACTCCTGTATTTGTTATTAAAAAGAAAAATGGAAAATGGAGATTTTTGCATGATCTGAGGACCATTAACTCCATCCTTCAACCAATGGGAGTGTTACAATGTGGTTTGCCTAACCCTAACCTGATCCTACATAATTGGGATCTAGTTGTAGTAGATTTACGGGATTGCTTCTTTTCTATCCCTTTGCATGCAGATGACAAGAAATTATTTGCCTTTACCGTACCTGAGTTGAATAACAATGCACCTACCTTTCGTTACCAATGGAAGGTTTTGCCACAGGGAATGCTAAACAGTCCAACGATGTGCCAGTCATATGTTCGAATGGCTCTGGCTCCATTCAGAACCTCTCATCCTGGGTGGAAGGTTTACCACTACATGGATGATATTTTAATAGCAGCTCCCGGCCCACAGGGAACAGTTAAGGCAGCGTTACCTTGCCTTAAAGAGGTATTATTACAATTTGGACTTCATATTGCCCCAGAAAAAATTCAAAGTCAAACGCCATATGCCTACTTAGGGCATAAGGTCCTTGCAACCTATGCTCATCCAGTCATTCCAGAAATCAAAATTGAGGAAAAGATTTCTCTAGTAAAATTACAACAAATACTAGGAACAATTAACTGGGTTAGACCCTACCTGGGGTTAACCACAGCAGTACTCCAGCCCTTGTTCTTGGCCCTAAAGGGCTCTGCGAGACCGGATTCTGCTATAACCTTATCAGCAGAACAAAGGAAGGTACTGACACATGTTAATGCGTCTTTAATGCAGCGTTGGGTTGATCGATGCATTCCTGATACTCCGTTTGCTTTGGCAATTTTACAAACTCCAGTCTTGCCTACTGCAGCTTTATTTCAATTACATGAAGCTCAGGTTTATATCATTGAATGGTTGCATCTGCAGAATACTCCCAGAAAAACAGTTTCTACTTTGGCTATGCTTTATAGTGAGTTAATCATCAAAGGCCGAAATCGCAGTATGCATTTATATGGCATAGATCTAGTTCAGTTATTTTTATCTATCTCCCTCACTCTGTGGGAAACTTGGTATAGTCAATCCATTGAATTGCAAATTGCTCTTGAAAATTGGCCAGGGAAGATTTCTTGCCACACCCCCAGTGACCCTCGTTTCCAGTTGCTTCGAAACGTATCTGTAAGTTTTAATTCAGTTATTGCTAAGCAGCCAGTTGGAGGAGTGACCGTTTATGCGGATGGTGGTAAGACCTACGGCGCTTGTGCATGGAGACAGGAAGGGATATGGAAAACAAAAATTACCCCTCCTCAGCAATCAGCACAAAGGGCTGAATTAGCTGCTGCTATTTTGGCCTTACAGGAATTTGCACAAGAACCACTAAATCTTATTGTGGACTCTCTTTATGTTTATCAATTGATACTTAACATTGAATTTGCTTATCTTTCTCCATCTGTTGATGCTAATCTTATGAGTTTGTTTCTAGCTCTGAAAAACTGTCTTCATTCTCGCACACATTCTCTACATATTGCACACATTCGCAGCCACCAGCCACTTCCCGGGGAGCTGCAGGAAGGGAATGACGTGGCTGATGCAGCGGCCTCAGCCATGTCCTGTCTCTCGCTTTCTCCTGTTACTCCATGGGACTCACATAGCTATTTTCATCAAAATGCCAAAGCTCTTTGTAAACAATTTGGTCTCACTGCTGCAGAAGCTGCAGCTATTATTCAACAATGTCCTAGTTGCAGTGCTCAATCCACTGCTCTTCCTCAAGGAGTAAATCCTCGGGGGACATCTGCTTGTCAACTATGGCAGATGGATGTCACACAACACCCTCCCTTCAAACCATGGCACCATCTGCATGTCACCGTTGATACCTATTCAGGATTTATTATGGCAACACCTCAACGAGGAGAGGCTACAAAACATGTAGTCAACCATTGCCTCCGTACCTTCACACATGTGGGGCCACCAATGGAGATAAAAACCGATAATGGCCCTGCTTACATTAGCACCGCCTTTGCGGAATTTTGTCATCGATGGTCAATTATACATAAATTTGGCATTCCCTACAATTCCACTGGTCAGGCCATTGTGGAACGAGCTCATCAGATGCTAAAACAAGCACTCCTTCACACAAAAACAAAAACGGGGGAAGTGGATGATTATGGCTTGCCTTACATACAAAACATTCTTAATATTACCTTATACAGTTTAAATTTTTTAAACATGACAGGATCTCCCGCTGCTACGGCAGCCAGTAGGCATTTTGCTTCCTCCCCTTCTGCAGGTACGCCAAGACCAAAAGTTTGGTATAAGAGACTACCAGATCCAACGTGGAAAGGACCTGTCCCTCTGATAACTTGGGGCCGAGGATACGCTGCTGTTGAAGATGAGGGGACAGTTGTTTGGGTTCCTGCTCGCTGTGTGCGTCCTTATCATCAGCCAAAGGGGCAAGGGGATGGATTTGGGGGAATGGAAAAGAAACACATTGATCCAGGACATGGGGAAGCTAGCAAACCTTCATAATAAAACTGATTGTTGGGTATGTATGCACATGCCAACTCACAAAACATCAGGGCTTCCAATGGTTGCAGTACCTTTGGCCGAAGGTGACTGGTATAAGGGACAATGCTATGGTTGTTCAGGGATGTGGTCTAACAGTTGGACTAAAAGTAACATAAATACATTGCATCTTGGAAGCCGAATCCAAGAGGTGACAGGTATCTGCTGGACTCACAATGAGACAGTAGAGAATATGACTTACTTGGGAACATATCCATTTTGTAACAAAACAATTGTTATTAGCAATGGAAGTCGGGTTTATCCGGATGACATGAAAACTAAAAATCTCACTTACTTTGTACATAATATTTCTAAATTTGATATCATATCTTTGATCAATGAAAATGGGTGTCCAATTATCCCTGCCACATGTTGTCCCATCATGATAGAAAACCAGCTGCCCAAATGTGCAAATGGGAAATACGCACCACCGCCCACTTATTTGGCTATGTTAATGGAATCTTTTGTACGATTAATCTATGCTGAACCAAATACGGTTGGTCATCTCCTGGGA
>BLBF01000040.1:38623818-38721084 GCA_015471245.1 Laticauda colubrina
ATATATATATATATATATATATGTATGTATGTATGTATGTATATATTTGTTTTTTTAAGCTTTCGCGGGTACTTACATGTGTGCTGTTTAGCTTCCTTCGGGTATTATCCCATGTCATTGTAGTGCTGTTAAAGTTGTAGCAACGATTCAACAGAATCCCATCTGCCATCATCAGGCTTCTGTGTGGATGTAGGATGTGAAACCAGGAGCTGTGAGACCCACATCCACACAGAAGCCTGATGATGGCAGATGGGTTTCTGCTGAAACGTTGCTACAACTTTAACAGCACTACAATGACATGGGATAATACCCGAAGGAAGCTAAACAGCTTCTTTTTCAGGGCAGTTGATGCTATTATCTTTCTGAAGTCAATTGCCTTGCTTCCTTCTGGATTCACTCTCATCAATAATTCATAAATGCAAGATTGGTAAGAGTACAGATATTTAATACCTGTTTATATCCTTGGACTGCATTAACTGAAATTAATTGAAATTGATCCAAATCAACTTTGGCTACATCTACTGAAGCAATGACAATGGTGATGCCAATAAACTTCAGTTTAAAAATGCCTGTTTCATAGACTGCATGATCCCTTAAAATAAGGAAGATTCTTGGGCTTACCAGTGCTGGATGGGCATTTATTATAGATGTGATTGTCAAAAAGCTTTTTGGACTTTCTTACATGCTCACATGCAACATGCAACAGAGGTCTCAACAGGAATGTCACACAAGTTAAGTAAAAAGTATTCAGAGTCCCTTTTGAGCTCCATTATTTTCCTGTGGGAAATAATATTGAAGGATCAACTATCACTCTGGAAAAAAAAGCTCATATTGTAAAGCAGGGGTGGATAATCTGCCCATGAGCTACATATGCCCCCAAATTCTTTTTACAGTCACCCTAATATAAAAATTCAGTGAAAAATTAACAATGCAATCTGTGCTACTCTATGAAAGAAAAGGATACCATAAAAGGGAGATGTTCTAATTTTTGAATAGGGATTAGTGTGTCTAGAGCTGAAAAAAACCCAAGCTGTGTGAAAATCAGAGAATCTTCCAACCCTGTGGTCCTTTAAATCAATGGTTTAAACTCAACCAGTGAGCCATGGACCACTGGTGGTCTCTGAGAAAATTTGGTAGTCCATGGAGAAATGTCCCCTCCCAAAGCACCTCCCCAAAGCAATTAATCAAGGGTACATGGGAACACAAGGCTATGCCACCACATGGCCCTCAGGAAAACAAAGCTGCACTGCCCACATGGCCCAACCACCCTCTGACCTCCACCCTTTAGTTGAGTGCAAACCTTACCTTGAGTAGAGCCATGTGAGCTGAAACTGGAAGGTAAGACCAATGGTGGGGGAGGGAAATCTACCCTGAGGTGGCTTGCTGATGTTGGTGGGAAAGGCGGTCCCATATTCCAGAACTGCAGTAGTCACAGGACTGGCCCTTTGGTCATCCCAGAGCAGCTCCTCCACCTGGATGCACCAGCCTGCCATGGAGAAGCTGCTCCAGGATGACCAAAGGGCCAGTCCTGTGACTATTACAGCTGTGGAATGTTGGACTGATTTTCCCACCAATGTCAGCAAGCCACTGTCAGCTTGCCCGTCTTTGTTTTCCTTCATTCAGATTGACCATTGTTTTGTAATAATTACACTAACTTTAATAATTTTGTTACAATTAAACAACCTTTAAAGATTTTATGATTAAATAAACATTTAGGGTTTTGTTATAATTAAATAAACATTTATAATTTTGTTATTATATTAAATAGGTGCATTTCATCTTAATAAAATGGAAGTTCTCTGATCATTATTTCACAAATGTATTTATCTTTTTTTAAAAAATATATTAGTGGTCCATGGGATTTAAAATTATGAGTTTGGTGGTTCCTGAGGTCAAAATATTGGCAACCCCTGCTTTAAATGAAATTAGAAGGCCTGACTCTCATTCTCTCTCCCTCTCTCCCTCGCCCTCCCTTTCTCTCCCTCTCTTTCCCTCTCTCTGTGTATAAATTGGCTTAATGTACTGACCACTCTTTATTTACACTGATAACTTGGTACTTGGCATTTGTTGTAACTATGTATCATTTATGTGTTTGCAACTGTGTATCATTGCAACTATGTATTGTTCAGGCATTTGCAACATTGTATCATTCACGTGTAATCATTGAGCTTCTGTCTCCTCAGTGACCTTTTACAGGGCACGTACAGAGACCAGGAGCTAAACCTCTGTAGAAATAGCCTATTTACATTGAGATTACATTGTCTGGCATGCAGCTTTGTGAAGAAGGAATATCCTGATCAAATTATAAATCTTGCCATCCTGTCTGACCTGGTATCTTACCTTGTTTGAGCTATTGTAAATCCTGTGTATCCTGTCTGACCTGGGCTTGACCTAGGCTCTGAATAAACAATCACCCCCTTTTGAATGAGCATAATAAAAGAGCGTGTGCCAAGACATTCTGGGCGCACTCATCCCGAGGAACTTCGTCTCCTGTCGTTTCTTTCTCCTTCGCTCCCTATCATGAGACGCCCATCTAATGCGGGATAGCAGATACCGCAGGCATTAATTGGTTCCAGGAGGTGCAATGAGTACTAAAAAGAATGAGTCCCAGTAAGCCACATGATTTACCATGTGAGCCTTTGCTTTGGCCCAGAAAAACTTTCTGCCCATCCCTTTTGTTAGTGACCTTCCAGAATGGCTGACTCCTTGCCACAGCTGTCCTCTTTTTTCTATCACAGAGTGTTGAGTACTAAACAAATGCAGAATACTGGGACAACATTTTCATATCAAAATGCATTGAGTATCAAATTACAAGCAGTCAAGTACTGAGATAACACTGTATTCCTTTAAAGAGAAAAAACAGTTTCAATTACAAAAATATAAGAAGTTTATAAGAATTAGGCTGCCTTTGAATTTTCTCACATGGCTCAAATTTTCATTCAGGTAAAACAATGAATGTTATCCATACAATCCTTTTACTACAATCCATTATGAGGCAGGATTGAAAGTGTAAAATGATGATTATGGCATCATGACTGACATTCATTCTCTTTGTATGTGTATGATGCCATTGATCCCTAATCAATTTTTTAAACCCAAAAGTAAGTTCCCATACCAAAACTGACACACAAGCTGGTTTTCACTGAAAGAAAAAGTAAAACAGTAGCAAACTCTCACCTCATCTGTGTAGACTGTATTGGCACTACAGTCAAAAGCTAAATTATCAGGGCCTGGAGGAATATATAGTATATGATAAGGGAGAAAAACAACTAGGCTTTCTGGTTTTGCTTGAATAACATCTGCCTAAATATAAAATCTCAAGTGAGAATGCTTTGCTACACTGGAATCCTACTTGAAAAAGAAGGTAAGAATAACACACTTCCAGACTAGAATAGCTACTGTTGAACTGTCTTAGATTTATTAGATTGACTTTATGAATATGACAAAATTATGAACCCATAAATTATTCCCAGGATTAATTTACTAACCAAGAGAAAACTGCAAGGCCTCAAGGCATCTATAAGAGATCTTATTCCTAAAGCAATCAAACCATAACATCATAGTCTGACTTGGCAGGTGCAGGTGCCCTGTTGAATGTATAAGAATAAAGTTGCATTTTTTTCTCTCATGACATAATAACCCATGTAAGTTCTTTCTTATCTTGGGATTTTATTGACAGAGTTGTCAGAATAAAAGCCAGAAAGATTGCAGATTGCTGGGAAGAAGATTGCATTTTAGCTTTTTCATCAGGAAATTAAAGTAAAAAAAGGTCACTCCATTAAAGTTGTGTTATCTGCCCCAAATCTAACATTTGTTGTAAAGGATAAGTCTATAGTTATAATAGGAAATTAGCTAGAGAAAAGTCTAGATGAAGAACCTCATTTAAAATATGATTTATCCAGCCCTCATAGCTCTTCCCTAAAGAGCATGCAGAGTGGTTTCTGGAGTTTTTTTCCCCAGCTTGACTGGTGCATCAGATACAACACTATCTGGGCTAAGAACCTTGCAACAGTGACTTGTGGTATTATTACCATGTGTCTTGACTATGTTGGCCAGCATTTGAGGTTGTATCAGAAGCCACACTTGCTACAGAATGCATTGGCTAGTTTGTTTAGGAATGAAACCAGTTGTTGCTGTACAAAGCATTGATTGCATGGTCACTGCAGTAGTTGTCAGTAATTTATGGCTTAATTCAAAGTTCACATTGCTACATATAAAATCCTAGATAACAGTGTATTGGATTATATTATGGACTACCTTATAAAATTTTATTCTGTTGGTCCTGCAAGATCATTTAGAGATGATACACAGAGCTTTATATTCATGAGAGGTCAGAGGCACATAAAGGCAGACTTTTACCACTGTTACCCATGCATTGTGGAATATACTGCACTGCAGCTGTGTTCTTGGTGCTGAGGATTCTTTTAAAATGTCATTAGACAGACATTTTAAAAAATCAATCAATCAATAGAATGATACAATAGTGAAGTTGTGTTTGTGTGAGAAATAAAGATCTGAATAATAAAAAGAATCTCTGTGTTAAGATTCCTTTAAAGTCAACCCAAAGTCCTTAGCCAATAGTAATTTCAGCTCCCAGACTATTTAAGCTGCTAATATTTCACAATCTTTAAATCATTTGCATTAGGCTCACATTCATTTCATGACTTAACCTCTACAGCCCTTTATGAGATGCACTAAGCCTTATAAAAATGTATTAGAAATTAATTTCACCAGAAGAATCCGAATAAAGCGTTTGGGAAAGCTGTATCTCTTGAATGTTGAATTCCAGTTCAAGGTTGACCTCACAGAAGGGTGCAGAGCCCTAAACTGTAAATTGACCACCACAATGAATCTACAGATAATATTTCAGTTTCCTGGATTTTTTGAAGTATGAATGGAAATTAAAGTCTTATCCATCACATTAAACTGAAGGGGAGAAGTGGTATTACTGAAACATGTGTATGTTTTTTACTGTAGGAAGTTAGCACCCACCCCCTCTCCTAGAAAAGTGAAATATCCTGGGAAATATTAAAAAGGTGAATATATCCCCTAAAAAGAGTAGAAACTCAGAAGCAGAAACTCACCTCAGAGAGGCAGAAACTTAGCCCCCCACCTTTGCTAATGGGCCATTAAGATCTAGGCCAGAGTACTCTACATAACAAAGGCCGCTACCCATCTCACCTCCTGGCCTGGGAAGATTGTATCAGCCAACACTAAGGTGAAGCCATGTGGTTCAGACAGAGCCTACAAAGTTAGTTAAGATCTCCGCCTCTGGGAGTCTGATAGACAATGGGATACATTTCTTACACAGCAACAGGAAACACTAAGGTGGGGCCCAACAGAGGATATATAAGGGTCTTTCAGCATCCCAGCCCCTTCCTTCACTTTTTCTTCACCTTGAAGCATGTGATCATCTGTTTCACTTTGGAGCACCAAGCCATGTGGTCCTTCCACCATTAAACCATCTTTCCAATCAGCTTCCATGTTTCCAGTGTCTTTTTCCCCACTTGGAACTGAACCAAGAAGGATAATTCTTCCAAACATTACAATAGCAGTGTTTTAGCAGCAGTGTGAACAAAGCAGCTACACATTATTTTGGGCCCCATGAAACTCTGGAGAAATATTATCTGCTTTTTGGAAATAATTATGCACATTATTTAGCTTCTGCCCAAAATGTGAGGAGTGTAAATTGAGACCTCTCCTTTAATAAAATTATTCCTGTCTGTCCCACAAATGTAAAAGACAAAGTGACTGATTGCGGGATAAATACTATACACGTTCGATCAGCTTGTTGGTTTGCAATTGTCATTTTCATTCTGTTTTTCATTCTAAGCACCAATAATCTTCAACATATAATGAGCAGAAAATTTAACACAAGTACATTTTAGATCAGATTCAGCATTTTTAGCTACTATTCTGCTTAATACAATCTTCTGGTAAATTCCTTCAATCTACCTTCTTTTGTTTAAAATCCTTTATTTAACAGAATCGTGTGAAGCTTTTTTTGTTTTCTACTTCTTTTCTCAACTATTTAACGACAGCTTGAAATGTATAAAGTCCTCTGAATACAGCCTATTTCTGTCACTCAAAGTCAGAAAAATAAAAAGAGGAATTCATGCAGAGCCTCACAATTTTTATGTAGTATGTTCCTGAACACTTTCAGCTGTTGCAATATAAGAGCAGCTTATATTGGATAAGACCAAGATTCCTCTAAGTTCAGAATTTTGCTTCTCGCTGTGAATAACCAGATATTTCTGAGTTCTTCAAGCAGCAGGTTACACATTCTTATTCTGCCTTTGTTTTCTTGCAATTTGTATTTCGAGGTATGAACCTGGATCAAGAGCAACATAATTCATTCAGTTTTGCTGAAATCTTTTCATCCTTTCTGAAAAATTATTTTGCTCCTTTGAAGTGGAGCTAGTAGCCCAATTATTTCCCTGGCTAGTTTTCCATCTTAAAATATATTAAAAGAGATTCTTATTGCTCCCCACAGCATTTATTTTTTGCAAAATGTTTTTGAGATCCTTTTTTTGTACTCCTATCATCTTTTTGCCACTTTTGTTTTCATTGAGTACAGCAGACTTTCCATTTCCTTAAGGAGTCCTTCTTCACTATTATGTTGTGGCTAGATATTGCTCCCCATGATGATTCAATGGAGGAATATAATGGTTTCAAGTATGTTAAATTATACCCTGCTTGTCACAGTGTTATCTTTCTTGCCCTTGTCATAAATTTGTATCCAGGAATGGGTATATTCCATTGACTTTATTCTTTTCCACAGGTTTCTGTTATACTTACTGTTAGTGGCATTCGGACAATCACTACTTTTCCAGAATGATGAAAATAGTGTCATCTATGTCGGTCCATAGCCCTGGGGCATGCATGCTACATTGTACTACATGTAGAAAAGGGGTATAAATTGTATTACAACACCACTTTTGTCTGATCCCCTCCTTCCTCTGCCAATGATGTTGGGTATTGCAACTTTATTCACATTTTCAAGCAAGTGCTCTTGATTCAATGACTTCCAGCACTGGTGTAGTAAATGTATGTACTGTGGAGTTTTTCAGAAAAATTGATGTGGGCGTCTTTCACAAATTTTTTTGTGCTTTTCATTTTCTGACTGTCATGTCTGATCATTAATTTGGCAGTGAGATCTGCTCCTCCTAGTGGTGCTGCTTGATTGCCAAGGTAATAAACTGAGCTGAACACAGTCCAAACCTACATCAGACCCAGGTGACAAGCTGGTGGGTCAGGTTTGGATCTATAGCCATCTCCTTCAAAATGCAAACACGATCTAGATGTTGGCATTTGCAAGATGGTATTTTGTCAGTCTGAAAAGCAGTTTTTGCTTCTGTGGGAATAAGCTAGAAAGATGATGATTAAAGACCATTAATCCATTCTAGCACTGATTCTGGTTCCTATAGCATTTCCTCAAGCATCTTCATTTTTCTGAATCAGAGCAGAGGTGGTATTCAGCAGGATCTGACCAGTTCTGGAGAATTGGTAGCGGAAATTTTGAGTGGTTTGAAGAACCGGCAAATACCACCTCTGACTGGCCCCACTCCCATCTGTTCTTTGCCTCCCAAGTCCCAGCTGATCAGCTGGGTCTTCTTTTGTTGTTCTGCACAGGAGAATGGAGCTTGAAAGCAAGTTAGTGGGGTTGGGAAGGGAATAGAGATTTTATTGTATCATTTTCTGCCATGCACCAAGCCACACCCTCAGAACCAGTAGTAAATTTTTTTGAATCCCACCACTAAACCAGATGCCAGAACTTTCAGCTTTCTCCCAGGGATCATTTCAAATATTTCTCTGCTGCTTTGAGATTTTATGTGCCAGCAACCTGATTCCATTTTGATTCAATTATTGTAATGGCTTATTCTATGCAGTCAAATATGATCTGCATTTTGCCATTGATGTGTGATATGTAAAAATATTTGGAGTCAGAATATATTCTGACCGAACCAGGTTCCCAAAGAGCAAACACAGACAAAGACAGCAGCCCCCACCTTTTAAGTTTAATAACAAATTCCGTTCCTTTACAGGTAAAACTAATTAGCTCTGACAAGAAAGAGCCTTGCCAAGGTGTTTGTCAATGCTGCCGAAAAACCCAGAGATAAGAACTAATTTACAAGATTCTCCAAACACGAACTAAGATGTCCACAAGTTGAGCCTCAGAGCTTCTTTCCCTTGGGCAAAGAATGCTTTTTCAAACCTGGCTTTTATCCTTTTGTGGGAGGGTCCATGACCTTGCAGCCTTACTCCCAAGTCACTGTGCTGCTGTAATTGTTCTTTCCTCCAAGTAATCCTTTGTGCACGTGCACCTGGGACAGGCTCCTCGGGAACCTCCTCATCACTGCTAACAACCCCCACAATATCTGAAGGCAGCAGTCCACTCCCTGATGGTCCTGGCCCCTCATCAGAATCCTTGCTCTTCTCAGCCATCTGCACCTGCCGCCGGCTAACCACAACAGTAGATATATGTAAATGTGGGATTCCACATTTTTGAATCCCAGAAGCACCCAATTAGCATCCAGTAGCACAGTCTGTGCAGACAGATTGAATATGTGACCTGGAGTAAGAAATAAAAAGATCTATGAGAATTTGTGCATTATAAAGATTCATGTTTTTGGCATCACAGAAGCACCAAGTAGATTGTTGGTTAGTATGGTTATTCAGTGCAGATAGATCTGATATTAATTTGATGGCTTCAGATTGTTCCCACATAAAAATGATTAGGATCCATATAATAACAATCCGTATAAGATTTCCCCAAGTATAACTTAACATATTTGTCTCATTTTCACAAAATCCATGCAAATTTCATTCCTTCACATTTTCATTTTGGCTATCAGAATCATAAAGATGTCCTTGACACATTCACTGTTGGAAATGGAGACATACTCCTATTCATTTGTTCCACTGCAGCTGATAGTTGAGGGTGATATAATACAGATATAACATTATATCTTCAGGATCAAAAGGCCTTTCTAGATCAAATGGCTTTTCAGTGCTCCATGAACTTTTTCATTTTAAAATGCCATCCAATTTCTTGACCATTATTGATGTCAATTAATGAATTGTACAGATTAATCATTTATTTGGTATGTTCTCCTTCCAATTATCTTCTTAATGGCCCATTATTTTGATAGAAGAGGAAACACCTTTACCATACTACACATACTCATACAGCTATGCAAAGATATAAAAGAGCATGCACAACCAAATACAGTAGAAACACAAGTAGTCCTTGACTTATGACAGTTTAGCAACAGCTCAAAGTTATGACAGCATTGGGGAGATTAGTGCCTTGTGACCTGGACTCACGCTTATGACCATACCACCTGTGCAGTCACATAATTGAAATTCAGGTGCTTGGCAACTGGCTCATATTTATAACTGGTTGCAATGTCCTGTGGGCATGTGATCATGAATTTCAACTTTGTTGTGACTTGTGAGTAGTGACCAAAAATATGCCTGTTGAAAGGCTGAAAGTACCTTTCTCTGAGGGTTCAAATTTTCCCGCTGGGAGAGCTTCTGGTGCAAGGATACAGACAACTGCTTGAAAACTGGATCTTTTTATTCTCAGGAAGGCTAGAAACAGCATGCCTGTGTTCCTGGGGCTAGCTAGCTTTGAATGATAAGTTCCAAATTCTTATACCTTTTTTTCCTCCCTTTGTGTATAAGGTTTAGACATTCAAATCCTGTCAGAGTTTGTTTCTTTCTTTCCACCAGAAGGCAACCTCAATGAGGTGCGAAAACAAACTCTGCGGGGCAGCTTCCTGTATTACCGGTTTTTTCCTCTGATCTCTTTTAGTTTTGATGGCTTTTTTGTAATCTTCTATTTGTAATTCCTGTCTTTTGGCTGGTTTGGTATGTTCTTAATTGTTTAGCTTTTTGTCTAGGGGCGCCTCTCAATTTCTTTTATTAGATTTCTTTTCCTATGCAAGCCTGTTCCATTGCTGGCCTAATGTTCCCCCTGGGCCTTTTCCCTTCTGGGTGACACCACTGTCCTCATGAAGTTCCCTTTCTACATGCCCATTAGAAAAGGTGGATTCTTTTAATGGCCACCATGAAAGTGTCATAAAATCTGGTCTGACAGGACTTACAGCCACAATGATTTGCAATGGAAGTTCTGGTCTCAATTACAGTTGCAAGTTGAGAACTACTGGTCCAGTACATTGAAAAAGAGAAACAATATTCTTTGAAAATGGTTTCATTGTGAATGTATATTGTGTACTCCTATGCATATATATTCATAAATAATTATTATTTACTTCTGTGACATATATGATTGCATGGCATGTTCTCTCATGGTAATTTCTCTGGCCAAATGAAGGATATCCTATTTGCAAATTTCTATTAGCTTGTCCAAGATCTTCCTGAATCTTGATATCATTTTCTGTTTCCTTTCCTTCTACGTTTATGTCTTCCCATTCATATGCATAGATATTTCTGCTTAGGCTGCTATAACATAGCAATTGTCCATGCATGTATAACTGGGAATATGTTTTGAATCAGCTGTGCAAGACTTCCAATGGGAGTTGCTGCTTGTAAAGCTCAGGAAGTATGGTTTGCTTGTTCTGAGACCTCTTACAAAGCATTCCCCTTTGAATGCTGACCATAGTTTTAATTCATTGTACAAATTCCTCTTCTTTCTTGCTATTTTTCCAACTTAACATAAATCTAATTACTATGCACCTCCTACCTCAAACTCTGTTTTGACCAGCAAGTCTTCTAGTCCAAACTGTAAAATTCTTTTTCCTATTTGTATCTATTTAGTATTTTCAGAATAAGTTGAAATAAATTTGAGTAATCCACAAGATCTGCTGCCTTTGGTGAGTGAAATGGGTTTAGCAGCAGGAAGGATGATTATTGTAAAGAAGAGAACAGGAATAAAAGAAAAGGCAAGGCTGGAGAAAGAGACAAAATTCGAAAGTGTTAGCAGAGGCAAAAAGAGCAGAGTTAGAACATTTAGATTTATTACCAATGAAGTGCAAAGTGATTGGAAGCCTGAAGTTACAAGAGGAAACAAATATGCATGTTAGAGAAATCAGATGAGAAATAAGGATACTCTAGCAATAAAAGGGGAACAAATGGAAGAATTTTCTAAAGTGATAAAAATAAACCAATAAACCAAGGCCATATGGCAGAAGAAGGCCATAAAGGAGAGGGCTTTAAAGAGGACAAAATGGGAATGAAAACAACAAGCAGGATCAGGGGGCAAAGAGGCAACATTTAAAAGAAGAAATAGTGGGAGCAGTAGAGGAAATAAAAGTTTAAACTAGAGGAGGGGAAAGATCAAGATGCACAAGAGGAACAGAATGATTCTAAGACAGAATATGAGAAGGCAAAAGCAGCAAGATATATACTGAGGAAGAAAAAGAGAGCACACATATTTATATACTGAGTTGTCTTTATCACTTATTAGTTGAAGCGGTAAGGAGGAGAAAAAGGCAGTTACATCAAACAAAGTTTGCCATTTCTCCTAATGCCTGCCCTTTTGTTCCATCTGTAAATGTTCTTTCTTTGTCCATTTCAATAATGGTTCTATAAGTGCACAGAAGCTGTAATTGTGATGCCTTGGTTGGATTTTCTCTCTAGATCACTAATTCTCAGCCAGTTGTAAACAGATGACAGGACAGTTTACAAACAGATCAAAACTCAATCATTAGAACTTTAAGTGTTTAAAATTTATACATGGTAAATATAAATGCAAAATGCCAGTAATCCTTTCTGGAAAAAATATGCTTTTTTATCACATAGTATTGGGGTTAAGGTTTTTTTAAAAATAGTGGCATCGATTTATGTTAAGGTATGAAAAGTTGGGAGTCACTCTTGTTGTCATAAACTAAATGGAGGAATTCTTCTGGGATAAAGTGGATACCTTAAATTAAAAAGAAACTATTTTCATTTGGTTGGGAAAAAAAATACAAGGAAAGTATGTTTTCCACAACAAAAACAACATCACTTTCCATATTACAAGTATCCATGTTACTTCTAATCTGCAATCTATCTTGACCAAATGTTAAACACTCCATACCAATTTGTGTAATAAACTCTTATTACTCTTTATTTGATGTGTATAAAATATAATCATAAAACATATATTTTTATTTTTATGAGTGGTAGAATATTCATTAAATAAATTTAAAATATCAAACATATATACATAGGTATGGATAACTATGACCTTGCAATGAACATCACCATTCCAGAGTATGAGTTGTCTTCCTAAAAAGTTTGCCTGTCCATACCCAGGAATCATTTCTATTAGCACCAAGCCTAATAGCATTTTTCAGGTGGTTCATTTATTTCAAAGACAGAAGAATGTAATGCACAAGAAGACTGCTGTGATTAAACCATCAAAGTGGGCTCCAACTTATCAGTATAGAGTTATACAATGTTAAACATTTCCATGATCTAAACTCATGGCTACCTCCAAATTTATAAGGGCTGCCTTATCATGCTCTTATTAAGAGCTGTTGAATTCTCTGCATGTCCACCCCCCACTTGAAGTCTGCTTTTGGTTGGTACATGGACTTTCTCCACAGATGACAAAGGGAAAGCAGATGAGATGGCTGTGGTTTATATGGAAAGGAAGTAATACAGATAGTGGCAAGGTGATGGCAGTTGTTGACAATTTTGCCACTTGGTGCTATCTACATTAGATTATAATTGATGGGGTTCCATCAAGTTGGTGTTGATTCCAAGCAGCTACAAATACTTTCTCAAGGATGATTTATCCTCAGTCAACACTTCCAACAATGCACCCACTGTCCATCCACTTGGCTATTTCTTGATCACCAATTCTTGTTTCTTCCACTATTTCTAGTATTATGGATTTCTCATTGGATCTGGGTTTTCATATAATGTATGATCACCTGAGCCTGTTTATTTGTGGTCTGAGTGAAAATTCTGGACTGATCTGCTCTGTGATCCATTTGATTGTTTTCTTGGCTACCTATGACATTTCCAATAATCTTTTCTAATATCAAAATCAGTTTCTATTTTGCTACTTCAAGGACCAACATAAGCTAAACACACATAGAATACTTATATCTGTATTCAATCTCTCTATTTTGACAATCTAATCAAAACTTCTGCAATCTGTTCAACACATTTACTCAACCTAAACCATAGTGTTTTCCTATATTGTTAGGACCAGCTTTCCTTTAATCCTTGTTTTCAGCAGATGACTAATTTTTCCAGTCTTTTTCATTCTTTTAATTAATCACCTGTAATTACTATAGCACACTCTAGTATAGGCTTGTTTTGGAAAGCATTGTTTACACATATTTGTTAAAGGGTGCTTTCCATAAAGTGTATTGTGGTTGATTCATCCTTTTAATAAAATGTGACACTATACAGCTTTTATGTTGTCCCTAGGATGCTCTGGATGTGTTACTGCTGACTTATTTCCTGTTTTCTCCCTTCAGCTAAGTGGCAATCTGCCATTTCAGTCAAAGAGCAGAAAATATTCTGCCTGAGTCACAAATCCAATTTTCTAGAGTTCCTTTTTTGACATGACACTTCCTCAACCCACATCTCTAGCCATTTGCAAGCCATCCTAGCGTGGGTTGGGTTGGTGCCTTTTTAACCTTTTTCTTGTTTGTGGAGCATGACAATGCATTGACCTAGAAGGATGTTTCTATTTTAATTTCCTTGCTGGAAATCTTTCTATTATCCAATCCTTTAAGAACTGTGAGTAAACAGGGTCTTATTTATCAACAGAATTTTGGAACAGAAGTAAAGGTTAAGGTTGTGAATATAATGTGAAATTATATTCTGAAAATGTAGATCTTATCTACCTAGTATGTATCAGCAGAAATTAAGAACATTTTATACTTGTAGAAAACAAATACAATGTACTTTATTTAAACTTCTGGAACTGATGATATTTGCATATATCCTATGTATACTTTTACTTTTTAGAATTTACTTTTTATAGATATTCTGGAAAATCAGTTTAATCTAATTCTATGTGGAAAAAAATTATTTAATCTTATAATCTAGTTTATATAATTTTATACAATTTTAATTTTTCTGTGTTTTTATTACTTTTGTTTATGTAATTTGTTTCCTACATTTTTATTCATTTTGATATTTGAATGTGGCATTTTCTTTTGTTATAGATCAGGGCTGTCAAACTCCTGGTCTGCAGGCCAGATTCATCACATGCTGGTCACGTCTATGCCCAGTTTAATCAAGGAAAAAAAATTCCTGATATATCACATGATGCGCCATGATGACATGAGTTTGACCTCCTTCTTATAGATTAAAACTATTCTTTCTTTAAAAAAAGAATGTATTTTAATATTCAAATATTTCAACAGCATTCAGTGGTGCAGCATTCAGTGGTGTATTATATTCATGATTGAAACCCTTAACTCAAAAACACTTTGGCATTTGTATAATGTGGTACTAGTTATATTTATTATTTTTTTAGAATAATATCACTCTGATGAAGTTATAGACTATTAACAAAGGATAAAACATAGGGAATGTAACAAAAAGAGTAAGAAAAAATAAAAAAGGAAAAAAGAATATATAAAGAAGTAATTTTCTCCTTTGTTGCAACAAGTATAAATAATTCTTACAATATATTATCTTTTCTTAAAATAGAAGAAACAATTCTTCACCTCAGATCTCATCTTTTACCTTTAAATAAATACTTAAACCTTGTTATTCAATCCTGGTTAAAAGACATCCATTAAGAGTTAGAAGTAGTAACTTCTATTCTAACCTTGATTAAAGAAACTAACTTTGTATTCTTTCCCTTTACATCTAACAGTCTTGTTTAATTCCTTCAAATAGTAACCTAGAACTTTGATTGATTGATTGATTGATTGATTGATTTATTGATTTATTTATTTCCTTCTCACTAATTCTTTCAAATGGTCCTTTTGTAAATCCACTCTTCTGGCTGCTATTTGCATATCCCTTTTAACAATTAAAATGTCAGTTGATTTCATTTATATATACAGCATATCAGCTCTTTATAGAACATTGTTTTTTTTTTAACCCATGTATATATTTATATCAATCTTGTCCAGTAGAACTTATTTGTCTTCCATAACATCATTTACACAAAATTACTTAAAATGATGGATATTCTTAAAATTAATTTTTGAATCTATCGTTCACAAATAGAGTCAATATATCCAAAGTTGAGGGATTTTGCTTCATTATATATTTGCAAGTCAAATTTAAGTGATCTTACACTTACAATTAAATATTACATTTAACTGTAATATTTAATTGCTCTAGTGTCCTTTTAGTGAAATTTGAATATGTATCTATTTAAACTCCCATTTTTTAGGAAGTCAAAATAACAGTTTTTTCAAAGGATGGATTCTTTTAATTAATTTCATAATCCTATTTCAAATCCATCTGGACCCTTAGTCCATTTATCACTTTCTATAAACAACATTCTAATCATTCTTTTCCCATTTATTCAGTCTTTAAACACAGTCTTTAAATTTCTCAGTCTTTAAACTCATACTTTAAAAGTTCTCCCATTAAGGATTTAAGGAAACATTTACTGAATGCAATCAGACTTGCTGCTCGGAAGATTCTAAATATTGGAAAAACAGTAAAAAAGAATGATTAAAATGGGCTTAATCAAAACCAATCTTTGTGTCAATATTAGCTTTATTACAACTGTGGATGTAGTTGGAATCCTTCAATTTGGGGCCACTCAGCCAATCAAAAAAAACCTTGGTTCCTGCAATCTAATTTTCAGGGGCAACCATTCAGATTACATGTGCATGATCTCATAATCTCTTCTTTCTTCAGAAAGGTCTGGCCAGCCTCTCTGGCCAAAGAGCCACCCTTTGATCAGCAATGTCCATCATAATGCCATCTCTTCTCCTTCAGTGAGACCAGCATCTCACTGGAAGTGATCTTTCACAATCTTTAAACACATTACCATGGTAATATTTCTGAAAATACACTAGACCTCCTCTGTTTGAATTGCTCTGCACATGTGTATTTCAACTTCAAGAATGTTCAACAAAGAATTTGTAAGCTAGAAAACTGAAAACAGCAGACTGTCACATATATAAGGGAAAAAAACTAGTGTTCACGCTTATGACCGTCACAGTATGCCTGTGGTGACATGATTCAGTGTCCTGGGCTCATACGATCATTATTTGTTGACCTTCCAACAAGCAAAGTCAATGAGGAAAGCTAGAATGAAAGCATGAATAACTTAATGACTGTGGCAAACAGAAGTCATACAATTGGGTGTGGTCACAAGATGATTCATTTAATGACCACTTAGTGATAGAATTTCAATTTCCAATTGGGATAACACAGCAGATCAAGTACTATCTGTATGTGTAGTTTTTTCTTTCATATTATGTATTTTTTTAATTTGAATTTTTCAAATAGTTTCTGCTCCTAATAAGGTATTACTTTATGAGATGTTTGCTTTGAATACAATTTAGTCTCGCTTGTAAAGCTTTTTGTTAAAGGAAAAGCAGAAGGGAATCTGATGATTCAGATTGTTTTGATGTTCCATTCTGTGTTATCCTCTGAAAATTGCTTTTTACCTAGGTTTAAAATGAATGGATGTATGTTTTTTCAAAGAAACTGGTAACTACTGAGTATTTGTAGAACATGAAGGAGACTAGTGGTGGGCTGCTGCATAATTTAATACGTTAAATTTGAGTCAGTGTATTTTTCTTTCAGAGAAAAGACAGAACAAAAGGCCAAACAAGTATGCTATCTGAGTTGATAGTCAAGATTATGCTCATCCACATTGGAAATATTGGCAATTAAATCTTATTTTAACACAGATGGCAGAATAACTTCCTTCACTGTACCTGTATAATTCTGCTTTAAATTCCCAAGGCAAGCTACATGACACAGGAAATTCTATTTGTTTCTTTTACTTTAGCAACCATTCTACTCAATGGTGGGACTGGCCTTGGGCAGCAGAGATAGAAACTAGCACCTAGTTCAAAATATTGAGTCAGATTTATGCAATATAGTCTGGAAAGCAAGCACATTTTAATAACTTAAAAATATATTACCATGTTTCTCCAACAATACAGCCTCCACCAATAGGAAAGCCCAGCATGATTTCTAGGCATGAGGTGAAATTAAGCCCCGCCCCCAAAATTTAGGCCTATTTAGATCAGGCGTTTCCCTGCCATTTCTCACATTGTTCGTTAGAACTACATGAGGTGAAGAGAAATGGGCGGGGGAAGGGCAGGGGGTAGGGAGAAAACTTGCCTTTAGGAGTGCCCTGCAGGTTGCCTAGGCTAGAATATCCCGATAGCTGACAGAAGCTCCCCAAAGGCAGAGTCCCCAGCCACTTCAGGGCATGGCATGGCTGCCCATGTCCCCTCCGCCTTTAGGCAGTCTTTTTCGGGCAATGGAAGCTCCCAAATGCAGTCACTAGCCACTTTGATCAGTTGGTAGAAGTGGCCTTGGGGCGAGTACACACACACACACACACACACACACACACACACACACACACACTCCCCTCGCCGTGAGGCCGCTTCTTTTAGCAGATGGAAGGTCCCTTGAAGGCAGAGTCCCCAGCCGCTCCAGGGCGAGGCGTGGCTGCCCATGTCCCTTTGTCTTTAGGCAGTCTTTTTCGGGTGATGGAAGCTCTCCAAATGCTGGTAGAAGCTGCCTCAGGGCGAGTGCACACACACACTTCCCTTGCTGCGAGGCCGCTTCTACTGGCCGATTGAAGTAGCTGGTGACTGCATTTGGGGAGCTTCCATCACCCAAAAAAGACTGCCTAAAGATGAGGGAGCGCAGGAAGCCACACCACGCCCTGAAGCAGCTGGGGACTGTGCCTTCGGGGAGCTTTTGTTGGCTGATAGAAGCGGCCTCGCAGCAAGGTACGTGTGCATGGGCCTCTCGAGGTGGGGGAGGAAATTTAGTCATTCCCGAAAAGACGGCCTAGCCGTTTTTTCAGGGGTCAAAAAAAAAAAAAAAAGATCTGGCCTTATTTTGTGAAAAACACAGCAGAATATGTGTTATCAGTCATCTAAGTGATGTTTTATACATAGACACAGCAATTCTTGGACCATTACAATTAATTGTATAATGTTTACCCAAGTTAAGGCTAGGAACATGAATGTATATATGCCTCTTTTTTCTTGTCAAATCCCATTTTAGTGCTCAAAAGATCATTTTAATTAAAAAAATAAAATGGGAAGCAAGCATGCTGTATGTCAGATCACAAACTACTAATAACATCTTCACATGCTCCATATAGACATTGTTGAGAAAAAATTATGGATAGCTGTAGCCTAATGCTTTGCTTTGAAGTATATCCAGTTGCCCAAGAAGACAAAGCAAAACAAAACAAAAAATACCCCAAAGTACTAATGATGGTAAGACAACATATGGTTAGGTGACAAAGAAAACACTCATCAGTTTGCTTTCATAAAAGGAGGTATTTTATGTTAGCCATTTTGTGAACAGCTGGCTGTCAGGGCAAACATTTTATGGAAGCACCACAGCATGTTGCAAAAATTTGAAATATACTCGGTAGCCAGAGAGATGGCATTGACTATCACGTTAATCAGCTCTACTATCTAGCTTTATTTTCCTAAAACACATTTTAGCTGATGCTTCATGATGACTAAAAGAATGAAGAAAGACTGGAATAATGACATAAGTTAAAACAAGGCTAAAAAAGGATCCTGAAACCCATTATAGACATTGTGTAAATAAGCAACTGCTTTCTATCTTACAGTGACAGCAGGACAACATATTTTCAAAAAATCATGTTTCTAAACCCACCAAAATTTAATTGTTATAAACTCAGGTAACCAGTACAAAATGTTCTGATTAGTTCAAAATCAGGCATGAGTTGGGATATCTTAAGACTTTATTTTAATGTTCACTTTTAGCTAATGGTTAACTGTGTGGGATTTTTAGAACATAAGAGAGAAAACTTGTATTAATTTGCTTGTATAAAAGCAACATGTCATTCATTACTTGAAGTGATCACAGCAGTCATGCATCTATATCACTTATTTTATATCTCAGTTTGTTAATGGAATACTTTTATTAAGCAAAAATTGTATGTCATCTTAAATGTGATTTCCACCTGCATGATTGTACAGAAGTGATAGGCTTAATTAATCTAATTAGTCTGTTCCCATACCAAATCAAATTTATATTCACACTCATTTCAAAAAGTTTTTAAAATCCTGGAATATATCCAGCAGTTTGTAGTCTGTAATAGCTTGCTTTCACTAAATTAAGATTTGTATGAAATATCACAATGTTACTTTTCCATCACTTTTATATGGTTTATATTCATTTTTATATAGTTTCTATGAGTGAAAGGCTCAACAAATATGCAGCTTTTTCATTGTTCACAATAAATAAATAAAAGTCAGTTCAACTATAGGAAAATATAAAGTTATGGATGTTCCATCTGGAAATAAGTTGTGTGAGACCGGGTTCCAACAACAACTCTTTTATTTAGAACAGTAAAGCAATGGTAACGGAAGAACAACCCAAGCCGCGGCAGCCCTTTTTATAGCGGCTTGCCCGTGGCTTGTGGCCAATGACACCACTTTAAGTGTTCCTGCCATCAAGCGGGCCAATCAGATTGGTTCTCTAGCGGCCAATCTGAGGGCGGCCTTTTCGGCCAATCAGAATGGGGAACTTGGAGCCTACCAAGTTCCATACACAACACCCTTCCCCCTTTGGTTCAGTCCAACGTGCGTCATGTAGTCACGCAGGTAGGTAGGGCTTTTTTGAGTCCTGGTTGACCTGCGCAGCTCAGTCTCGGCGTGGTCTTCAAGCAGTTCGGACAGGATCGCTGTTTCTCTGTGTTTTCTTCATGGAACCTCCTAGAAGGGTGAGTCAGCCTTGCCAATCCCGCCTGAGTTTCTCGGGCCGGTTGAGATGGCTCTGCCGTTCCCTCCTGGTTTGTCTGGGTTGGTCGAGCTGGCCTGGCTGTCTCCTTCCAGGAAGGCCTCACTTCATTCTCCTGCTCCCGGACTTCTCTTTTGGGGTTCATCTAACCATGAGTGCTCTTTTTGATTTATTTGAGAGTCTTTGTGTAGTGTTTGTTGCCTTGTTATGGGAGGTTCTTCTCTCCCTTTTTTATTATTTTGTATTTCCCCCCCTCCTCAGTTGTTTTTTGGTCAGTATTTATTTTAGGTGCTGGTATGTTATTGCATTCCAGGGTGTGAGAACGAAGCTGGTCGATGTGCCGCTTCCATTCTCTTCTGTCATCTAGGAGTAGTTGGTAAGACCGGGGGCCTGTGATCTGGGTGATTGTGGCTAGAAGCCATAATGGGTCCCTGGTAAGGTTTTTGGCATAGACTAGGTCGCCTATTTCAAATGCACGGTATTTGCTGGAGGAGTCAGGGGGTTTATTCCAGGTATAAGTGGGGTGCAGTCTGTCAAGGTAGGAACACAACTTCCCACCCATTAGGAGTTTTGCTGGGCTTTTGTTGGTCGTGCTGCTAGGAGTAATGTGCTATAGGGTTAATAATCAGTTTAGCTTTTCTTGCACGTCCCCCTTATCCATTTTATCCAGGCCTTCCTTTGTGTACCGAACCATGCATTCAGCACTGCCATCTGCAGCTGGATGAGCCGGCACGGTTAAAGCATGTCGGATGCCTTGGGCAGCTAAGTACTGCTCGAATACCAACATGGTAAACTGGGGCCCATTGTCCGATACCAATACATCAGGGAGTCCATGCATGGGGAAAAGTTTGTCTAATTGTTTCATCACTGCCTCGGTGGTTGTATAAATCATGGGTATGACTTCTAGCCAGCCTGAGTAGGCATCCACAACTATTAAAAAGGTGTTGCCTTTCATTAGCCCAGCAAAGTCAATATGTAATCTAGACCATGGACCCTGGGGAGTTTCCCATTTCCTAACCGGTGCCTGTGGGGGTGTTGGCCTCAATTTTTGACAGTCATGGCATGTTGCCACCCAACGTTCAATGTCCTTGTCCAGCCCTGGCCACCAGACATAAATTCTGGCCAGGGCTTTCATCTTAACCATGCCCAGGTGCCCCTCGTGCAACATGCACAAAACATCCTCCTGGAGTCTGTGTGGTATCACCACTCTGTCACCCCACAATATACAGCCCTTCTTGATCAACAGTTCAGTCTGTCGGGTGCAAAATGGTTTAAAAGTCTCAGTTTTGTTTCCTTCTGGCCAGCCCTTACCTACCCAATGCAGGATGCGAGCTGTCAAGGTTCTTTCGTGGTGGCTCTTGTGACGTCCTCTGTGGTTAGCAGTAGGTTCGGCCAGGCCTCGAGTTGTAGTGTGGAGACGGTGGGAGCTGGGTCCTTTTTTGTGATGGGCAGCGGGGCACGGATCAGGGCATCGGCATGGGTGATGGTCTTTTCAGGGCAGTGTGTAGGTGTAGGTGGTGAGGAATTTAGACCACCTCCTCATTCTTGGTGATAGAATGTTCGGGGTTGGCTTGTTTCCTGCTAGGATCCCTACCAGGGGTTTGTGATCAGTGATGATCGAAAAAGTTCTGCCGTAAAAGTACTCATGGAATCTTTTGACTCCAGCAATGATTGCGAGGACTTCTCAGTCGAGTTGGCTGTAATTGCGTTCTGATTTGGAAAGCGTTTTCGAATAGAAAGCGACCGGTGCTTTTCTGCCATCTAGTAGCTTGTGGCTCAGGATGGTGCCGATTCCAAAAGGCAATGCATCACAGGTGACCATCAAAGGCATTGCTATACTGGATTAAAATGGTGTTAGACATTAATAGGTCTTTGATACCTTGAAATGCTGCTTGTTCCCGGTGGCCCCATTTCCAGATAGTTTTTTTGTCTAACAACCAGTGTAAAGGTTCTGCTATGGTTGCCTTATGGGGCAGGAACACATTGTAAAAATTTATGAGACCTAGGAATTCTTGAAGGTCAGTTTTGTTCCTAGGTCTAAGTGCATCTTTGATTGCCTTTATCTTTTTTTCATTGGGGTGTATCCCTTGTTCATTTATTAGGTAGCCCAGAAACTCGACTTGGTTGGTTGCCAAATTACATTTTTCTCACTTTACTTTCAGGCCTGCATCTCTAAATCTTCTTAAGACTTCTCTTAATCTGCTCTCTAGTTGGTTAGCATTTTTTGCTGATATTAATACATCATCAAAATAGGGGATGACTCCCTTGATTCTGTTTAACAGGTGTTCCATGAGGCTTTGGAACATGCCTGGGCAACGCTAATGCCAAACTGGAGACGGTTACACTAGAATGCCCCTCTATGTGTCACAAGAGTCTGTGCCTCTGCGGTAGTGGGTCAACGGGTAGCTGTTGGTATGCTTGTGCGAGATCAAGCTTCGCAAAAATCTTTCCTCCCCCTAGGGAGTGCAATAAGTGTTGCACTACCGATACTGGGTATGCGATTTGTTGGAGCGCATGGTTTAGGGTAGCCTTATAGTCTCCGCAGGTGCTCACTGGCCCATCTGGTTTTATAGGAGTCACGATGGGTGTTTCCCACCTGGCATGGTCGACTGGCTCTAAAAGCCCTTGTGCTGTTAATTTGTTTAATTGTTTGTCAATTTTTGGTTTTAAGGCAAAAGGGACCCATCTGGCTTCTAACCGGATGGGGGCTACTTTTGTATCTAGGCTAAACAAAATTGGGTTCCCTTGTACTTGCCTAGGGTCCTGTCAAATTCCATCTTGGAATTCGTGTAACAGGCTCTCTTCCCAGTTGGCTGCAGCAATGCGGTGTATCCCGGTCATCCCAATTCCCAGGGGCGTGAACCATTCAATCCCTAGCAGACTAGGGCAATCATGGTCAATTATGGTCAGAAGCAAAATTTCGGCATGATTTTTAAATTCGATGAGGAAATGTCCAAGGCCCACTACCGGAATTCGATTTCCCTGGTAGTCTTTTAAAATTAGTCTTTGTTTTTGTAGTTCTTTTTGTTTGATGTCCGGTATCAGGCGCTGGATGGTGTTCCAGGATACCATAGATAAAAAGGACCCGGAGTCGATCTCTATCTCACAGGGCTTCCCCTTGATGTTCACCTCTACCTGGATCTTTTTCCCATTTTCTGCCCTGGCATTTCCAATGGTTACCCTCTGATGAGTTTTATCTCTTTCACTGGTTCTTTTGCTTTGGTTCCATCTGCTTCTGGCTTGTCTCTCTTCATTTCTGGGGAGGGGGGGTTCTGCTGCATCTTTTAGGACTCTAGCTCTTTTTGTTTTGGCAGACCCTTTCGATGTGTTCCCGTTTGTTACAAGCCCTATAGATTCCATATAGAAACCTGCATTCAGATTGTGGGTGGTTGCTTCTGCATCCAGCACACTGAAACTCCCACCTGTTTTTTTTCTTTTCCCGCCATTTCTTAACTGATTGAAGTCTATGGACATCTTCATTTTCATCCTCAGTGTCACTCTGGGACTCGAGATCTTTGTAGTGGGTGGTCGCTGTGGTCTGTTTCTTGCTTCCCTCTGTCTTCTCTCTGGCTTGGTTTGGTGGGTCTGGAATCGAATTTATCTGGCGTATGGTGGCTGCAGATTTCTTTGCTGCTTCAGCGGTGGTGGCTTCTGCAATAGCCTCGGCTGCGGTTATGTTTGGTCTATTCAGCAGCTTACTCTGAAGTGTAGTGTCCTTCAACCTGAGGACCACGCGATTCCTCATGGCCTCATCCATGTTCTGGAACTCGCAGGCTCCTCCGATTTGTCTCAGGGTGGCTACAAAATCTGCAACAGTTTCATCCTCTCTTTGGTCTCTCTTGTAGAACTTATGTCTTTTTATCAAGTTGGAGACCACAGGTGCGTAATGTGCTCGGAGCATTTTGTTCAGCTCGGGCCAAGTCATCTATTTGACATCTCTTGGTTTGGCTAGTGCCTTTGCCATTTTAAAGACGGCTGGACCACAGTGTATAAGGAAGACAGCCCTCTTCCTTTGGTCAGATATTTCCTATAGCTCATTGCTTTCTATAAACATAAGAAAGCGATCTATATACGACTCCCAATCACCTGTTTGACATCTCTTGGTTTTGCTTGTGCCTTCACTATTTTAAAAACAGCCGGACTGCAGTGTGTAAGGAAGACAGCCCTCTTCCTTTGGTCAGATATCTCCTACAGCTCGTTGCTTTCTAAAAATATAAGAAAACAATCAATATATGACTCCCAATCCTCCTCATCATGATTGAATGGTGCGGGTGGCACGTTGTTACCGGCCATCTCTCTTGCTCGATTCAGATTGCCGCGTGCTTCGGTCTCGCTCTTCTACGACGATCCCACCTTCATCTCCAGTGTTCCGTCCAGAAATAAGTTGCGCGAGACCGGGTTCCAACAGCAACTCTTTTATTTAGAACAGTAAAGCAATAGTAACAGAACAATGACCCAAGCCACGGCAGCCCTTTTTATAGCGGCTTGCCCGCGGCTTGTGGCCAATGACACCACTTTAAGTGTTCCCGCCGTCAAGTGGGCCAATCGGATTGGTTCTCTAGTGGCCAATCTGAGGGCGGCCTTTTTGGCCAATCAGAATGGGGAACTTGGAGCCTACCAAGTTCCATACACAACAATGGAGAATTTTTGTTATATGTTAAAAATTATAAAAGAAATTCCTACTGAGCTCAGGGGAACTTGTTTTCTGGTAAGTATTACAGTAGCAAACTCATTTTCTCGAGGCTCAGATACCTGCTGTTGTATTAAGAAATTCCAGTTACAGTAAATTGGCTCTCATGATTTATGAAGTGTGCAAGTGAGACGAGAGAATGTGGATCCTGTGTAACACGCAAAAATAATTTCACTTTGGGAAATTGCCTTTGACATGCCAGATCTGTTTCTAAATAAATCAATTGGAGAGAAAATGCCTCAGAGTGATTGATATCATGGATACTTTCTGGATGCCTTCCACATGCTCCACAATGATATTAGTTTGTCCTCCTGACTTTATAACAGTGTGTGGCTGACCATGACTGCAGACTTATGTGAAATTATAGCATACTTTTCTCACCTAGCATTATGAATCAAGATTGTTGTGAATGCCACCATGTCAGCTTTTTGCATACAGATTTTCAATGTTTTCCTGATCCTTAAAAATATAAGACTCTTATAAGAGAAAAAAATTCTAAATGCAAATCTTATTAAGAGACAAATCTAGACATAGACAACCGGGGACTTTCCAAATAATTGTCTGAGTATTTGACATCCAACAACAGTTGGAGTCTGAGAAAGCTGACTATATTGGGTTCCATTTAAATGCAAAATCTGGGTTGTGCATGAATAGGTCTGTTCTAGAATTGCTACTTAGACTGAATAAGACAGCTATAACAAATTTAAAAAAGCCTAGCAGAGAGGGTTTGATACAGACATAAATAAGCTGTCATAGCAACCAGATAGATGTTGTTGGGAATGCTTTTTCTATTATTCATCTATGTGTTGTTAATTTTATAATCAAATGAAATGTGTAAAAGGATTAGAGTACAGGGATGTCTATATAAAAAAATTGGTAGGAGTGTATGTGAAATAAGAAATGTTTATTTGAAGATTGTCACATTCCATTGTGTAAATGCTATTTATTCTATACAACGACTGAGCACAAAAATAAGTTGTTTGTAATACAGTAGTTGGTTAAGAATTAGTTCAGAAATTTGATCTTTACATGTTGAGGTATTAAAAAGTATTTCAATTAGTCATGAGTTCCCATCAAAAAAGCTTAATGTCAAATAACTATCAAGAGTTTGACAAGATTAATTGACCTATGAAGTTGACTCATCAGTGCAAATCAAACTGCTTAGCTGAATGCTATGTTTGAATTGCATACTGTACATGCTACCTATAATTATTTAAAAAATTAAATCTAAAATTATTTACATTGCTTAGATTGAGGGGATAGTTTAAAAGAAAAGGTAGTTAACATTTCTCAGAAGGTGCCATTTTGTTTTATTGGCAATTGACTCACAGAATTTGGAGACTGATTTATCTTTGTAGCACTCATTGAAACTTTTAACCTATTAAATCCTAGCGTCTTAAAACTAAATAGCAAGCAAGGGACACTATTCTTCTCTTTCTGTCTGCTCTGTTTTTCTCTGACTAGAAAATCTTCAAGTGCGCCTTCTCAACTTGTTTCCTATAGAAAAAATAATTTTTAGTACTTATTTTCTGCTCTCTCACTCTGGTGACAAAACCCCTTTAAAAAGCTAGATTTTGTTGTCATAGGCCATGGGTGTCAAATCGACCACATCACGTGATGTCACGTGATGTACCACAATGTTTTTTTGCCTTTGCAGAGCTGGGGTGGATGTGGCCTGCACATGATGCATCTGGTCCGTATGCACCATTTTGACACTCCTGTCATAGGGAGTTAAAATTTAGAATTTGAAAAAGCAGGATGAAAAAATATTTAAGCTTTTGAACTTTGTTATTGGAGAAAATTGCTCAGAATACTATGGATTACATGGACAACAAAAAATGGACCATTGTATAGAGGAGTTCAAGTTTCTCACTAAAATATAATATTGTTATGGATTTTAAAAAAATGGAATTATGTTCTTAACTGGGAATTATATAAACCCTACACAAAATTGACTGAACTCTACTATGCAGATTCTGTGTAATAGGCAAACATAGATAAAACCAAAATGAATAATTGATTTTTGCATTCTAGCATAATACTATCAGAATTTCTTCATTAAAAATGTCCCCCATAGACTTAAACTTATCTGCTGAAACTAGACTGCTATAGGTCAGGTAGCCTAGATAGAGACAAATAAAATAAAAGCAGTCAAGCACATGAGCAGAACCAGATAAGATCTCCATTTGTGCCTTAGTGATTATTCCAGATTGAGAACCAGATCTTATTCAATATCTCTACAGGACCAGATGGAGCTTTATTAAAGCCCACCATATGACCATTGACTCTTGTTTTATGGTGGTTATAATAAGTGTTATGCCAGATTCTTCTCAACATTTTTTCTCAGACATTGTCACTCAATTTGGAAAGAAAAAATGTCCTTATTTTTTCCTTCCCCAAAAGAGAACAGTGTCAGCTAAAAAGATACTTGATATTTGTTCATGGATTCTTACACTTTTCTAAAAATGATTAAGGGGTAGTAGACAAGAGATTGCAGCTTTTTGGTTTCCCATGCCTGAGTTACACCCTTGAATTTTTTTTCTAACCAGGGAGCAGAATTTACAAGCAAAACTGCTTTACAACGAAGACAGATGACTAGAGGGAAAATCCTATCACTACTCTCCATCATATACAACAATAACATAAGAAAGTGAGAGTCTAATGTTCCAATTTCTGGCATGGCAACATTACGGAACAGAGATTACAGTGGCAGGATCCTCCTATCCATGGTATCTAAGTTACCTATGTCTTATACTCTTCACATTTTATTATATGCACACTAGAGGCGAGAAGGTACATCTAGAACATTTAATAGATTCAGGTTTACAGGTTTCAAATTAGCTATTCATGATGTATGAAACTAAATCAGAATCTGGGAAGCTGAGGCCTCAGGATATATGTAACATTTTAAAATCTTGAATGTAGTTCCTAGATCCTCTCAATAGTTGTTACCATTTGATAGTATCAGAATTAAAATCCCAGATTGATTTTTGTGTATATTGATGCATTTACTGATAAGTTTTAAATAAATATCAATTAATTATATCCTGGGATGTAATACAATTAGAAACTGGATAAACTGAAAGGCTTTTTGATACAAATTTCACTGGTGTGATTCACTTAAGACAAAGAAATATATTATACAGTGTGCACCAAAGGAATGCACTGTTCTTTCAAGTTCCTTTGTCAATCTGTCATGTGCTTGATAGCCCTGAGAGTGTAAATGCTTATTGCTTACTTTTTATTGTAACACATTATCAATTAATTGCTCACAAATCTCTGCTCTTCTTAAGTCTGTGTGTAGGTTGTAAGGAGCGGTAAATCATTAACTTCAATGACAGCCTGTTTGAATTATAATACCAATCTTGTAAGGTATGAAATTTGCAAGTTTAATTAGCTGAAAACAACAGTTTTGTCTTTCCAAATCCTGCTACTAAGGCCAAGAACATTTTCTCAACCCTCTGGACTTCTCATAACCCTTTCCCCACTTATTTTTAATTCATAGACTGTCAGCATATTGCCTAGAGAATTTTTGTCATGGGGTCTTTTCTTCATTTTCCCCTGTCAAGTACCAGAAAATCAGGAGTTTCAGGAAGTTCAAATGAGTATAAAAATTTATTGCAAGCTTAAGATCTCTACTAAATCTGAGCTACTAACTGTCAAGGGAAATAAGCAGGAATTAAAAGACATCCAAGGTGGGAATGACTTATGACTCATTTGACTCTTTTCTCAGGCTCAGCCTGGTCATCTCCCACACTATCTTACTTACAGCTGGAATTGTGAGATGTAGGAGTACCTATAGGAAGAACAAAGTCTTTCCCCTTCATAATTTATGAATGCCAATAGATGCTTAACTAAAACATGAAAACCCAACTGCCAAGCATATGCCTGTTGACAAATATGTTTATTTAACCAAAAGGAACAAGAAAGATGTACTGAGAACACAAAGTGAAAAGATCATTTACACAATAAATACAACACTTGTGTCCAATGGATCCCTTCCAGAACTACTGGACATCAATCCCACAATTAAACAAGCAGCCTTGAATAATTCTGGTTGAATTATTCAACCAGACTTGAATATTTTGACAACTGCATTTCAAAACATATAGAAAATGTGAAGGCTGATACAGAAGAACATTGATAGAGTGTTTTTATGGTCATTTGTAATGAAATGGATTATTAATATGTGTGCCATCTCTCCCTTCTTCTCACTGCATCCTATGCCACATTACTTTTTTCTCAAAGTCAATATCTTAGGAAACTCACAATACTACAATCATTACTCAAGTTAAATTTTAACAAGGTAGCTTTAATATGTTGGCTAACAGAGATCATCTATTTATTTCAAAGACTGAGCCAACTTTAGATAAACCAGGCAAATACTCCCAGTGCTATATAAAATAAGACTTCATAATACTATAAAAGATTATAAAGGATCCTCTCTTGTGTGCGCTATAAATTCAATTACATATTCATTTGATTGCTTTGGGTTACATTATGCCAAACAATTCCACAGAAAAACAAAAGGAAATATGTGTGTTACAGATTCCTAGCTGATGGTCCATTTACTTTGTAATATTATTATGCTTACAACTGTCCTATTTAGATTGGATCTGTTTTCTTCTATACAAGTTACAAGAAATACATCTTGCATTTTTATTTATAAGTAAAAAAAAAATACATCTTTCACTTTTATCCTCTAAGTAAAGCCCATGTCACACTGAACTGCTGTTTTGAGCTGCTCAAAACTTTTGAGCAGAAAATGTATCCAACGCGTCCGTTCTGCATCTGCTAGGCATACGGGGGACATCCGTTCTGCATCCATTGGCATCTGTTACGCATCCGCTACATCCGCTAGGCATCCGCTGCACATCCGCGCAACTCACATCCGCTCCAGCAGAAAGCAGACACAGGGAGGAAGTGGAACGGACGCGGAATGGACGCGGAACGGATGCGCAGCGTTAGTAGCATGGACGGATAAAGGATGAAAGTGGATGCAGCATGCATACAAAGCATTTAAAATGGAAAAAACGTTTGCAGAGGGGACCTATCTCGGATATTAAGGATGTCTAGAGGATGCATAGAGGATGCAAAAGGACACATAGGGGGAAACCAATATTGCCTATAAAAAAGGGGAGCAACTCACCTGGATCTCACTTTCAGACCAGCAGCCCTGCTGTGCAGACCTCTGCAGCCTTCATCTGACTCTTGCTCTTCCACAGCATCCAGTCATGTCCACCTTGGATCGTAACAAACTCCCTTTGGTAGCCACCATCGTTCTGCAACAGTGCGAAGCCATCTACAGGCTCTGTGAACTCTACTACGGGAAGAAAAGGAGGTGGCCAAGAAGCGTCTGGGTCCGATGATGGATCGGGAGAAGAGCAGGGTACGGACTGTACAACAAGCTGATGGTGGAGCTGAGGAACGAAGACACTCGTGCATTCCAGAACTTCATGAGGATGCCTCGAGCCATGTTTGACAAAGTTGTGCAGAGGCTGTCACCCAGGTTGACCAAGCAGAGCACCAACTTCTGGCCCAGCCTGGACCCTGGGCTCAAGGTGGCACTGACTCTGTGCCACCTGGACTCAGGGACCACCTACAGAAGCATGCAGTACAGCTGGAGGGTGCCACACAACACCATCAGCATTGTGGTCAGAGAAGTGGTGCAGGCCATCATCGAAGAATACCTGGAGGAGCTCCTCCAGTGCCCCTCCACTGAATAAGGATGGAAGAAAATTGCAGAGCAGTGGTATCAGAGGTGGAACTTCCAACACACCGTTGGAGCCATAGATGGAAAGCACGTGGCCTGCAAAGCGCCAGCCAAGTCGGGGTCCACTTATTTCAACTACAAGGGCTTCTTCAGCATTGTCCTCTTCGCCATGGTCAATGCTGACTACAAGTTCATGTACAACGATGTTTCAGGCAAGGGCTCATGTTCAGATGCCCAGCTATACAATGTCAGTCATCTCAAGGATGGGCTGGAACACAACCTCATCATGGGCTTCCCAGATCCAGAACCCCTGCCCAACGATACGCAAGATGTGCCCTACTTCATCATGGGGGATGACGCCTTCTCCCTCAGAACCTACCTCATGAAGCCCTACACTTCAAGACACCTCACCCGTGAAGAGAGGATCTTCAACTACAGGCTGTCCAGGGCAAGGCGGGTGGTGGAGAACACCTTTGGCATCCTGGCCAATAGGTTCCAGGTACTTCTCACCACCATGCAGCATCACCTAGAGACCGTGAAGAACATCGTGGAAGCTTGCTGCATCCTGCACAATCTCATGCGCACCCGCTACCCAGTCTTGCAGAACAGGCTCGTGGACCGTCAACAAGGCAATGGGGACATGGAGCCTGGGAATGGAGGCAAGGGCAAAACCTGATTGACACTCAGGATGTGCAAGGCCCCAACAGAGCCTCACATGAAGGGAAGAAGCAGCGCAACCTCCTGAAACACTGGTGCAACTCCCCAGCTGGAGCAGTGGAGTGGCAAGACAGGATGGTAGATGCTTAATGGATGCTTCCTTCAGCCTGTCTCATCACACGGATGAGATTGGGCCATGCATATTGGGTGGGCCTACAATGAACAGGGCATTTAATAAAGAGTTGTGTTTATGTTGACATGTGTGGATGAATGATTACATTAGTCTTGATAATAAAGGTGTGGCACCTGGGAGCATGGACCATACTGTCCCACTATGCTTGCACTGGAGGTTTATCTATCCCACAGCTATTACCCATACCAAAGGTATCCCTGCCCATCCCACAGGTATCCCTGCCCATTCCACAGATATTACCCATCCCAAAGGTATCCCTGCCCATCCCACAGCTATTACCCATCCCACAGGAATCCTAACCCATCCCATAGCTATTACCCATCCCAAAGGTATCCCTTCCCATTCCACTGCTATCCTTTCCCATACCACAAGCATGCAAAGGCTTAAACCATTTCTAAAAGTTTCCACCAAAACTTTATTTAATAAAATAAATGAGGCAAGTGTGTGAAGCAAAGATAATCTTTATTTATAACAAGCTGTAAAAGAAAAATGACCCAAGTCAAGTGTCCATATAAAGTCTACAGGTAGCCACCCAGTCTCTGGCCCTCTTATCGGTCACTTGGAGGTGTGCCCAGTCTCAGGGGTGAAGGGTGCAGGTGTTATGGAGGTGGCTGCTGCTGGAGTGCTGGTCTGAAGCCCCACTGGGTTGCCTGGCCCCGAGAGGGCAACAGGTGAGGGTGTGTTTAGGAAGCTCTTGGACAGCTGGCTCAGCCCCATGATGTTGAGAGATCCTTCCTCCATGCCATGAGGTGTCAGTCCCAATAATGATGACAGATGTACTGAGGCCAGGCTTGGCTGTGGGGTGGAGGAAGGAGCAGTGTAGTGGGGCTGTCTGGTCTGCAGCTGGGTGAGGGCTGACGTGGGTGGCATCGGTGGCGTGGGTGGCATCGGTGGTGTCGGTGGCAACAGTGGCGTGGGTGGCATCGGTGGCATCAGTGGAACCGGTGGCAACGGTGGCGTCCAATAAGCCTGTGCCTGGACTGGGAAGGGCTGCTGGCTGTGCTGCTGGACCTCCTGGTAGCCATAGTCCTGGTAGGTGAGGGCCTGTGGAAAGCCTTGGAATGGGAGGGACATCACCTGGGGTGGAGGAGCAGACCTGGACTGGGTGGGAGCAGGTTCCTCTGGATCTGGAGGGTTGTGAAGCAGCTCGGTGATCCGGTCCTTCACCACCTGGTACTGGGGTTCCGCCATGTCCGTGAGGGTCTGGTTGACATAGGTGAGGAAGGGCTTGCGGTTGGAGGATGAGGAGTCAGTGTGTACCAGCTGAGAGAGGAGATCTATGCTGCTCCAGATGGTGTCCCTGATCTCCAGCAGGACAGTGTGGCTCTGCCCCTCCTGTCTGGCTCTCTGTCTTTCTGTGGAAGTGGAGCTGGGGGTGGATGCGGGTAGGACTGTGGTGGAAGTGCCATCTCCTTTCTCCCACTGCGCCAGGGAGTGCTCCACACGCTCCACCATGGTTAAAACAACTGTCCGTGGGTTCTCCACTGTGGGACGCTCCACAGAAACCTGCCTGGAGACAGGAGCTGACTCTCAGCCGGAAGAGGACTGGCTCTCAGCAGGCTGCCAGAGAGAGAGGATTGTGAGAGGGCCTGCTCCTCGGTGGCGGATCTCACCCTCCAGGAAGCTGCACCTGGCCATCATGTAGGTCTCTCTGTCTGTCAGCTTGACTGTGGCCTGGCCAGATTTCTTGAGGTGCAGCTTCCCGTACCAGGTGTGCATATGTTTCCACCAGCCGAGGAGCACCTCCGATGTGTAGCCCAGACTCTCCGCCTTCTCTCTCCAAGCAGCCTGCTTCCTTTTGGTGTCCCTGTAGAGCCTGTGTCCCTTCTGCCACAGATAGTCATTCTCTCTCAGCCACTCCAGCACCTCATCCTCGTGTTCCTCCTCAATATAGTATTGTCTCCTCTCCCATTCTCGCATATGCCTCTTCCTCCCTTTGGCAGGACCAGATGAGCCCTCATCAGAGGGGCTTCCAGGTTGTAGGGGTTGCTCCTCCACACCACCACCAGCAGCAGCACCAGCAGGATCATCATCATCATCAGCAGCAGCAGCAGCAGCACCAGCAGGATCATCATCATCATCACCATCATCATCATCATCATCATCATCAGCAGCAGCAGCAGAGTAAGCACCAGTAGCGCCAGCAGCACCAGGAGCACGAGCAGGACCAGCAGGATGAGCAGGACCAGCAGCGCCAGCAAGACCAGTAGCACGAGCAGGACGAGCAAGACCAGGAGCACGAGCAGGACCAGCAGGACCAGCAGGACCAGCAGGACCAGCAGGACCAGCAGGACCAGCAGTATGAGGAGCAGCTACAGCAGAGTAAGCACCAGCAGAAGCACCACAGCCAGAAGCAGCAGCATCAGCTCCTCAAGAAGCAGCATCAGCAGAAGCACCACCGCCAGAAGCAGCATCAGCAGAGTAAGCACGAGCAGAAGCACCACTGCCATAAGCATCATCATCAGCTCCTCCAGAAGCAGAAGCAGGAGAAGCCCCAGCCGCAGAAGAGCGAGCCCATGCTACAGAAGCCCCAGCAGAAGAAGAGTGAGGGCCAGGGGGTGGGAGGGTGGCCCTGTCCCTCTTGCCAGGGCTGGCAGCAGATGGCTGAGGCTTTCTCTTCTTCCCCAAGGTTGTGGGGTTGCTGGCTGGCAGCAAGGCTGGCATGCAGGCATGCAGGCAGGCTGGCAGGCAGGCTGGCAGGAAGGCTGGCAGGAAGGCAGGCACCAAGGCTGGCAGGCAGGCTGGCAGGCAAGCTGGCAGGAATGTAGGCACCAAGGCTGGCAGGCAGACTGGCAGGCAGGCAGGCAGGCAGCAAGGCTGGAAGGCAGGCTGGCAGGCAGGCTGGCAGCAAGGCTGGAAGGCAGGCAGACAGCAAGGCTGGCAGGGAGGCTGGTAGGGAGGCTGGCAGGATGGCAGGCAGCAAGGCTGGCAGCAAGGCTGGCAGGCAGGCATGCAGGCAGGCTGGCAAGGCACTTGATGTGTCTGGAAGCAGGTCTTTCCTCTGAATGGTGACCTGCTTGGGAGCTGCCTCCCTTTATATCCGCAGGGCTGACGCAATGCATCCTTCCCTCATGAGCAGTGAGTGCTAGGTATCCACTAGGCTTCCACTAGGCTTCCGCTAGGCATCCGCTCGGCTTCTGCTGTGCATCCGCTTCATCCGCTAGGCATCCGCTGTGCATCCGCTTCATCCGCTCGGTGTCTGTTCTGCATCCGCTGTATCCGTTCTGCATCCGCTTTGCTGTGGTCCCCCGGAAGACTTGCAGATGTGCCATCTGCTCCCATCCGCTTCCATCCACTAGGATTCCGTTCCGCATCCGCTTTCCATCCGCCCTGCGTCCTCCCCCCGTCCGTTCCTTTCCGTGTTATCTGCTCTGGTTATGCAAATTTTTTCCCCTTTTGAGAGCGGATAACAATGGATGGAACATTTTTCTCGTCCGCTGTGTCCTTTTTACTAACGTTTTGCATCCGTCGGCCAATGTGACAGGGTCTTTACCTATGTTGGTTTTCATGTGAAAACTTTAGAACTGGCTTTGCTACTTCTGCCTATATGGAATTATTGGTATACTCTTGGTAAAAGAATGTCACAGGAATTTCTTTTGCTACATTTACCAACTGGATGGTTGACACATTCCATGTGTAAATCTGTTTGTTTTAAATTATTTTTTTTAATGATAGGGTTGAAGTTATAGGTTGAACATTAGAGGGAACTAGATGGATCTAAATGTTACAATTGAAGAACAGCACTTAAATTCATCTTACAAATACAGAATGAAGCAAAATATTTTAATAATAAATGTTTTAACATTGGACACATTGAATGATATCTTTGAACAATGGACCTAGAAGTTAATTTTAAGATTGTCTTAAAGTTCCTAAGAATTCATGATCTCCCATTTTCTAGCCTGGTACTTTAACCACTATGACAAAGTGGCTCCCAGAAGGTGAGCTTACAAAGAGTGATATGAATAAGCAAGAATATGATTGCAGACAATGCAGATTGGTTGCAGCTTGAGAGAGCCTGTTTGTATTGAGTGAAATTAGTTTTAATTCCTACAATAAGCAGCCTTCTTATTATTCTCTTTCATTACTTATGTGGTTATTATTCCATATATCCACATTATGTCTGCACAATTTTTATCCTCTCCTTTGCACAATTTTTATCCTCTCCTTAGTCTGTTTCCAACATCTTTTCTTAACAAAATAACAGAGTTGGAAGGGATGTTGGAGGTCTTCTAATCCAAACTCCTGTTCAAGCAGGAGATCCTATGCCATTCCAGACAAGTGGCTGTTCAGTCTCTTCTCAAAGGCCTCCAGTGATGGAGCACCCACAACTTTTGAAGGCAATGCATTTCACTGGTTAATTGTTCTCACTGCTAGGAAGTTTCTCCTTAACACCAGGTTGCTTCTCTCCATGATTAGTTTCCATCTATTGATTTTTGTCTTGCCTTCTAGTGCTTGGAAAATAGGTTTACCCCTTTTTCTTTGTAACAGTCCTTCAGATATTGGAATATGCTATCAGGGCATCCCTAGTCTTTCTTTTCACTAGTCTAGACAAACCCAATTCCTACAAATGTTCTTCTTTCATTAGGTGATTCTCTTGAAAAGAAGGCGGTGGCCAATTAGTTTCTGCATGGCACAGAAACACCAATATTATATGTAGATAGAAATTGTGTAAATGACTATTTCAGATTTATTAGTTGTTCATAAAATTAATATGCACTTTCTTTAAAAAAAGAAATATGTTTCTGCTCTTGTTAAGCTTATCTTATTTGTGTACATATTTCATATCATTACACATGCAAACATACACAAGAATAGTCCATATAAGTATCTACAGTGATAAATCCCTAAGACTGGTTTCATTGGGAGTTGACAACCCAGTGGCTAATCCATCCTGATGACCACAATATAGATGCATATTTATTTATTTTGATTTGTCAATCGTTTGCAAGATAATAGGTATAAGTATCTACATAGTTATGAATACATGAAATGGGTATATATAAGAAAAATAAAAGAAACAATAGGACAAGGATGGTAGGCACATTGGTGAGCTTATGCATGCCTCCTACAGATCTCTTAGGAAAGGGGTGAGGTCAATAGTAGACAGTCTGTTGAAGTTTTTGGGGTTTGGGGAAGAAACCACAGAGACAGGTTGAGTATTCCAGACATTGACCACTCTGTTGCTGAAGTTGTATTTCCTACAATCAAGTTTGGTGTGGTTAACCTTGAGTTTGTATCTATTGTGTGCTCTTGTGTTGTTATGGTTGAAGCTGCAGTATTCATTGATAGATAAATCATTGTAATGTATGATTTTATACACCATACTTAGATCAGACTGAAGACGACGTAATTCAAGGTTTTCTAGGTCTAGAATTTCAAGTCTGGTAGCATAAGGTATTCTACAATAAGTAGAGGAGTGGAGAACAACTGGTGCCATATTGGCCAGAATGCAAAGCAAAAACCAGTGGAGAAAAAGGTCAGGATGACACTGATATAAGTTGTTTTGTGTGTGGAACTAGTTTCTGCCCTGCAGTGCATTCTAGATAGTATAAGAGCATGAAATGAACAAGCTAACAATTAGACAGCCAAACTATTACTCTGTATTAACACTTTAAGACCATGTCACACTGTACCAACGGATGCAAAGAGGATGTAAAACAGACAAAAAAGCTTGCCATCCTTTGGAGAACGCGATGCATCTATTGTGTACTTACTGAGTACGTCTTTCATACGCTCTATCCGTGAAACACCCATCTACTGCTATTTCATCCGCTCAAAAATTTTTGAGCTGCAAAAAACTTTTTGAGTGGATGAACTTTCCGCCGTGTATGATCTACATCCGCGACACATACGGGCAACAAACTTTTTAAGTCCGTTGTCATCCATTACATGTCCGCTGTATCCTCTCGGCATCCTCTGGGCATCCGCACAACTCACATCAGCTCCAGCAGAGAGCGGAAAGAGGGAGGAAGCGAAAGGTACGCGGAACGTCCACACAGCGTTAGTAGCACGGAAAATGAAAGGATGAAAGTGGATGCAGCTCGGATATAAAGCATTAAAACGGACAAAACGTTCGTATATGGGACGTATCTCGGATATTTAGGATGTCTGGAGGATTCCTAGAGTATGTGGAAGGACACCAAGCGGAAAACTGACATTTCCTATAAAAGGGGGGATGAAATCACCTGGATCTCACTATCAGTCCAGCAGCCCTGGTGTGCAGACCTCTTCAGCCTTGCTCTTGCTCTTCCACATCATCCATTGATGTCCAGCATGGATCATTGCACACTCCTTTTGGTAGCCGCCATCATTCAACACCAGAACCAAGCCCTCATAAGACTGTTTCACCTTTTCTACGCAAGGAGAAGGAGACGTCCATAGCTGTCTGGGTCCGAAGATGGATCGGGAGAAGAGTGGAGTTTGGATTCTATGACAAGCTGATGGTAGAGCTGAGGAATGAAGACCCTCATGCATTCCAGCACTTCATGAGGATGCCACCAGCCATGTTTGATGAAGTTGTGGAGCATCTGAGACCCAGGTTGACCCAGGCAAACAACAACTTTCATCCCAGCCTGGACCCTGGACTGAGGGTGGCACTGACTCTGTGCCACCTGGCCTCTGGGACCACGTACAGAAACATGCAGTACGCCTGGAGGGTGCCAGACAACACCATCAGCATTGTGGTCAGAGAAGTGGTGCAGGCCATCATCGAAGAATACAAGGAGGAGCTCCTCCAGTGCCCCTCCACTGAAGAAGGCTGGAAGAAAGTTGCAGAGCAGTGGTATCAGAGGTGGAACTTTCCCTACACCGTTGGAGCCATAGATGGGAAGAACGTGGCCTGCAAAGCTCCAGCCAACTCGGGGTCCAATTATTTCAACTACAAGGGCTTCTTCAGCATCATCCTCTTTGCCATGGTTGATGCTGACTACAAGTTCATGTACATCAATGCTTCAGGCAATGGGTCAGCTTCAGATGCCCAGATATACAATGCCAGTGACCTCAAGGATGGGCTGGAATGCAACCTCATCATGGGTTTCCCAGATCCAGACCCCCTACCCAACGACACACAAGATGTGTCCTACTTCATCGTGGATGATGACGCCTTCTCCCTCAGAACCTACCTCATGAAGCCCTACACTTCAAGATACCTCACCCATGAAGAGAGGATCTTCAACTACAGGCTGTCCAGGACAAGGCGAGTGGTGGAAAACACCTTTGGCATCCTGGCCAACAGGTTCCAGGTACTTCTCACCACCATGCAGCATCACCCAGGGACTGTGAGGAGCATTATGGAAGCTTGCTTCATCCTGCACAATCTCATGTGCACCCGCTACCCATTGTTGCAGAACAGGCTTGTGGACCGTCAACAAGGCAATGGGGACATGGAGCCTGGTAAATGGAGGCAAGGACAAAACCTGATAGACATTGCGGATGTGCAAGGCCCCAGCAGAGCTTCATGTGAAGGGAAGAAGCAGCGCAACCTCCTGAGACACTGGTGCAACTCCCCAGCTGGGGCAGTGGAGTGGCAAAACAGGATGGTAGATGTTTAATGGATGCTTCCTTGAGCCTGTCTCATCACACTGATGAGATTGTGCCATGTATGTTGGGTGGGCCTATAATGAACAGGGCATTAATAAAGAGTTTTGTTTATTTTGAAATGATTAAATTGTTATTGATAATAAAGGGCCATATGTGTGGCAGCTGGAATGATGGACCATACAGTCCCACTATGCTTGCACTGGAGGTTTATCTATCCCACAACTATCCTTATCCATGCCACAACTATCCTTACCCATCCCACAGCTATCCTTACCAATCCCACAGCTATGCCTACCCATTCCACAGCTATCCATCCCATAGCTATCCTTTTCAATCCCACAAGCATACAAAGACTTAACCCTTTTTTCAAAGTTTTCCCCAACACTTTATTAAGTAAAGAAAATGAACCAAGTGTGTGAAGCAAATATAACCTTTATTAATAACAAACTGTATGACTTTATTAAAAAGCAAAATGACCCAAGTAAAGTGTCTTTAAGCGAAGATAAGGTGAACAGGTAACAACTCAGTCTCTGGCACTCTTCTCAGTCACTCTGAGGTGTGCCCATGGTCTCAGATGTAAAGGGGACAGGGACTGTGGAGGTGGTTGTTGCTGGAGTGCTGGTCTTAGGTGCCATTGGGGTGCCTGGCCCCGAGAGTAGAACAAGAGATGGTGCATGCAGGAAGCTCTCAGAGAGCTGACTCAGTCCCGTGAGGTTGAGAGGCCCTTCATGAAGCACCTGGGATGTGAGGCCCAAGACTGATGACAGATGTTCTGAGGAAGGGCTTGGCTGTGGGGTGGAGGAAGGAGGAGTGTAGTGGGGCTGTCTGGTCTGCAGCTGGGTCAGGTGAGGCGTCTGTGGTGTCTGTGGCATCCGAGGAACCGGGCCTGGACTGGGAAGGGCTGCCTCTGCTGTGGGAAGTCCTGGTAGTAGTAGGCTTGGTAGGCGAGGGGCTGTTGAAATCCGTGGAAAGGCTGTGACATCGCCTGGGGTGGAGGAGCAGACCTGGAGTGGGTAGGAGCAGCTTCAGCTGGACCTGGAGGGTGGTGCAGCAGCGCCGTGATCCTCTCCTTCATCACCTAGTACTGGGCCTCGGGCATGTCCATGTGGCTTTGGCTCACGAACGTGATGAAGGGCTTGTGGTTCAAGCATGGTATGTCGAAGTGGACCAGCTGGGAGAGGAGATCTGTGCTGGCTTTGATTGTGTCCCTGATCTCCAAGAGGACAGTGTGGCCTGTCCCTCTGGTCTGCCTCTCTGCCTGCTTTCTGTGGAGGTGGAGGTGGAGGTGAGGGTGGGTTGGTCTCTGGTGGCTGCTTCTTCTTGGTCCATCTGAGACAGGGGATCCTCCATGTCCTCTGGCATGGGGAGTGCAGCTGTCGGGGGGGTCTCTGTCGTGGGGCCCTCCAAAGACACCTGCCTGGACAAGGTAGCTGTCTCCTGGTTGGAAGAGGAGTGCCTCTCTGTGGGCTGTCTGAGGGAGAGGGTTGACAGAGGGGCTGCTCCTCAGTGGCGGATCTCACCCTCCAGGAAGCTGCACCTGGCTATGACATAGGTCTCCCGGTCAGTGAGCTTGACAGCGGCCTGCCCGGATTTCTTCAGGTGCAGCTTGCCATACCAGGTGTGCATGTGCTTCCACCACCCAAGGAGTACATCTGAAGTGTAGCCCATGCTCTCTGCCTTCTCTCTCCATGCTGCCTGCTTCCTCTTGGTGTTGCGATAGAGTACCTTCCTCCACAGGTACTTGTTCTCCCTCAGCCATTCCAGCACCTCCTCCTCATGGTCTTCGGAAATGGAGTACTGTTTCCTCTCTCCCTTCTCCTTGGCTTGCCTCTTCCTCCCTCTGGCAGGGGCTTCAGGGCCTTCACCAGCAGGGCTTTGAGGGCCTTGGGGCTGGTCCATCACAGCAGCACCACCACCACCACCAGCAGCAGCAGCAGCAGCAGGAGAAGCACCACCAGCAGCAGGAGAAGCACCAGCAGCACCAGCAGCACCAGCAGGAGAAGCACCAGCAGCACCAGCAGCACCAGCAGGAGAAGCACCAGCAGCACCAGCAGGAGAAGCACCAGCAGCACCAGCAGGAGAAGCACCAGCAGCAGCAGCAGCAGCAGCAGCAGCACCAGCAGGAGAAGCACCAGCAGCAGCAACACCAGGAGCACCACCACCACCAGCAGAAGCACCAGCAGCTTCAGAGTCACGCCAGTGGGTGGGATGGTAGTTCTGTCCTTCCTGCCAGCAGGGCTGGTAGGATTAGGCACAGGCTTCCTCTTCTTCCCCATGGTGTTTTCTCAAGATGTCTCTGGCAGCAGGTCTTTCCTCTGAATGGTGACTGCTTGCGAGCTGCATCCTTTTATATCCACGGAGATGATGCAATTCATCCTCCCTGCATGCGCAGTGAACGCTTTGCATCTGCTAGGCATCTGCTATGCATCCTATAGGCGTCCGTGATGCATCCACGTCATCCGCTACGCATCCGCTATGCATCTGCTCATTCCGCTACATGTCCACTTCACTATTCTCCCCTGGAAGCCCTGCAGATGTGTCATCCGCTTCCATCTGCTTCCATCTGCTAGGTTTCCTACGAACATCCGCTTTACATCCACGCTACATTCTTCCCACGTCCATTCCTTTCCGTTGTTTTCCGTTCTGTTTATGCAAATTTGGGGCACTTTTGAGAGCGGATAACAACGGATGGAGCGACCCCTGAAATTTTGCTCATCCTCTGTGTTCTTTTTGCATACATTTTGCACCCGTCAGTCAGTGTGACCTAGCCTTTAGACTCCTGGTTTTTATGTACCAATGCCATAGCCTAAACAATATAAGAAAATTACAGTTCAGACATAGGGCTTGCTAATGCTGTTGAGTAAAGTCAAGACTAATGTGTTGTTTTGTCTTTCTTTTCCCAATATGTATATTTGTATGCTCTGTTGATGTTGAGCTTCAGGATGAATTTAGACATGCAAGACCATGTATTGGTTTGGATCTGCTTGTTAAGCTTTGTTATGTATAGAGTGTGCCCACTTCTTTTGTAATGTTAACAGTCATATAATTAAAAAGAATAAGTGAAGACCTCCTCATTCAAACAAAAATTTTGGAAAAGAACAAGAAATTTAGGCTTATCTTGAATTTCTGTTTAACATATAAATCACAAAACAAAACCATGCCAAATGGGTTATTTAAGTTTGCTAAACAAGAGGGTGCTAACCAATATGCACACAGTATTTTTTTAAGCAAATTATTAAGAATGCTTCATATAAGAGATGTGTTGATTGAAAGGAATGTCTGTTCAGAAAGAAATGGATGTTTTGATCATAGAGGAAGCATTGCAGTGACAGAATCCTGGAAAGGAGTGGGGAAGAGCAGGTGAGAGCCTGGAGATGTTGTAAATCCTGTTTATATAAAGCCCTCCTGGCTCTTATTCATGCTCCCAAACTGCATGCTAATCCATATCAGAGTAAGAGCTCTCATCAGTTATAGATCCCTTAAGGGTAAGAAAATATATGAAATCAGAACAAGGAAGAGCAGAAATCCTCAATTTTTAAAAATTTGTAAATTGTTAAAACAGAATTATCAGTGTGTTTACATTTAATCAATTTGATTAAAGAAAACACACTTTGTTTGATGAACACAATACTTTGTCCAATCATACAGCAACTTTACAGTATAAGCCCATGTCACACTGCACCAATGGATGCAAAGAGGATGTAAAATGGACAAAAAACTTGCCATCCATTGGAAAAAGCGATGCATCCGTTGTGTACTCACTATATATGTTTTTCATACTCTCTAACCGCACAGCATCCATCTACAGTGATTTCATCCGTTCAAAAAGTTTTGAGCTGCACAAAACTTTTTGAGCAGATGAAGTATCCAATGTGTCTATTCTACATCCACTACGCATACGGGCAACATCCTTTATACATCCATTGTCATCCGTTACACGTCCGCTATATCTGCTAGGCATTCGCTGCACATCCGCACAACTCAAATCTGCTCCAGCGGAAAACGGACACAGGGAGGAAACGAAACGGACATGGAATGGACACACAGTGTTAGTAGCATGGACGTAGAAGGGATGAAAGCAGATGCAGCTCGGATATAAAGCATTAAAATGGAAAAAAGTTCGTTTAGGGGACGTATCTCGGATATTTAGGATTTCTGGAGGATGCCTGGAGTATGTGGAAGGACACCTCGTGGAAAACCGACATTTCCTATAAAAAGGGGGAGGAAATCACCTGGATCTCACTTTCAGTCCAGCAGCCCTGGTGTGCAGACCTCTTCAGCCTTGCTCTTGCTTTTCCACATCATCCATTGATGTCTACCATAGATCATTGCACGCTCCTTTTGGTATCCGCCATCATTCAACACCAGAACCAAGCCCTCATAAGATTGTTTCACCTTTTCTACGCAAGGAGAAGGAGATGTCCATAGCTGTCTGGGTCCGAAGATGGATTGGGAGAAGAGTGGAGTTTGGATTCTATGACAAGCTGATGGTAGAACTGAGGAATGAAGATCCTCGTGCATTCCAGCACTTCATGAGGATGCCACCAGCCATGTTTGATGAAGTTGTGGAGCATCTGAGACCCAGGTTGACCCAGGCAAACAACAACTTTCATCCCAGCCTGGACCCTGGACTGAAGGTGGCACTGACTCTGTGCCACCTGGCCTTCGGGACCACGTACAGAAACATGCAGTACACTTGGAGGGTGCCACACAACACCATCAGCATTGTGGTCAGAGAAGTGGTGCAGGCTATCATCGAAGAATACCTGGAGGAGCTCCTCCAGTGTCCCTCCATTGAACAAGGCTGGAAGAAACTTGCAGAACAGTGGTATCAGAGGTGGAACTTCCCCCACACCATTGGAGCCATAGATGGCAAACACATGGCCTGCAAAGCTCCAGTCAAGTCAGGCTCCACTTATTTCAACTACAAGGGCTTTTTCAGCATCATCCTCTTCGCCATGGTTGATGCTGACTACAAGTTCATGTACATCAATGCTTCAGACAACGGGTCAGCTTCAGATGCCCAGGTATACAACGCCAGTCACCTCAAGGAGGGGCTGGAAGGCAACCTCATCATGGGCTTCCCAGATCCATACCCCCTGACCAACGACACACAAGATGTGCTCTACTTCATCGTGGGGGATGACGCCTCCTCCCTCAGAACCTACCTCATGAAGCCCTACACTTCCAGATGCCTCACCCGTGAAGAGAGGATCTTCAACTATAGGCTGTCCAGGGCAAGACGGGTGGTGGAGAATGCCTTTGGCATCCTGGCCAACAGGTTCCAGGTACTTCTCACCACCATGCAGCATCATCCACAGACTGTGAGGAGCAACGTGGAAGCTTGCTGCATCCTGCAAAATCTCATGCACACCTGCTACCCAGTGTTGCAGAACAGGCTCGTGGACCGTCAACAAGGCAATGGGGACATGGAGCCTGGTGAATGGAGGCAAGGACAAAACCTGATAGACACTGTGGATGTGCAAGGCCTCAGCAGAGCTTCACATGAAGGTCAGAGATTCACATGAAGCGCAACCTCCTGAAACACTGGTGCAACTCCCCAGCTGGAGTGGTGGAGTGGCAAGACAGGATGGTAGATGCTTAACGGATGCTTCCTTGAGCCTGTCTCATCACACTGATGAGATTGTGCCATGTATATTGAGTGGCCTTACAATGAATAGGGCATTAATAAAGAGTTTGTTTTTGTCGAAATGTGTGGATCAATGATTAAATTGTTACTGATAATAAAGGGTCATATGTGTGGCACCTGGGAGGGTGGACCATACAGTCCCACTATGCTTGCACTAGAGGCCTATCTATCCCATAGCTATTACCCATCCCACAGGTATCCCTGCCCATCCCACAGCTATTACCCATCCCACAGGTATCCCTGCGCATCCCACAGCTATTACCCATCCCACAAATATCCCTGCCCATCCCATAAGCATACAAAGGCTTAACCATTTTCTAAAACTTTCCACCAAGACTTTATTAAGTAAAAGAAATGACCCACGTGTGTGAAGCAAAGATAACCTTGATTTATAACAGTTAAGTAAAGTGTAGGACTTTATTTAAAAAGCAAAAGGAACCAAGAAAAGTGTCCCAAGCAATGATAAAGTCAACAGGTAACAACTCAGTCTCTGGCAATGTTCTCAGTCACTCTGAGGCATGTCCATGGTCTCAGTGTAAAGGGGACAGGGACTGTGGAGGTGGCAGTGGCTGGAGTGGTGGTCTGAGGCGCCATTGGGGTTCCTGGCCCCAAGAGGACAACAGGAGATGGTGTGTTCAGGAAGCTCTCAGAAAGCTGGCTCAACCCAGTGAGGTTGACAGGCCCTTCATACAGGACCTGGGATGTCAGGCACAGGACCGATGACAGATGTTCTGAGGCCGGGCTTGGCTGTGGGGTGGAGGAAGGAGGAGTGTAGTGGGGATGTCTGGTGTGAAGCTGGGCGAGGTGAGGCATTTGTGGTATGCGAGGAAACATCTGTGGCGTCTGTGGCATCGGTGGCATCAGTGGCATCTGTGGTGTCAGTGGCATCTGTGGTGTCAGTGGCATCTGTGGTGTCAGTGGCATCGGCGACATCAGTGGCATCGGCGGCATCTGTGGCATCAGTGGCATCTGTGGAATCAGTGGCATCTATGGCATCAGTGGCATCTGTGGTATCGGTGGCACCTGGGCCTGCAAGGAACCTGTGCCTGGACTGGGAAGGGCTGCCTCTGTTGAGGGAAGTCCTGGTAGCCGTAGCCTTGGTAGGAGAGGGGCTGTTGAAAGCCTTGGAAGGGTTGTGACATCGCCTGGGGTGGAGGAGCAGACCTGGAGTGGGTGGGAGCAGGTTCAGCTGGGCCTGGAGGGTAGTGCAGCAGTGCCATGATCCTCTCCTTCATTACCTGGTACTGGGGCTCGGGCATGTCCATGACGGTCTGGGTCACGTAAGTGAGAAAGGGGTTGCAGTTTGAGGATGGAATCTCGAAGTGTACCAGCTGAGAGAGGAGATCTGCGCTGTTCTTGATGGTGTCCTGGATCTCCAAGAGGACAGTGTGGCTCTGTCCCTTCGGTCTGCCTCTTTGCCTGCATTCTGTGGAGGTGGAGCTGAGGGTGGGTTTGGGTTGGTCCCTGGTGGTCGTTGCTTCTTCTTGCTCCATGTGTGTGTGAGAATCCTCCACATCCTCCGGCATAGGGTGTGCAGCTGTTGGGGTGTGGGTCTCTGTCGCGGGGCGCTCTGTGGACACCTGCCCGGACACGGTCGCTGTCTCCTGTCCAGAAGAGGACTGGCTGTCTGTGGGGGTGCCTGACAGCATGGGTAGACAGAGGGGCTGCTCCTCGGTGCCAGACCTCACCTGGAGCTTCACTTTGCCATGTCATAGGTCTCCCGGTCATTGAGCTTGACCACGGCCTGGCCAGACTTCTTAAGGTGCAGCTTGCCATACCATTTGTGCATATGCTTCCACCACCCGTGTAGACATCAACAGTGTAGCTCAGGCTCTCTGCCTTCTGTCTCCAAGCCGCTTGCTTCCACTTGGTGTCTCGATAGAGCCTGTGGCCCTTCCTCCACATATACTCGTTCTCCCTCAGCCACTCCAGCACCTCCTCCTCATGCTCCTCTGCGATGGAGTACTGCTTCCTCTCTCCCTTCTCCTTCTCCTTGCCTTGCCTCTTCCTCCCTCTGGCAGGGCTTTCAGCATCAGGGCTTTCAGGGCTTTGGGGCTGGTCCACCAAAGCAGCAGCAGGAGAAGCAGCAGGAGTAGCAGGAGCAGGAGCAGGAGCAGCACCAGCAGCAGAAGAAGCAGCACCAGCATCAGAGGAAGCAGCAGCAGCACCAGCAGAGTCAGCGCCAGGGGATGGGATGGTGGATCTATCCCTCTTGCCAGGGCTGGCAGAAGATGGCACAGGCTTCCTCTTCTTCCCCATGGTCTCTGGTGAAGATGTCTGTGGCAGCAGGTCTTTCCTCTGAATGGTGATCTGCTTGCGAGCTGCCGCCTTTTATATCCGTGGGGCTGACGCAATGCATCCTCCCCACATGCGCAGTGATCCGCTAGGCATCCCCTACACATCCACTCTGCATCCGCTACGCATCCACGTCATCTGCTATGCATCCGCTCTGCATCCGCTACGCACCTGCTTCATCCACTATGCATCCACTCTTTCCGCTACGCGTCCGCTTCACTATGCTCCCCCGGAAGCCCTGCGGACGTGCCATCCGCTTCCATCTGCTTTCATCCATTAGGTTTCTGTTGAGCATCCATTTTACATCCGCTATACGTCCTCCCCCCATCTGTTTTTGTCCGCTCTGTTTATGCAAATTTGGGGCACTTTTGAGAGCAGATAACAACAGATGGAAAATTTGCTCCTCCGCTGTGTCCTTTTTACATACATTTTGCATCTGTCAGGCGATGTGTTTTTACATAATTTTAGAACAAGGCTTCTTGTACAATATTTTACAGTGTATATCACAAAACATGAAAACATAGTTTTTCAGAATGATTAACTTACCAAACTGATGTGTGCAAATAAATAATAGTCTAATTTTGAAAACTTTGTTAATGAAATTTTTATAGTTGATTGTTCTAATAGCTGTGCTAAATTTAAAAATCATTTTTCTTGCATATCTGTAACTTAAATGACAATAGGTTCTGTAGCAGATCTAGGCATATTTCAATATCTCTTCAGAAGATATGTAGTATATTAAATGTCTACTACAAGTAGTCCTTGTTCAACAACCTGTTAAACAGCTGCATTATAGCTATGACAATAAAAAAGTATTTTTGCAAACAATACCTAACATTTATGGTCTTCACAAAATCTCTTTCTTTCTCTATCTCCCTGTGTTGAATGTTGTCATTTCAGTCAGTTAGTATATGTTGTCCTCTGTCTGACCCATCTTTTTCTTTCTTCCTCACTTGCAGAGTAGAGCCTTTTCTTAAAAAAGCAATCTCTTCCTGAACTGCTTTTCCACAGCATAGTGCTTCCCTAAAAAGTTCCAACAGCACTGTTAACAAGCTCAACTGTGACCTTAATCAGTTGATTAGAGTTCTCTAACCAGCTTGTGTTTCTGCTTGACATTGACAAGACCTTAACCAATTTCACACTAAGATTTTTGTTTGTCTCCTAAGTGGTTTGTGGCTCACAGCTGCTGGGATCTGGGCAAACAGTGGTGCATTCCTTTCAATTCTTAAGGCCGTGTCACACTGCCCAATGGATGCAAAACGGACACAACGGAAGAGAAAAATGTTACATCCATTGTATCCGTGCTCAAAAGGGGCGAAAATTTGCATAATTGGAGTGGATAACACGGACGCGGGGAGGATGCAGGGGGAATGCAAAGCGGATGCGGAACGGAAGCACAGCGGATGGCGCGTCCGCTAGGCTTCCGGGGGGCCTCAGCGAAGCGGACGCGGAATGGAAAAAGCGGATGCAGAACGGATGCACAGCGGGTGAAGCGGATGCAGAGCGGAAGCCTAGTGGATGCACAGTGGAAGCCTAATGGATGCACAGCGTTAATTGCGCATGTGGGGGGGATGAATTGCACAAGTCCCCCGGATATAAAGGGAAGCAGCTCGCACGTCTAGCATTCCGAGGAAAGACCTGTTGCTGGACACTTCGAGTTCCTTGCCTGCATGTCTGCCTGCAAGCCTTGCTGCCAGCCTGCCTCCAAGCCTGCCTCCCAGCCTGCCTCCCAGCCTGCCTCCCAGCCTCCTGGGCAGCCTCCCTTCCAGCCTTGCTGCCAGCCTGCCTTCCAGCCTCCCTTCCAGCCTTGCTGCCAGCCTGCCTTCCAGCCTCCCTGCCAGCCTTGCTGCCAGCCTGCCTTCCAGCCTTCCTGCCAGCCTTGCTGCCAGCCTGCCTTCCAGCCTCCCTGCCAGCCTTGCTGCCATCCTGCCTTCCAGCCTCCCTGCCAGCCTTGCTGCCAGCCTGCCTTCCAGCCTCCCTGCCAGCATTGCTGCCAGCCTTGGTGCCTGCCTTCCTGCCTGCCTTCCTGCCAGCCTTCCTAACAGGCTTCCTGACAGCCTTGGTGCCAGCCTTTCTGCCAGCCTTGGTGCCTGTCAGCCTTCCTGCAAGCCTTCCTGCCAGCCAGCAACCCCACAACCATGGGGAAGAAGCGAAAGTCTCAGCAACCTGCCGCCATCCCTGGCAAGAGGGACAAGGCCACCTTCCTGTCCCATGTCCCTGACTCTGCTTCTGCTGGGGCTTCTGCTGCTTGGGCTCGCTCTTCTGTTGCTGGAGCTTCTGCTGTAGCTGCTCCTGGCAGTGGTGCTTCTGCTGCGTACTCTGTGGAAGCTGCTCCTGGTCCTGCTGGTCCTGCTGCTCCTACTCATTCTGCTTGTGCTCCTGGTCTTGCTGACCCTGCTGCTGGTGCTTACTCTGCTGCTGCTCATCCTGGTCTTGCTGCTGCTGCTGCTGCTGCTGCTGCTGCTACTTATTATCCTGCTGGTGATTATGCTGCTGCTGCTGATGATGATTATGATCCTGCTGGTGAGGATGTTGATGCTGCTGCTGCTGCTGCTGTTGGTGTGGAGGAGCAGCCCCTACAACCTGGAAGCCCCTCTGATGAGGGCCCATCTGGTCCTGCCAAAGGGAGGAAGAGGCGTATGCAACAACAGGAGAGGAGGCAGTATTACATTGAGGAAGCGCACGAGGATGAGGTGCTGGAGTGGCTGAGAGAGAACGACTATCTGTGGCGGAAGGGACACCGGCTGTACAGGGACACCAAGCGGAAGCAGGCTGCTTGGAGAGAGAGGGCAGAGAGTCTGGGCTACACTTTGGAGGTGCTCCTCGGCTGGTGGAAGCACATGCACACCTGGTACGGGAAGCTGCACCGCAAAAAATCTGGCCAGGCCAGGGTTAAGCTGATGGACAGAGAGAACTACGTCATGGCCAAGTGCAGCTTCCTGGAGGGTGAGGTCTGCCACCGAGGAGCACCAGGAGCCCAAATCTCTACCCTCTCTCTCCGGCAGCCTGCTGGGAGCCAGTCCTCTGGCAGCCAAGAGTCAGTCCCTGTCACCAGGCAGGTTTCTGTGGAGCGTGCCACAGCGGAGAACCCCTGGGCAGGTGTTGAAAGCATGGTGGAGAGCGAGGAGGACTCCCTGGTGCGATGGGACAAAGGAGACATCGAGTCCACCGCTGCCGAAGCCGCATCCACCCACACCTCCACCACCACAGTAAGGCAGAGAGCCGGACCGCAGGAGGGGCAGAGCCACAAGGTCCTGGTGGAGATCAGGGACACCATCCACACCAGCATAGGTCTCCTCTCTCAGCTGGTCCCCATCGAATCCTCCTCCTCCAACCGCAAGCCCTTCTCAATTATGTGAACCAGACCCTCAAGGAGATGGCGGATCCCCAGTACCAGGTGGTGAAGGAGAGGATCACCACACTGCTTAACAACCCTCCAGACCCAGAGGCACCTGCTCCCACCCAGTCCAGGTCTGCTCCTCCACCCCAGGTGATGTCCCTTCCATACCAAGGCTTCCCACACCCCCTCACCTACCAGGGCTACAGCTACCCCGAGGTCCAGCAGCACAGACAGCAGCCCTTACAGATGCAGGCACAGAGTCATCGGGCGACACCGCTGCCACCGGTTCCAATGATGCCACCGATGCCAACCTCGACAGTCCTCACTCCACTGCAGAGCAGGCAGCCCCACTACACTGCTCCTTCCTCCATCCCACAGCCAAGCCCGGCCTCAGTACATCTGTCCTCAGTACTGGGGCTGACACCCCATGGCATGGAGGAAGAACCTCTCAGCATCGCGGGGCTGAGCCAGCTGTCCGACACTTTCCTCAACACACCATCCCCTGTTGTCCTCTCGGAGCTAGGCACTCCAATAACACTTCAGACCAGCACTGCAGCAGTACCCACCTCCACAGCACCTGCTCCTTAAAATCATAGCCTGGGCACACACCTCCGAGTGACCAAGAGGAGTGCCAGAGACTGGCTGCCTGGATATTTGTGGACTTTATTTGGACACTTGACTTGGGTCATGTTTATTTTACAGCTTGTTATTAATAAAGTTTATCTTTGTTTCACACACTTGCTTCATAAATTTTTTTCTATAAAGTCTGGGTGAAAACTTTTAGAAATGGTTTAGTCTTTGCATGCTTGTGGGATGGGTTAGGATAGCAGTGGGATGGGCAGGGATACCTGTGGGATGGGAAGGGATACCTGTGGGATGGGTTAAGATAGCTGTGGGATGGGAAGGGGTACCTGTGGGATGGGTAATAGCTGTGGGATAGATAAACCTCCAGTGCAAGCATAGTGGGACTGTATGGTCCACCCTCCCAAGTGCCACCCCTATGGCCCTTTATTATCAATAATAATGTAATAATTATCCACACATGTCAACATAAACACAACTCTTTATTGAACGCCCTGTTCATTGTAGACCAACCAAACATACATGGCCCAATCTCATCCGTGTGATGAGACAGTCTGAAGGAAGCATTCATTAACCATCTATCATCCTGTCTTGCCACTCCACCGCTCCAGCTGGGGAGTTGCACCAGTGTTTCAGGAGGTTGCGCTGCTTCTTCGCCTCACGTGAGGCTCTGTTGGGCCCTTGCACATCCTCAGTGTCTATCAGGTTTTGCCCTTGCCTCCATTCCCCAGGCTCCATGTCCCCATTGCCTTGTTGGAGGTCCACGAGCCTGTTCTGCAACCCTGGGTAGCGGGTGCGTATGAGATTGTGCAGGATGCAGCAAGCTTCCACGATCCTCCTCATGGTCTCTGGGCGATGCTGCATGTTGGTGAGAAGTACCAGGAACCTGTTGGCCAGGATGCCAAAGGCGTTCTCCACCACCTGCCTTGCCCTGGACAGCCTGTAGTTGAAGAACCTCTCTTCATGGGTGAGGCATCTGGAGGTGTAGGGCTTCATGAGGTAGGTTGTGAGGGAGAAGGCGTCATCCCCCACGATGAAGTAGGGCACATCTTGCATGTCGTTGGGCAGCGGGTCTGGTTCTGGGAAGCCCATCATGAGGTTGCTTTCCAGCCCCTCCTTGAGGTGACTGTCGTTGTATACCTGGGTATCTGAAGATGAGCCGTTGCCTGAAACATCGATGTACATGAACTTGTAGTCAGCATCGACCATGGCGAAGAGGATGATGCTGAAGAAACCCTTGTAGTTCTGATAAGTGGACCCCGACTTGGGTGGTGCTTTGCAGGCCACGTGCTTGCCATCGATGGCTCCAACGGTGTGGGGGAAGTTCCACTTCTGATACCACTGCCCTTCTTCAGTGGAGGGGCACTGGAGGAGCTCCTCCTTGTATTCTTCGATGATGGCCTGCACCACTTCTCTGACAACAAAGCTGATGGTGCTGTGTGGCACCCTCCAGCCATACTGCATGCTCCTGTAGGTGGTCCCTGAGGCCAGGTGGTGCAGAGTGAGTGCCACCTTGAGCCCAGGTTCCAGGCTGGGTGGGAAGTTGGTGTTTGTCTTGGTCAACCTGGGTGTCAGGCGCTGCACAACTTCGTCAAACATGGCTGGAGGCATCTTCATGAAGTTCTGGAACGTCCGAGGGTCTTCGCTCCTGAGCTCCACCATCAGCTTGTCGTAAAGTACGTACTGCGCTCTTCTGGCAAACCATCTTCAGAGCCAGACTTTTTTTGGGTGCCTCCTTTTCTTCCCGTAGTACTGTTCACAGAGACTGTAGATGGTTTCGCAGTGTTGCAGAAGGATGTTGGCTGCCGAAGGGATTTTGTCGCAATCCACGGTGGACATGACCAGATGCTGTGGAAGAGGAAGAGGCAGATGAATGCTGCAGAGGTCTGCACTGCTGGGCTGCTGGCCTGAAAGTGAGAAGCAGGCGAGTTGCTCCCCCTTTTTATAGGCATTATAGGTTTTCCGCTAGGCATCCTCTAGGCATCCTCTAGGCATCCTCTAGGCATCCTCTAGACATCCTTAATATCAGAGATAGGTCCTCTCTGCGAATGTTTTTTCTGCTTTAAACACTTTGTTTCCGTTCTGCATCCGTTCTGCATCCATTCCACGTCCGTTCCACTTCCTCCTTGCGTCCGGGCGGATGCGAGTTGCGCAGATGCGCAGCGGATGCAGAATGGATGAACTGGATACATTTTCCACGCAAAAGTTTTAGGCAGCCTAAAACTTTTGGAGCGGATGAAACGTCCATAAACGGATGCTGGACGGATTGAGAGGAAGCCAAACGGAGGCAGTGAGTACATCGCGTTTTCGAACGGATGGCAAGCTTTTTTGTCCGTTTTACTTCCTCTTTGCATCCGTTAGTGCAGTGTGACAGGGCTTTACCATTTCCCTTTGTATGCTTCCTTACTTTCTTGCAGTTCCTATTTCTTCAGTAAATGTGAATACATACCTTCCAAAGAGCAAGGTAGCAGAAAAGAAGACTATAAGATTTGCCTTTTAAACTAGCTTCTTCATGCGTTGAGTTCTATAAACTTTCTCTATCTTTAGACTTACCCACCTGATTTGGGTCCTTGCCTTTTAATCCTATAATGCAATGGAAACATGAAGTTTATAGCAATAAAAGGGAAAAAATGAAAAGAACGTAAGTAAAACACAAATAAAATAGAATAATAATATGAACAACAAAAAATAAAACAATGAGAAAAAATCAACATAACAAAAGGGTGGATGGATGAAGGGCAGAAAGCAAAGAAGTAGGTGAACCCTGGCATCAATCCAGCAGCCACCTCCAGCATGGAATTCCCCATCAGTTCCCCAGGTTAACTGGTAGAGCCAAGTCTTCAGGCTCCTGTGGAAGAGTAGGAGGATTGAGGTAGATCTTATCCTAGAGGTAGGATGCTTGAATAGGAGGGTTCTGAGGCAGTGCATGTTCTTCTGAATCCCAAAATTTGGGGTTCCTTGATTAATGGGATCTATAGTAAGCCTCCTCTGCCAGATCAAGTATAATGTGCTTATCCTAGCAGGACAAGCTTTTAAGTTCTTAAGCACAGTCACATGAATTTTCACTTAATAACCACTTCACTTAATGACTGAATAACCAATGGAGGTGGATAAAATTAAGGAAATTTCAGTAAATTGAATCATTTAGGCTATTGAGTCCAATGATCTGGTCAGTGCAGGAATCCACATTTGAGCATCCAAGAAACCTTCTTTCCTTCCTGTTACCAAACTGCTATTATTAACTTCTCCTCTCCATCAGTTGGAATCTGAATTCAGAAAGATATTTCTGAATCTGTCATGTCCTATCTCACATAATGGAGAGATCAGCTCATCTGTATTATATCCTTTTTGATATTTAAAGAATGTTTATATATTTCTTATCTTCTCTTTTTAACAATACTTATATTCAGCTTTTTCAAATTCTCTTTATTACAAAGATATTCACTAATACAACACTATGTAAGTATAGTGCTCATGTGAGTTGATATTTTAGAAAGCATAGATTATACTTGAGATGGAAGAGACTTATTAAATATATGAGAAAAGGACATAGATCAGTTAGACTGATCTGTCCTTCTCTTTTCTATGTATGAAAATAACATAGTAACACAGTAAGATCCTCTGATCTGTGAATCTTATACAGTAGGATCCTCTTATGAAGATGAATCTTATGTCCAACTTGAAAGCTTCAAAGTAGAAATAATTATGATTAAAAACTTTGAATGAATAAGCTGAATGTTATCTCCTTTATCTGCTAAATTGTATTTTTATTAAAGCCTACACTTTCCCGAAAACAATAATTTTTGAGGCTGTTATTTAGAACCTAACACAACATAGCTTATAGAGATGTGATTTAACAAGCATTACAAAATTCATTAGCCAATAAAAAAAAACAATGAAGCATAAGGATTGTTAGATAGCCTAATAATGATCAAACTGCTACCTTTCTGCAATCTAATTAAGCATTTGTTACCATTACCACCCATTTCCAAAAATAGGAGTTTTTGTTCTTGAAATATAATGAGCACCAGCTGGGACACTACTGCTGTATATATAAATAAATGTATATTTAACCTTTGTGCTGTGTGGTTGCCCAGATTATTTTGCCTTGGGGGCATTCACTGAATGGCAGAATCCTGCCAGGCTCTGCAGTGCTATGTTCGAGCCAAATCCCTTACCAATCATTTAATTCTGCTCCATTTGTCATTGTAGTACAAGGATGTCTCTGCAAACATCTGGAAAGTGACTCAGGAAGTTCCTTGTTAATCATTTATTGGTTCTAGCAGAAGAGATTTTAGTCAACAGAGCCTTATGTCAAATGTATGGCAAGAGTTTTGACTTGCCCAGAGGATCTAAAGGATATTTTCAACACTGACTCTTTTCACATGTTTCTTTTAAGAAAATGATTAACCATAGAAGGAGACAAAATGATTTTCATCTGATTTATTGAATGCTAAAAGTTATATATTATAGAAATGAAGTAGACTACCTCAGACAATCAAGAATGCAACACATGAAATGTTTGAGTAGGTCCTTTAAAAAATAATAATCTCAGTTATTCCATCCATTTTTAAATTCCTTCCTATTATTAAAAGATAAAAAACATGTAAAAATAGCTAAGAAATATGGCTTATATTTGTCAAAGGATGGGCTGAAAAATAGTCTTTGTTGGCAATACATATCTATTGCTTTTCATAATTGCCATATGCTATCACTACGAACCAGTTTGAGTATTTGCCAACTCCAAGTCATTTGAATGGGTCATTAGAGATCCGCTTAACTCACTGAAATTATTGATATATAAAAGTGATTATAATTCATGGGGTTGCAGCTTGGACAAAATAATTTCAAGTGGTGTTGGTGGAATTGAAATGAAGGAAATGCTGCAAAACTGCTGCTTTGGAGGAATGGAGAATTCTGCAATTTTTCTTCCTTCTGATAATATATCCCAGTTTTAAAAGGTAAAGATTTCTCTTGTCCAGTCATGTCTGACTCTAGGGGTAGTGTTATATCAGTTTCTTAGCTGAAAGAGCCAGGCTTGTCTGAAGACATTTCCATGGTCATGGGGCCAGCATTGTTATATGCTGAGGTGAATAAAACACTGTAACTTTCCACCAAAGTGTTACTGATTTATCTACTTTCATTTTCATACTTTCAAACTGCAATGTCGTAGGAGCTGGGATAGGTAATGGGAGCTCACCTCGTTGCATGGCACTTGAGTCTCTAACCCAGGCTGTCAATTTTCCAGCTGACAAGCTCAGCATCTTTAACCACTGAGCCATCACACCTCCCACTCCAATTTTAATGGGGAGAAAATTGCTTACTTTAAGCCCCTGTCACACAGCACCAACGGATGGAAAGAGGATGTAAAATGGAGAGAAACACTTGCAATCCATTGGTTAACGTGATGCTTCCGTTTTATACTCACTGCATCCGTTTTTCATCCTCTCTATCTGTCCAGCATCCGTCTATTGACATTTCATCCGCTGAAAAAGTTTTGAGCTGCACAAAACTTTTTGAGCAGAAAATGTATCCAACGTGTCCATGCTGCATCCGATACGCATACGGGGAACATCCGTTAGACGTCCGTCGTCATCTGTTATGCGTCCACTATATCTGCTAGGCATCCGCTGTGCATCCGCGCAACTTGCATCCGCTCCAGTGGAAAATGGACACAGGGAGGAAGCAAAACGGACACGGAACAGACACGCAGCGTTAGTAGCACAGACGGAGAAAGGATGAAAGTGGATGCAGCTCGCATACAAAGCATTAAAATGGAAAAAACGTTCGCAGAGGGGACGTATATTGGATATTTAGGATGTCTGCAGGATGCCTAGAGGATGCAAAAGGACACCGAGCGGAAAACCTATATTTCCTATAAAAAGGGGGAGGAACTCACCTGGATCTCACTTTCAGACCAGCAGCCCTGCGGTTAAGATCTCTTCAGCCTTCATCTGGCTCTTGCTCTTCCACAGCATCCAGTCATCCCCACCATGGATCATCACACACTCCTTTTGGTAGCCACCATAATTCTACAACAGTGCGAAGCCATCTACAGGCTGTTTCACCTGTTCTACACGAAGAAAAGGAGGCGGCCAAGAAGTGTCTGGGTCTGAAGTTGGATCACGAGAAGAACAGAGTACGGACTGTATAACAAGCTGATGGTGGAGCTGAGGAACGAAGACACTCGTGCATTCCAGAACTTCATGAGGATGCCGCCAGCCATGTTTGACGAAGTTGTGGAGCAGCTGAGACCCAGGTTGACCAAGCAGAGCACCAACTTCCAGCCCATCCTGGACCCTGGGCTCAAGGTGGCACTGACTCTGCGCCACCTGGCCTCCGGGATCACGTACAGGAGCATGCAGTATGGCTGGAGGGTGCCACACAACACCATCAGGATTGTGGTCAGAGAAGTGGTGCAGACCATCATCGAAGAATACCTGGAGGAGCTCCTCCAATGCCCCTCCACTGAAGAAGGCTGGAAGAAAGATGGAGAGCATTGGTATCAGAAGTGGAACTTCCCCCACACCGTTGGAGCCATAGATGGGAAGCACGTGGCCTGCAAAGTTCCAGCCAAGTCAGGGTCCACTTATCACAACTACAAGGGCTTCTTCAGCATAATCTTCTTCGCCATGGTCGATGCCGACTACAAGTTCATGCACATCGATGTTTCAGGCAACGGCTCTTCTTCAGATGCCCAGGTATACAATGCCAGTCATCTCAAGGAGGGGCTGGAACGCAACCTCATCATGGGCTTCCCAGATCCAAACCCCTGCCCAATGACACACAAGATGTGTGAAGGGAAGAAGCAGCACAACCTCCTGAGACACTGGTGCAACTCCCCAGCTGGAGCAGTGGAGTGGCAAGACAGGATGGTAGATGCTTAATGGATGCTTCCTTGAGCCTGTCTCATCACACTGATGAGATTGGGCCATGTATGTTGAGTGGGCCTACAATGAACAGGGCATTTAATAAAGAGTTGTGTTTATGTTGAAATGTGTGGATCAATGATTACATAATTATTGATAATAAAGGGCCAAAGGTGTGGCACCTGGGAGGGTGGACCATACAGTCCCACTATGCTTGCATTGGAGGTTTATCTATCTCACAGCTGTTACCCATCCCACAGGTATCCTAACCCATCCCACAGCTATAACCCATCCCAAAGGTATCCCTGCCCATCCCACAGCGATCCTTACCCATCCCACAAGCGTGCAAAGGCTTAAACCATTTCTAAAAGTTTCCACCAAGACTTTATTTAATAAAATAAATGAAGCAAGTATGTGAAGCAAAGATAATATTGATTAATAACAAGCTGTAAAAGAAAAATGACCCAAGTGTCCCAAGCAAAGATAAAGTCAACAGGTAGCCACCCAGTCTCTGGCACTCTTCTCAATCAATCTGAGGCATGTCCATGGTCTCAGTGTAAAGGGGACAGGGACTGTGGAGGTGGCAGTGGCTGGGGTGCTGGTCTGAGGTGCCATTGGGGTTTCTGGCCCCAAGAGGACAACAGGGGATGGTGTGTGGAGGAAGCTCTCAGAAAGCTGGCTCAGTCCTGTGATGTTGAGAGCCTCTTCCTCCAGGACATGGGGTGTCAGCCCCAAGACCGATGACAGATGTTCTGAGGCCGGGCTTGGCTGTGGGGTGGAGGAAGGAGGAGTGTAGTGGGCCTTTCTGGTCTTCAGCTGAGTGAGGTGAGGCATGGGTGGCATCTGTGACATGGGTGGCATCGATGGCGTCGGTGGCATTGGTGGCATTGGTGGCATTGGTGGCATTGGTGGCATCAGTGGCATCAGTGGCATCAGTGGCACCGTTGGCATACGATGTACCTTTGCCTGGATTGGGAAGGGCTGCCTGTGCTCCTGGAGCTCCTGGTATCCATAGCCTTGGTAGGTGAGGGCCTGTAGAAAGCCTTGGAAGGTCAGTGGCATCACCTGGGGTGGAGGAGCAAGCCTGGACTGGGTGGGAGCAGGTTCAGCTGGGTCTGGAGCGTTGTGAAGAAGACCGGTGATCCTGTCCTTTATCACCTGGTACTGTGATTCCGACATGTTCATGAGGGTCTGGTTGACGTAGGTGAGGAAGGGCTTGCAGTTGGAGGATGGGAAGTTGGTGTGTACCAGCTGAGAGAGGAGATCTATGCTGCTTCTGATGGTGTCCCTGATCTCCAGCAGGACAGTGTGGCTCTGCCCCTCCTGTCTGGCTCTCTGCCTGCTTTCTGTGGAGGTGGAGCTGGGGGTGGATGTGGGTTGTTCTCTGGTGGAAGTGCCCTCTCCTTGCTCCCACTGTGTCAGGGGGTCCTCCACACGCTCCACCACGGGTAGTGCAGCTGTCGGAGGGGTCTCCGTCGTGGCATGCTACACAGATACCTGCCTGGACACAGGAGCTGACTCTTGGCTAGAAGAGGACTGGCTCTCTGCGGGCTGCCTGAGAGAGAGGGTTGTCAGAGGGGCTGCTCCTCGGTGGCGGATCTCACTCTCCAAGAAGCTGTACTTGGCCATCACTTAGGTCTCTCAGTCCGTCAGCTTGACCGTGGCCTGGCCAGATTTCTTGAGGTGCAGCTTCCTGTACCAGGTGTGCATGTGATTCCACCAGCCGAGGAGCACCTCCGAAGTGTAGCGCAGGCTCTCCGCCTTCTCTCTCCAAACAGCCTGCTTCCTTTTGGTATCTCGATAGAGCCTGTGTCCCTTCCGCCAGAGGTACTCGTTCTCCTCAGTCATTCGAGCACCTCATCCTCATTTTCCTCTTCGATGGAGTATTGCCTCCTCTCCCATTCTCGTTCTCACGTATGCCTCTTCCTCCCTCTGGCAGGGCCATCTGGGCCCTCATCAGAGGGGCTTCGAGGTTGTAGGGGCTGATCCACCACACTACCACCACCAGCAGCAGCAACAACAGTAGCAGAAAAAGCAGGACCAACAGGACCAGCAGGACCAGCAGCACCGGCAGCACCGGCAGCACCAGCAGGACCAGGAGAATCAGCAGCAGAGTAAGCACCAGCAGCACCAGCAGCACCAGCAGGACCAGGAGCACCAGCAGGACCAGGAGCACCAGCAGCACCAGCAGGAGCAGGAGCACCAGCATCACCAGCAGGAGTAGGAGCACAAGGAGCACCAGCAGGACCAGCAGGACCAGGAGCAGTGCCAGCAGAGTAAGCACCAGCACCAGGAGCAGCACCAGCAGAGTAAGCACCAGCAGAAGCACCAGCACCAGGAGCAGCGCCAGCAGAGTAAGCACCAGCAGAAGCCCCAGCACCAGGAGCAGTGCCAGCAGAAGCTCTAGCACCAGAAGAGTCAGCCCGAGCAGCAGAAGCCCCAGCAGAAGCAGAGTCAGGGCCAGGGGGTGGGATGGTGGCCCTGTCCTTCTTGCCAGGGCTGGCAGCAGATAGCAGAGGCTTTCTCTTCTTCCCCATGGTTGTTGGCTGGCTGGCTCTGGCTCGCTGGCTGGCTGGAGCTGTGTCTGGCAGCAGGTCTTTCCTCTGAATGGTGACATACTTGTGAACTGCATCCCTTTATATCTGCGAGGTTGATGCAATGCATCCTCCCCGCATGTGCAGTGAACCCTTTGCATCCGCTAGGCATCCGCTAGGCATCCGCTAGGCATCCGCTAGGCATCCGCTAGGCTTCCGCTCTGCATCCGCTTCATCCGCTCGGTATCTGCTCTGCGTCTGTTCCTTCCATTGTGCGTCCGCTTCGCTGTGCTCCCCCAGAAGGCCTGTGGATGTGCCATCCGCTTCCATCTAATTCCATCCACGAGGCTTCTGTGGAGCATCCGCTTTACATCATGGCGACATCCTCTCCCTGTCCGTTCCTTTCCATTGTTGTCCGCTCTGCTTATGCAAATTCGGGGCACTTTTGAGAGCGGATAACAACGGATGGAACATTTTCTCGTCCGCTGTGTCCTTTTTACATACGTTTTGCATCTGTCAGCCGATGTGACAGGCCCTTTACTCTGGGCTACAAAATTAACAGAATCAGTCTTAGATTTATATACTTTATGTGCATAGCAAAAGTCACAGGATAGATATCCTATTTATTCTTATGTTTCAGTGCAATTAGTTTAGCTAGAATTTGGACAGATATTTTAATTATGTTAAATTAAAATATTTAATTTTAATTTTGCAATTGTGCTTTAATATTTTTTACAATCTTTACTTCATGTTGCTCATGTTGGTATGTTGCTATGAAGACAGATTTCTTGAGATTAAAATGCAATTTCAACAGGTAATAATTATTAAAATCATATGAATCCACATTACTGCAATTCTTAATTCTAAATCATTTTATTCCTCCCTCTAAAGAACAACAGAAGAAGAACAAGGAAATAAACCTGTCTTTTTGTTGCACGAAGATGTCTACTCTCAGCACCCCCAGTCCAGTGAAAGCATAAAAATTCCAGGTTTCAAACTGTGAGGAATAGTGAAAGTTGCTCATTGTAGCAATGTATTTTCTGAAGAAGACATCAAGGAGATGTAGAGTCAACAGACAAATCTTCATTGTCTTGTAATGTCACTTTAATGCATAAAGTAAGATGGGAGTATGGGGAGGGAATGGCTTGAACTGATCGACTGTCTAATCCACAATGGTGTGAATGTATGTAGATGATAGATAGATTGATAGATTGGCAGATTGATAGGTTGATAAGTTGATAGGTTGATAGGTTGATAGGTTGATAGGTTGATAGGTTGATAGGTTGATAGGTTGATAGGTTGATAGGTTGATAGGTTGATAGGTTGATAGATAATAGAGTAAATATTGTTGTTTTGTGAGCCCTCCTGGTTTATGTCCCAAAACTGCTTTTTTCAGGAGACAACTGGACTTTCTTGTTTTTTCTTCTGAAGATCATCCAAGAAACTTCTTCAGCTCTGACAGAATAGTGGGGAATGCCAGAGCTGAAGAAACTTCTTGGATGAGAAGCAAAATGTCTTCTAAAAGAAAAAACAAGAAAGTCAAGTTGCTTCCTGAAAAAGCATTTTGGGAAAACCATTGCCTGGATGACTGACAATCTCTACAGACTCCTGGCTTATGGTATATAAGATGAGAAGCTGTATAAATCTTTGAAACAGACAAACAAACAGGAAAAAGGGAGATTTAGTTTCTCTGTTAATTATTTCTTCTGGCCATTAGATTGTTTAATCTACAGAGAGATTTCAACTTTTAGACCAGTTGTGTGATTTGTTAATAAAGTAAATAAGAGGTGAATCGATGAATCATTTACCAAAGTTTTATGTGACCTATATTATGATAGTTCAAACCCCACCAGGCTCAAGGTTGACTCAGCCTTCCATCCTTCCGAGGTGGGTAAAATGAGGACCCAAATTGTTGGGAGCAATATGCTGACTCTCTAAACCACTTAGAGAGGGCTGTAAAGCACTATAAAGTGGTATATAAGTTTAAGTGATATTGCTGTATTAAAATATTGTTTTTATAAGTATTGCACTTTGTCCTACAATTCTTTTTCTTTGTTTAGGAAAGGGAATCTTATGCTCAGTCTGTCAATTTACTAATGTTTGAACTCACTATGTTTAAAATTGATCTGCAATTAGGTAAAATGAGTTTTTATCTTTTTTGGTGGTACCTGAACGTTTATCATTCTATTTCTGTATGTGTGTATGAAACAATGTGATTACTTGGAATTAACTTCCAAAAGATACATAGTTTTTAAGAACAAAGAAAATATCTCAACCAGCAATGAAATGAAAATGAAATAATAAAAACTAATAGCAGTTGAGCATTCTTTACATAGAACTATGTCTGTTCTTAAAACATTTTTTTTTCGGATTCTAAATGTGCTATGACAGGAAAGATCCCTGTCTTTTCATCAAATTGTTTGACAAAATTAAAAAAGGTAAAACAGAATATAAACATTGTAACTGTGGAATAAAATTAATTCCAAAGTAGGTAAAAATAAAACTAATAATTTAAAGTCTGGTGAAATCTTTGCTGATACTCTAAATCCTGAGAGAATAGGAGTACTCCAAAGACTTTGAATAACATAATCTAGAAGTATGAGATCTTTTCTTTTGTATTTATAATTCCACTTTCTCAAGTGTGATATGTTTTCTAAACTTAAAACTGTTTGAGTCAATAAACTGAAAATTAATTCATCCAGAATTATACTAAAAAACATTTGTTGTTACATTATTATCTTTCCTTTGGGATTTGACTAGCTCTTCAAAAATTGTAATTTGATATATAATGTGAAGAAAAAGGAAAGTATGTAGGATAATTTATTCTGTAATTTATTTTTCCTAATCACCAAAACCATCTATTTTAATTTCCATCTTATATTTCTATTTCTTTTTTTCAGAATGATATTTGAGTTGCAAAATGTTGCTTGTAGAAAGTTGCCATACTTTCTGTGCTTGGTTCCTGATGCCTCAAATAATTTATAACTAAGAAAGAGAACGTAGGAGAAAATGATTACTTGCATCCATACTGACAAAAATATTTCATCAGCTTTTTAGAATAGGCTGTTTTATTTTGTTTACATTTATTTATTCAATCATTTATTAAATTTATATGACATAAAGTAGCTCAGAGCTTTACATTTCAGTATAAGGAACAATTATTTTACCATAAATTCCTTACTCTATGGCTATGGTGATTTAAAAAAAATTGGGGAAACTCAACATTTGAGCTTTTGAAAATCTACAGAAAAACAATTCATTTCTATAAAGTGATATGGTCATTCGTCCAAAGAAAGGAATAGATAATACACTAGGCAAAGCCCAAGAAACACATTTTGAATAAGTATGTTTTGTGAACCAGGCTGATGTGTCATTTTGAACAACCTAATGTACATTAACTCCCAAGAAGAACAGATTTAACATATACCTTTCATTCTATATAAGAATGTCTTGCCCCCCCCCAAAAAAAAATTCCCCCACATATCCAGCTCTTCAAAAACTTTATGAGAAGGTAGGTTTAAATGCTTAAAATGTTGATTTATTTCTGATCTGAGTTCAAGGAATATTGCTGAAATAAGAATAGGAATCATGGTATTCCAGCAGTTTTCTTGAAAAGCCTGCACCATCAGGCTTCTCAATAATTGCACCCAACTAATCATAATCTAGGACCAGCATTTAACTTGATCCTTGAATCTGCCCCCCCCCCTTTTTTTTTTTTTACTTTGGGTGCTGCCTCTGAGACTGCTCTATGAACTTTTTAAGTTAAAGAGTGGAATGAAAATATATTTTTTAAACTTATTGGTGTCCTACAGTTTTCAAATAAAAACTCCATTAACTTCTGTGAAATTAGTCTGAGATCAATATCTTGAAGTTCGAGCAGGAAGTTTTTTAGAAGCAACGCTGATGGATTATAAATTACTGCTCTCTGTCCGGCCATAGACTTAATTATAGAATATGTAGGAACCAGTGAAAGCAGTAATGAATCAATAGTAACTTGTATCCTCCCTATCCAATTGCTCATTGAATTATAATGAGCTAATCAAAACAATTTATGTTTATTTTTCCATCCACATTTATGCCTGAAAATAACCTCATGAATATAAATAAATATAAATAAATATTTATAAATAAAAAAAATAAACTTAATGTCCCCCAATGGTTCAGAATAAAACTTACATTTCTTTCAAATGTAAGGTGTATCTCACACAATGCATACTTAGTATTTGTACTGTTCCCTTTTTATGGTATGCAAAACAGACAAAAGTATGAAACAGTAGTCAAATTTGAGATCTCTTGGTACTGTATGTTGAAGAATTAAGAATTAAGTAAAAATTATAAAGAGCAAGAAATACTGGTTGTTGAAGAAGCAAATTAGGAAGAGACCTGAGATTTATAATTAAGTAGCTAACAGGTTATCATTCTTGACTGCTACTATGTTAGTTACTCAGAACACATACAATAAGTTCTTGTTTCTATTAATTAGAAATGTTTGTTATTATCAGATACATGATGATGCATTGTTTCAATTACTGTCCAGTTTATAGCTATAACTAATTAGTCTGCTGATGGACCTGCCCAGAGGGAAAGCTTGGTGATAGATGTTACTGTAGAACATATTGCTTTGTACATTGGATATAATTCATGTCTTGATTTGCATATTTCCTTTACATGCTCCCAACTAAATAAATGTTTATTAGACTGGACCACAAGTCTTTAACATATGTGAAATTGGCCAATTGAATAACTGGCCAATTTATGAAATTATGAATAAATTCTAGAAATGAGTAGCCACTATTCAGAGAAGGATATTGACAACGATCAGTCCTATTGAAGTGTTCAATATAGGTCATATGAAGACTCATATCTATACAATATGTTGATTATTAAATATGCCACACAGTTTTAATATGATTTTATTTCCAAATACAAGGTGCTGGAATACCTACCTAGTTTCATGGAAGCAGAACATTGTACAGTTTACTTAAGAATTTTGTTATATTTTGATCTATAGCTTTGTTTTCGTTTCCCCCCCACACACATACCTTTTTTCTTTTGGAGGGAGGAAATCAATGTTCTCAATATTGTTATTCAAATTTTTCTTTTTGCTCTCACAATCCTTATTTTTAGATAACAGAGGTGATACCATGTCAGACTGTATGTGCTCTAGCAAATGAGATAGCATTTCATTGTTTTATTTAGAATATGTATAGCGAAGTTATTTAGGCATTCTATCTGATAAGTTTCACTCTGTGTGAATGTTCAATAAACATATATCCTACTGCCTAAAATGTTCACAACACTTTGAAATATATGTACTAATGGCTGTAAATTAGACGATCAGTAGAAATGTATGTTGCCTTTTCAATTTTCTTCCTTTAAGCTATTGACATCAAGAAATTAGGAATTAAGTCTCCAATCCAGGTAATCAGTATAGGTTCTATCATGATAGGTTCTATCATGATGGGTCCCAGTGTGCCATCCTAACACACCTAAACAGCACACACCCCAAAATCAAGTTCACCATGGAAATGGAAATAAACAAACAACTACCATTCCTATATGTACTAATCTACAAAAGAACAGATGGCACACTAGGACACACCACATACCAGAAGAAAACACATACCAACTGCTACCCCAACACCCAATCCCACCACCACCTAGCACAGATAAATTCCGTGGCCAAAACACTAATCACCAGAACCAAATGCCTGGCAGACAAGACACATATAAAGACTGAACTATGCACCCTGACTAAAGTATTGACAGCCAACAGCTTCCACAAAAACAAAATCACCAGCTTGATCCACAAAAACACACTAAGACATAACAGAGACCTAGAAGATCAACAGACCTATGGAACAGCCGTCCTGCCCTACATAAGAGGTACTACAGACAAAGTCAGTAAGATACTACACAGGCATCACATCAAGACTGCCTTCAAAACAGACAAAAAAATAGCAGCTATCCTTAAAAACCCCAAAGACAAAATTGACCTGGAAAACCAAGGCATATACGAAGTTCCCTGTGCATCATGCCCGGCCACATACATTGGACAGACCAATAGAAGAATAAGTACCCGCCTGGATGAACACAAAAATGCAGTAAAAAAGCTGGAATACACCTCCTCACTAGTCCAACACATTAAAACCCTAGGTCACAACATCAACTTCAATGGCACTAAAACCCTAGCCATTATAGAAAAGCCCAGCCACAGAATCATCAGAGAAGCCATAGAGATTGAAAAAAGACCTGAAAGCATGAATAGAAGAGATGATTCCACCAGACTGTCAATCATTTGGAAGCCTGCACTCTCAAATAGAAAGATCTCTACACCACAAGCCAGGCAAACACCTGGGCACAAACAAACCAGGAACTAACTCTATAGAGAAGCCTGAGGATGGCAGATGAGATTCTGCTGAAACGTTGCTACAACTTTAACAGAACTACAATGACGTGGGATAATACCCGAAGGAAGCTGAACAGCACACATGTAAGTACCCGCGAAAGCCTAAGAAAACAAATATATATATATATATATACACACACACACACACACACACACACACACACACACACTAATAAATAAAACACTCATTCCATTCCAGTTCAATTCTATCATTAATATTAGTTAGAATCTTAATGTCTTTAACAATTCTTTTCAATTGAATATCATATGTCCTTGCGAACGCTTATAAACTTTCCATCATTAATTCTTTTTTTTTTTTTTCATATTTCTCTTCACTGATATTTTTATAAATCATTAATAATAATTAAAATGTTCCCATGCTTTCCTAATTTCAATCTCTCATTCTCTTTATTTCATTTATTTATTAACAAACATTCAACTGCATTACCTTAAGTATTTTATCCATCATTTTAATCATACATTGTTTCATGTTTTCTAAAATTGTTTCTATTTTTAACATAACTATCTATTTCTAACATACTATCTTATGTACCTTTGCAGAATCCCTTTTTCAATTAAATTTTCACACATTATCTCTAAATAGGCTTATACTTATACTTTCCCTGTTTCTCTGTATCTTTTCTGTCTTTTATAACTTCTTTTCCTTTCTTTCTTCCCCCTCTTCTTCTCACTTCCCTTTTTGTCCCCTGGTCTCTCTACTTCTAATTCTCTCTTCTGTAATCCTCTCTTCTGTTGCTTCCTAATATTGTAATTATTTTTCAAACTATTCTTTCTTTTGTTGTTTTTTCAAATTTTAAACTTTTCACTCTTTCCCCCTTTTCCTTTTTCCCCCCACATAAAGTTACTTGATCATTTAAGATGGCTTCTGCTTTGTCCTGACCTTCTTGTTCTACAATTGTTTCTCATTGTTTCTCATTCTCCATTTCTAAAAATTGAAAAATGAAGCCAAAAGAACCTCTTCCCTCTTGTGCATCTTCTTTCTGTTTTTTAAGTTCTATTTTTAGTTCTTCCAAAAGTGATGCCATTTTAAACACTTTTAAGCAACACCCAATTGATTTTAGTCATTTGAACCCAATAATCAACAATCCCAAAATCACCAAGTAATCCAACTAATCCAAAGCTGTTTCTTCTTGCTTTTTTGTTCCACTTTCTCTTCCTGGTGTTCTATTATTTTGTTACAAAGTTTCAGTTAGAATGTATCTTTTAGGAATCTTGTTAAAGGCCCTGTCACACTGGCCAACGGATGCAAAACATTTGTAAAAAGGACACAGCAGAGAAAAATGTTCCATCCGTTGTTATCCGCTCTCAAAAGGGGCAAAAATTTGCATAACCAGAGCGGACAACATGGAAAGGAACGGACGGGGGGAAGACGCAGGGCAGATGGAAAATGGATGCTCCACGGAAGCCTAGTAGATGGAAGCGGATGGGAGCGGATGGCACATCCGCAAGGCTTCCGGGGGACCGCAGCAAAGTGGACGCGGAATGGAAAGAGTGGATGCAGAGGGGACGCCGAGCGAATTAAGCGGATGCACAGCGGATGCCTAGCGGATGAAGCGGATGCAGAGCAGAAGCCGAGCGGATTCCTAGTGGAAGCCTAGCGTATGCCTAGCATATGCCTAGCGTTCACTGCGCATGAGGGGAGGATGCATTGCATCAGCCCCGCGGATATAAAGGGAAGCAGCTCCCAAGCAGGTCACCATTCAGAGGAAAGACCTGCTTCCAGACACATCGACTGCCTGCCTACCTTGCCAGCCTGCCTACCTTGCCTGCCTGCATGTCTGCCAGCATTGCTGCCTGCCTGCAGCTTGCCTGCCTGCCAGCTTCCCTGCCAGCCTCCCTGAAAGCCTGCCTGCCTGCCTGCCAGCCTTGCTGCCAGTCTGCCTGCCAGCCTTGCTGCCAACCTGCCTGCTAGTCTTGCTGCCTGCCTGCCTACCTGCCAGCCTCCCTGAAAGCCTGCCTGCCTGCCTGCCTGCCAGCCTTGCTGCCAGCCTGCCTGCAAGCCTTGCTGCCTGCCTGCCTGCCAGCCTTGCTGCCTGTCTGCCTGCCTTCCAGCCTGCCTGCCAGCCTTGCTGCCTGCCTGCCTGCCTGCCTGCCTGCCTCCCTGCCAGCCTGCCTGCCAGCCTTGCTGCCTGCCAGCCTCTCTTCCAGTCTGCCTGCCAGCCTTGCTGCCTACCTGCCTGCGTGTCTGTCTGCTAGCCTTGCTGCCTGCCTGCCTGCTTGCCTGCCAGCCTTGCTGCCAGCCTGCCTGCCAGCCAGCAACCCCACAACCATGGGGAAGAAGAGAAAGTCTCAGCCATCTGCTGACAGCCCTGGCAAGAGGGACAGGGTCACCCTCCCACCCCCTGGCCCTCACTCTGCTTCTGCTGGGGCTTCTGCAGCACAGGCTCACTCTTCTGGGGATGGGGCTTCTGCTGCTTCTGCTTCTGGAAGAGCTGATGCTGCTGCTTATGGCGGTGGTGCTTCTGCTCGTGCTTACTCTGATGATGCGGCTTCTGGCGGTGGTGCTTCTGCTGGTGCTTACTCTGCTGATGCTGCTCCTGGTGGTGGTGCTTCTGCTGGTGCTCACTCTGCTGAAGCTGTTCCTTGTCCTGCTGGTCCTGCTCATGCTCCTGGTGCTGCTGGTGCTGCTGGCGCTGCTGGTACTTACTCTGCTGCTGCTGATCCTGGTCCTGCTGCTGCTGCTGCTGCTGATCCTGGTCCTGCTGGTGCTGCTGGCACTGCTGGCGCTACTGGTGCTTACTCTGCTGCTGCTGATCCTGGTCCTGCTGGTGCTGCTGCTGCTGCTGCTGCTAGTGGTGTGGAGGAGCAGCCCCTACAACCTGGAAGCCCCTCTGATGAGGGCCCATGTGGTCCTGCCAAAGGGAGGAAGAGGCATATGCGGGAACGGGAGAGGAGGCAATACAACATCGAAGAGGAACATGAGGATGAGGTGCTGAAGTGGCTGAGAGAGAATGAGTATCTATGGCGGAAGGGACACAGGCTCTACAGGGACACCAAAAGGAAGCAGGCTGCTTGGAGAGAGAAGGCGGAGAGCCTGGGCTACACTTCGGAGGTGCTCCTCGGCTGGTGGAAGCACATGCACACCTGGTACGGGAAGCTGCACCTGAAGAAATCTGGCCAGGCCACGGTCAAGCTGATGGAAAGAGAGACCTACGTCATGGCCAAGTGCAGCTTCCTGGAGGGTGAGATCCACCACCGAGGAGCAGCCCCTCTGACAACCCTCTCTCTCAGGTAGCCTGCTGAGAGCCAGTCCTCTTCCGGCCGAGAGTCAGCTCCTGTCTCCAGGCAGGTGTCTGTGGAGCGTGCCATGACAGAGAACCCACCAACAGCTGTTCTAACCATGGCGGAGCGTGTGGAGGACTCCCTGGCGCAGTGGGAGAAAGGAGACGGCACTTACACCACAATCCTACCCGCATCCACCCCCAGCTTCACCTCCACAGAAAGGCAGAGAGCCAGACAGGAGGGGCAGAGCCACACTGTCCTGCTGGAGATAAGAGACACCATCAGGAGCAGCATAGATATCCTCTCCCAGCTGGTCCACACCGACTCCTCATCGTCCAACCGCAAGCCCTTCCTCACCTATGTCAACCAGACCCTCACGGACATGGCGGAACCCCAGTACCAGGTGGTGAAGGACCGGATCACCGATCTGCTTCACAACCCTCCGGATCCAGATGAAACTGCTCTCACCCAGTCCAGGTCTGCTCCTCCACCCCAGGTGATGTCCCTCCCATTCCAAGGCTTTCCACAGGCCCTCACCTAGCAGGACTACGGGTACCAGGAGGTCCAGCAGCACAGGCAGCAGCCCTTCCCAGTCCAGGCACAGGTTCATCAGACGACACCATTGCCAGCGGTTCCACTGATGCCACCGATGCCACCCATGCCACTGATGCCACCAATGCCACCCACATCACTGATGCCACCCACGCCAGTCCTCACACAGCTGCAGACCAGACAGCCCCACTACACTACTCCTTCCTCCACCCCACAGCCAAGCCCAGCCTCAGTACATCTGTCGTCAGTACTGGGGCTGTCACCCCATGGCATGGAGGAAGGAGCTCTCAACATCATGGGGCTGAGCCAGCTGTCTGAGAGCTTCCTCAATAAACCGTCCCCTGTTGTCCTCTTGGGGCCAGGCACCCCAGTGGCGCTTCAGACAAGCAGTCCAGCAGCAGCCACCTCCACAGCATCTGGACCCTTCACCCCTGAGACTGGGCACACCTCTGAGTGACAGAGAAGAGTTCCAGAGACAGGTGGCATCCACAGTGGCTACCTGTAGACTTTATTTGGACACTTGACTTGGGTCATTTTTCTTTTACAGCTTGTTATTAATCAAGATTATCTTTGCTTCACACACTTGCTTCATTTATTTTATTAAATAAAGTCTTGGTGGAAACCTTTAGAAATGGTTTAAGCCTTTGCATGCTTGTGGGATGGATCAAGATAGCAGTGGGATGGGCAGGGATACCTTTGTGATGGGTAATAGCTGTGGGATGGGCAGGGATACCTTTGTGATGGATAATAGCTGTGGGATGGGCAGGGATACCTTTGGGATGGGTTAAGATAGCTGTGGAATGGGCAGGGATACCTTTGGGATGGGTAATAGCTGTGGGATGGTCAGGGATACCTGTGGAATGGGTAATAGCTGTGGGATGGGTTAAGATAGCAGTGGGATGGGCAGGGATACCTGTGGGATGGGTAATAGCTGTGGGATGGGCAGGGATACCTTTGGGATGGGTTAAGATAGCTGTGTGATGGGCAGGGATACCTTTGGGATGGGTTAAGATAGCTGTGGGATTGATAAACCTCCAGTGCAAGCATAGCGGGACTGTATGGTCCACCCTCCCAGCTGCCACACATATGGCCCTTTATTATCAATAATAATGTAATCAATCACCCACACATGTCAACATAAACACTACTCTTTATTAAATGCCCTGTTCATTGTAGGCCCACCCAACATACATGGCCTGTCTTGCCACTCCACTGCTCCAGCTGGGGAGTTGCACCAGTGTTTCAGGAGGTTGCGCTGCTTCTTCCCTTCACGTGAAGCTCTGCTGGGGCCTTGCACATCCACAGTGTCTATCAGCTTTTGCCCTTGCCTCCATTCCCCAGGCTCCATGTCCCCATTGCCTTGTTGGAGGTCCACGAGTCTGTTCTGCAACCCTGGGTAGTGGATGCGCATGAGATTGTGCAGGATGCAGCAAGCTTCCACGATGTTCCTCACAGTCTCTGGGCGATGGTGCATGGTGGTGAGAAGTACCTGGAACCTGTTGGCCAGGATGCCAAAGGCATTCTCCACCACCCGCCTTGCCCTGGACAGCCTGTAGTTGAAGATCCTCTCTTCATGGGTGAGGAATCTGGAAGTGTAGGGCTTCATGAGGTAGGTTCTGAGGGAGAAGGCATCATCCCCCACAAGGAAGTAGGGCACATCTTTTGTGTCTCTGACCACAATGCTGATGGTGTTGTGTGGCACCCTCCAGCCATACTGCATGCTCCTGTACATGGTCCCTGAGGCCAGGTGGTGCAGAGTCAGTGCCACCTTGAGCCCAGGTTCCAGGCTGGGCCGGAAGTTGGTGCTCTGCTTGGTCAACCTGGGTCTCAGCTGCTCCACAACTTTGTCAAACATGGCTGGAGGCATCCTCATGAAGTTCTGGAATGCACGAGGGTCTTCATTCCTCAGCTCCACCATCAGCTTGTTATACAGTCCATACTCTGCTCTTCTCCCGATCCATCTTTGGACCCAGACGCTTCTTGGCTGCCTCCTTTTCTTCCCGTAGTAGAGTTGAAAGAGCCTGTAGATGGCTTTGCACTGTTGTAGAACGATGGTGGCTACCAAAAGGACTGTGTTATGATCCATGGTGGACATGACTGGATTCTGTGGAAGAGCAAGAGCCAGATGAAGGCTGCAGAGGTCTGCACCGCAGGGCTGCTGGTCTGAAAGTGAGATCCAGGTGAGTTCCTCCCCATTTTTATAGGAAATATAGTTTTTCCGCTCGGTGTCCTTTTGCATCCTCTAGGCATCCTGCAGACATCCTTAATATCCAAGATAGATCCCCTCTGCGAACGTTTTTTCATGTTAAATGCTTTCTTTGCGAGCTGCATCCACTTTCATCCTTTCTCCGTCCGTGCTACTAACACTGAGTGTCCGTTCTGCGTCCGTTCTGCTTCCTCCCTGTGTCCGTTTACTGCTGGAGCGGATTTGAGTTGCACGGATGCACAGCGGATGCCTAGTGGATGTAGCGGACGCGTAACGGATGACAACGATTGCAGAATGGATATTCCCCATATGCGTATCGGATGCAGAACGGACGCATTGGATACATTTTCCATTCAAAAAGTTTTGAGCAGCTCAAAACGTTTTGAGCAGATGGAACCTCAGTCGATGGATGCTGGACGGATAGAGAGGAAGAAAAATGGACGCAGTGAGTACAGAATGGAAGCATCACGTTAACCAATGGATGGCAAGTGTTTCTCTCCGTTTTCCATCCTCTTTCCATCCGTTGGTGTAGTGTGACATGGGCTTTAGGTTTCACTTAAGTTCTTTTTAATTCCAGGCAGACTCCTCCATTTTTCCAGATCCTGCCCTTTTATTCTTTCCTTTTCTCTCCTTTCCTGCTTTTAAAGGCTTTTGAGTATCCAAAAGTCTTTATTAGCCCTTTGATATTTTATTTTCAGCTTAAATGTCTACTGATGTCAAAGTGGATTTTTGTCAATTTCTTACTTAAATCTCTTAACTGTCAGTATAAGGAAGGGAATAAAAAAAAAATCCTTTCCCTTCCCTCCTTCGCTGCTTCAAAGTCTTCTTTGGGAACAATGTTATTTTTTATAGTTCTCTATTTGAACAATCCTAATGAAGGGAACCTATTATTTAAAAGTATCAGCTGTAGAGAGGGGGAAGTGGCAGATAATGAAATAATTATATCATCCACAAGGCTGTCCTTTTTGTATACTTGCTGTGATGCTTCTGAAAAGGGTGGAGTGAATATTACAATAGATAAAAGGGATCCTATAAATGCTTCTGCTATCACCTTTCCCAGCAAATGTAGTCTTGTAATAGTAGAAGTAGCTGCTTATTCATCTTGATACAAACTTAGTTACCTTTTTAGGTAACTAAATGGCAGTCAATGAAATACTTGAGGAGAAATGTGATATGTGCATGACCAGGTACTTCATTCTACACAAGCTGAAAATTTGTCCAAGTGCAATAATTTCCTGTAGAGAGTGAAAAGAATGACCTTGATGATGTGAGATTTTCAAAACAACAGAAAAGAAAGCTTTGCTTGAATTGGATGTGGATTAACAAAAAAACCCAAAAATCAGTTATTTCCTTAATTCACATGGACATAAAAGAAGGAGGAGGAGGTGACACAGAGATTACAAGATTGTTACCATAGCCAATTAAAGTAATTTTTACACTTCCATGAAGTCTATTTTTTTATCTGGACTGCTTGACATGGCTGACATTGCATACAGAGAATGTGGTTAAATATACCTAATAATATTTCAGAAATAGAAATAAGAATAATTACTTCAATGTCCTCCCAAGGCCCATTGCACAATTATTATTGCTTCTTTCTTGATCTCACCCAGGATTATACCTTACCTTTCAAACCCTAAAGGAATAATCTTCAATCAAATAAGAAATTCAAGTAATGATTTTCCAGTAACAATCAATGTATATTTTTCTATGAGATCTCAAGATAATTTACATTGGATTTCCCTATTGTAATCTCCCTAAAATTATAGGGGATTGGTTGGTTAGAGGACAGAATAGTCTCAGAAAGTGAGTGGACCCCAAATCATCCATTGATCTTTGATGATCAACTTATATCTTACAGCTTTCTTCTAAGTTATTCTATTTTTTGTCATCTGCCCAAGGAGGTGGTGTAATCTTCCATCAATACAATCGAGGAGCATATTACAGATATTTTTCCAGAAATAAAGTATAACAGAAATAAATGATGGGAATGAATAAAGAACATTAGAGAAAAATAAAATAGGGAGAGATAGAACAGAGAAAAAAAAAGAAATTTAAAACAGAAAGAAAAAGAAAGTGAAAAAAATTATCTTCCTTAAATTGCAATTTATACATTGAGACATTTGATAAAAGTTTGCATTGGAGAGTGATCTTAATTAATCTTCTGCACAAGTTATTTAAGTTGTATTACAAGATATTTGCTCAGCAGTATATATTGGAAGTTCTGCGGTATCCCAGTATGATTATGTTAAATAGGCTACCATGGAAAATAATAATACAAAAAAAGACACAATTTTAGCTTCCCATTAATGGTCTCTATCTTTAGTTCTTAACATGGATAATATTCAGCATATTCAGTTTAATGACATTTGTTTGAGGCAAAAAAAGTGAAATGCGGCTTTAACTTTTGACAGATGATTAAATCTACAAAATGTGCTAAATGCTTACAGATGCTATAAATATAACCACTGATTTTAAAGTGCAATAAACAGAAAACCTGTGCTGGTTGGGATAATAATGGTGGTGAAACAGAACAGTTGCAAACAATACAGTATTCGGGTTCCGCACCCCCCATGATTAAATATAAGCCAAATTGCATGCAAAAGGCTTTTTGAAATGTAATGGAATGGCTGCTCTTTCCTTGTAGCAGTTTATGGGCAAATTGGTCTGATGAAGGTGACAGCTTATAAAGCTGATTTCTCTATTATTTTCTCAGCAAATACTCCAGGTGCAACAATAGTGGAGTTTTGAAAAGAAAGTGCTGGCACTGTGCCACTGCATGCATCAGCCACATGTCAGAGCAAATGCCACGGGATCATCAGACTTGTATTTTAACTGGTATAGGCAGGTAGTGAAGGTGTGAAATTGAAAAAAGGTACAGCTGTCTCCTGCCTTATTCCTCCAAGACAGGTTTCATGTTCTTACTTAGAGCTAAGCCCTCCACAAGGGAGTGTTAGAACCTTTATTAGTTTCTCTATAATGAGATTTTCTTTCTTTGGCTATGTGGCAAAATCACATTCTGTATCTCAGATTCAGGTGTCTGCTACTACAGTCAGTGCTGGAATGGGAAAATTTAAACTCATGCTGTTCTGTATTTCACAGTTTCCTTTTAACATAGTTTAATCTAGTGTTGGACATATAAATTCTCCTTTGCCTCCCTCCCAAACAGTTGTCATCAGTCTCATAGAAAAATGATTTAGAATTATCTTTCAAACAAGAAAATTTTGTAGTGTGGAATTCTCAAGTGTGGAATATGGATGCGTAAGTAAGTATTTATTTAGTTATTAGGTGCCCCAGGGTTGTGTAAATGTTCTGCCTTTCATTGTAAAATCACTTCTCCAGCATATTTCAGCCTCCCTACATTTTAGTTACTGTAATACAGTGGTGGAATTCAACAATTTTTACTATTGGTTTTTTGGGCGTGGCTTGGTGGGTGTGGCAGGTGAAGGATACTGTAAAATCTCTAGTCAGAGGTGAAATTTGCTAATTTGCTGGACTATTCAAAATTTCTGCTACTGGTTCTCCAGAATTGGTCAGAACCTGCTGAATATCACCTCTGCTGTAATACCGAGAGGACACAGTAGAGAACATCTTGCATGAGGCCTTTTTAGAAATAATGTTTGTCACCGTTAACAGGAGTTTCCTGAGAAATTGTTAGAGAAATTCTCCTTCCTCTAAAAAGAGAGGAGAAATTATCAACCTGTTTTGTTCCAACAGATTTAATAAATGCCCTGTATGAATGACATATACTCTAGACACAATGAAGTATATGGACTACACTTCTCGACCAGGGTAAAGCAGTAGATGTAATTTACATTGACTTCTGCAAAGTATTTGCTTCAGTGCTACATGACAAACTACTATTAAAATTAAATTCTTACGGCATTTCTGGATCCTTTCACAAGTGGTTTACTGCCTTCCTGACAAACATGCAACAAATAGAAAAATAGGAAACGCCCTATCAAACCCTGCACCAGTTAACAGTGGTGTCCCCAAGGGAGTGTTTTAGGACCCACACTCTTTACACTCTATTTAAATGACCTTTGTGATCACCTTATAAGCAACTGCATCCTCTTTGCTGCTGATGATTAACTATTCAATACCACCGTAAATACTGCCGTCCTTCAAAAAGACCTTGATTATGTATTTGAATGGTCTAACAATTGGCACCAACAATTGCTCTGTCCTATCCTTTGGTAAAAAAGATACAATTAAGGCAGATATGACCTTGTTGATGACCCTCACTTAGTCAAGGACCTTGGAGTTCTCATATCGAATGATCTAAGTCCCTGTCACACAGCACCAGCGGATGGAAAGAGGATGAAAAACGGAGAGAAACACTTGCCATCTGTTGGTTAATGCGATCCATCCGTTCTGTACTCACTGCATCCGTTTTTCATCCTCTCTATCCGTCCAGCATCCGTCAACTCAGATTCCATCCGCTCAAAAAGTTTTGAGCTTCTCAAAATTTTTTGAGCGGAAAATGTATCCAACGCGTCCATTCTGCATCTGCAATGCATACGGGGAACATCCGTTCTACATCAGTTGTCATCCATTACGCATCCGCTATATCCGCTAGGCATCCGCTGTGCATCTGAGCAACTCAAATCCACTCCGGCAGAAAACGGACACAGGGAGGAAGCAAAACGGACGCGGAATGGACACAAACCATTAGTAGCACGGATGGAGAAAGGATGAAAGCGGATGCAGCTCGCATACAAGGCATTAAAATGGAAAAAAGGTTCACAGAGGGGACATATCTCGGATATTTAGGATGTCTACAGGATGCCTAAAGGATGCAAAAGGACACCGAGCGGAAAACCTATATTTCCTATAAAAAGGGGGAGGAACTCACCTGGATCTCACTTTCAGTCCAGCAGCCCTGCGGTGCAGTCCTCTTCAGCCTTCATCTGGCTCTTGCTCTTCCACAGCATCCAGTCATCTACACCATGGATCGTAACACACTCCTTTTGGTAGCCACCATCGTTCTACAACAGTGTGAAGCCATCTACAGGCTCTTTCACCTGTTCCATGCGAAGAAAAGGATGCGGCCAAGAAGTGTCTGGGTCCGAAGATGGATCGCGAGAAGAGCAGAGAATGGACTGTACAACAAGCTGATGGTGGAGCTGAGGAACGAAGACCCTCATGCATTCCAGAACTTCATGAGGATGCCTCCAGCCATGTTTGACGAAGTTGTGGAGCAGCTGAGACCCAGGTTGACCAAGCAGAGCACCAACTTCTGGCCCAGCCTGGACCCTGGGCTCAAGGTGGCACTGACTCTACACCACCTGCCTCAGGGACCATGTACAGGAGCATGCAGTACGGCTGGAGGGTGCCACACAACACCATCAGGATTGTGGTCAGAGAAGTGGTGCAGGCCATCTTCAAAGAATACCTGGAGGAGCTCCTCCAGTGGCCCTCCACTGAAGAAGGCTGGAAGAAAGTTGCAGAGAATGGAGGCAAGGGCAAAACCTGATAGATACTGTGGATGTGCAAGGCCCCAACAGAGCTTCATGTGAAGGGAAGAAGCAGCGCAACCTCCTGAGACACTGGTGCAACTCCCCAGCTGGAGTAGTGGAGTGGCAAGACAGGATGGTAGATGCTTAATGGATGCTTCCTTCAGCCTGTCTCATCACACTGATGAGATTGTGCCATGTATGTTGAGTGGCCCTACAATGAACAGGGCATTTAATAAAGAGTTGTGTTTATGTTGAAATGTGGGGATCAATGATTACATTGTTATTGATAATAAAGGGCCATAGGTGTGGCCCCTGGGAGGGTGGACCATACAGTCCCACTATGCTTGCACTGGAGGTTTATCAATCCCAAAGCTATTACCCATCCCAAAGATATCTCTGCCCATCCCACAGGTATCCCTGCCCATCCCGCAGCTATTACCCATCCCAAAGGTATCCCTGCCCATCTCACAGGTATCCCTGCCCATCCCACAGCTATTACCCATCCCAAAGGTATCCCTGCCCATCCCACTGCTATCTTAACCCATCCCACAAGCATGTAAAGGCTTAAACCATTTCTAAAAGTTTCCAACAAGACTTTATTGACTAAAATAAATGAAGCAAGTGTGTGAAGCAAAGATAATCTTGATTAATAACAAGCTGTAAAAGAAAAATGACCCAAGTGTCCCAAGCAAAGATAAAGTCAACAGGTAGCCACCCAGTCTCTGGCACTCTTCTTGGTCACTCTGAGGCGTGCCCAGTCTCAGGGTTGAAGGGTCCAGGTGCTGTGGAGGTGGCTGCTGCTGGAGTGCTTGTCTGAGGCATCACTGGGGTGCCTGGCCCCGAGAGGACAACAGGGGACAGTGTGTGGAAGAAGCTCTCAGAGAGCTGGCTCAGTCCTGTGATGTTGAGAGCCCCTTCCTCGAGGACATGGGGTGTCAGCCCCAAGACCGATGACAGATGTTCTGAGGCCGGGATTGGCTGTGGGGTGGAGGAAGGAGCAGTGTAGTGGGGATCTCTGGTCTGCAACTGAGTGAGGTGAGGCATGGGTGGCATCTGTGGCATGGCTGGCATCAGTGGCGTGGCTGGCATCGGTGGCATCTGTGGCATTGGTGGCACCGGAGGCGTCCGATGTATCTGTGCCTGGACTGGGAAGTGCTGCCTGTGCTGCTGGAGCTCCTGGTAGCCATAGCCTTGGTAGGTGAGGGCCTGTGGAAAGCCTTGGAAGGGCAGTGACATCACCTGGGGTGGAGGAGCAGGCCTGGACTGGGTGGGAGCAGGTTCAGCTGGGTCTGGAGGGTTGTGAAGAAGACTGGTGATCCTGTCCTTTATCACCTGGTACTGTGATTCCGACATGTTCAAGAGGGTCTGGTTGACGTAGGTGAGGAAGGGCTTGCGGTTTGAAGATGGGACGTCGGTGTGTACCAGCTGAGAGAGGAGATCTACGCTGCTTCTGATGGTGTCCCTGATCTCCAGCAGGACAGTGCGGCTCTGCCCCTCCGGTCTGGCTCTCTGCCTGCTTTCTGTGGAGGTGGAGCTGGGGGTGGATGTGGGTTGGTCTCTGGTGGAAGTGCCGTCTCCTTGTTCCCACTGCCATCTGGGTCTTCCACACGCTCCGCCACGGGTAGTGCAGCACGGGGGGGTCTCCATCATGGCACGCTCCACAGATACCTGCCTAGACACAGGAGCTGACTCTTGGCCAGAAGAGGACTGGCTCTCTGCGGGCTGCCTGAGAGAGAGGGTTGTCAGAGGGGCTGCTCCTCAGTGGCGGATCTCACCCTCCAAGAAGCTGCACTTGGCCATTATGTAGGTCTCTCGGTCCGTCAGCTTGACTGTGGCCTGGCCAGATTTTTTGTTGTGCAGCTTCCTGTACCAGGTGTGCATGGGCTTCCACCAGCCGAGGAGCACCTCCGAAGTGTAGCCCAGGCTCTCCGCCTTCTCTCTCCAACAGCCTGCTTCCTTTTGGTGTCTCGATAGAGCCTGTGTCCCTTCCACCAAAGATACTCGTTCTCCCTACTCAGCCATTCCAGCACCTCATCCTCATGTTCCTCTTCAATGGAGTATTGCCTCCTCTCCCGTTCATGCGTATGCCTCTTCCTCCCTCTGGCAGGGCCATCTGGGCCCTCATCAGAGGGGTTTCAATGTTGTAGGGGCTGCTCCTCCACACCACCACCACCACCACCAGCAGCAGTAGCAACAACAGAAGCAGCAGCAGCAGCAGCACCAGCACCAGCAGCACCCGCAGCACCCGCTGCACCATCACCAGGAGCACCAGCAGTGCCAGCAGTGCCAGCAGGACCAGGATCATCAGCAGCAGAGTAAGCACCAGCAGCGCCAGCAGCACCAGCAGTACCAGCAGGACCAGGAGCACCAGCAGGACCAGGAGCACTAGCAGGACCAGCAGGACCAGGAGCAGCGCCAGCAGAGTAAGCACTAGCAGAAGCCCCAGCACCAGGAGCAGCGCCAGCAGAGTAAGCCCCAGCAGAAGCCCCAGCACCAGGAGCAGCGCCAGCAGAGTAAACACCAGCAGAAACCCCAGCACCAGGAGCAGCAACTGCAGAGTAAGCACCAGCAGAAGCACCAGCACCAGGAGCAGCACCAGCAGAAGCTCCAACACCAGAAGAGTCAGCCCCAGCAGCAGAAGCCCCAGCAGAAGCAGAGTCAGGGCCAGAAGGTGGGATGGTGGCCCTGTCCCTCTTGCCAGGGCTGGCAGCAGATGGTAGAGGCTTTCTCTTCTTCCCCATGGTTGTTGGCTGGCTGGTTGGCTGGCTGCCTGGCTGGCTGGAGCTCTGTCTGGCAGCAGGTCTTTCCTCTGAATGGTGACCTGCTTGCGAGGTGCTTCCCTTTATATCCACGGGGCTGATGCAATGCATCCTCCCTGCATGCACAGTGAACGCTTTGCATCTGCTAAGCATCCTCTAGGCTTCCGCTCGGCATCCGCTTCATCCGCTCGGCATATGCTCTGCATCCGCTCCGCATCCGCTCCTTCCACTGCTCGTCCACTTCGCTGTGCTCCCCCAGAAGCCCTGCAGATGTGCCATCCGCTCCCATCCGCTTCCATCCGCTAGGCTTCCGTGGAGCATCCACTTTCCATCCTGGCTACGTCCTCCCCCCATCCATTCCTTTCCCTTGTTGTCCGCTCTGGTTATGCAAATTCGGGGCACTTTTGAGAGCAGATAACAATGGATGGAACATTTTGTCATCCGCTGTGTCCTTTTTACAAACGTTTTGCATCCATCGGCCAATGTGACAGGCCCTTAAATGCCAAAGTTCACTGCAACAATATTGCCAAAAAGGCTTTAAGAGTTGTAAATTTAATGTTGTGAAGCTTCTCCTCTGGTAATACTGTTTTACTCAGGAGGGCATTCAAAACCTTTGCTAGACCAATACTTGAATTCAGCTCTGCTGTCTGGAATCCACACTGTATATCTGACATAAATACAATTGAGCTAGTCCAAAAGTATTTTACTAGAAGAGTGCTACATTCCTCTGTTCACAACAGAATACCTTACAGCACTAGACTTGAGATTCTTGGCTTAGACAACCTTGAACTACGCAAACTAAGATTAGACTTAAGCATAGTACATAAAATCATATGTTACAATGTCTTACCAGTTAATGAATATTTCAGCTTTAACAGCAACAACAACACTAGAGTGCACAACAGATATAAACTAAATGTAAACCACTCCAAACTCAATTGAAGAAAGTATGATTTCAGCAACAGAGTGGGGAATGTCTGAAACTCACTACCTGATTCTGTTGTCACCTGCTCAAACCCCCACTCCTTTACCCTCAAACTAACCTCTGCTGACGTCACCCCATTCCTAAGAGGTCTGTAAGGGCCATGCATAAGCGTACAATCGTGCCTACCGTCCCTCTCCTATTGTCCCCAATTATTAATTCCTATTTCTTGTATTGAAACTTATGTTTATTCTTGTTTCTGTTATATTGTAAGCTTTAGACAAAGAAATAAATAAAAAAATAAAGTATACAAAATTCCATCAACAACCTACTTATTTTGTGAGATAATACAATCTTTCAAATCTATCAAAGGGTGTGATCCTTTATAAAATTATATTGATTCCACAAGTATCTCCATTGACTCTACATTTTGACACTTAATTCCAAGAAATATCTTAGGATTAGATAGAACCTGAATCAATCTGGGACTGTGCTGTTAGGGATGTCTACAATATGGCATGTTGTTTCTCATGGATACTTGCCAAAGCAGGAGTGCATTTCCAAATTGCTTTTCATTTGATTGAAATTGCTTTTCATTTGGCACAGTTTAATTCACTTAGTTAAACCATATAAATATTAGAATTCCCATGGTACTTTCCATAAAATGAATGTGAATCCAGTGCAAGTCCAAATATTACATACTAAGAAAATGCTATGCTTTTATACTACAGTCATGTCTTAAATGTACACATATAGTCCTGAAAGGTGTATAGTCTTGAGGATTCAATAACTGGAATGGTACCACTGAGAGGTTGATCTTTGTAGATTTTCACATCCTTCATTGCTGGGAATCCACGCATGTCCATCCCTTACTGAACTGTTAACTACAGGCATAGCACTTTCATACTTCAAGACTATGCAAAAGAAGAAGAACTGTATTTATATCCACATCAAACACTTCATATTTCAATAACAGAATAGAATTTCATATTCTTCATGTTTTTAAAAGTGAAGATGATTTTTTTTAAAAAATCAGTGATTTGAATGTCTATGGAGATTGTGCACTTACATAAAGCAATTACTGAACACATACTTTTCCATGGTCACTTGACCAGTGGGTAGACATTGTAATCAGAAGAAAATAAGATGGCCACAAACACTTTGTGTTGCTAGAAAGCTTGTACAGTGTACCAATGCGAATGTTGTCACTATCCATTCATCTATCCCAACAAGTAGTGCTTACAATATTTCTGTTCCTTAGAGAAAAATTGCTAGAGCTCCCAAATCACAAAATGCCATGGAATCTCTTACAATAAACTTTATGTACTTACATATAGAGGTGCCATTATTTCTTATATGCAAGAGATGGAAGAAATAGAAGAGGAAAAGGAAGGGAAAGCAAATATTTATAATGACAAAAATTGTGGGCTATAGAGTAAGACAAAGGAAACATTGGGTTTTCTCCTTTCAGCCATTTGTAAGCAGACATTAAATAGGTACCCCTTCTTTTAATCACATTTTTAAAGAACTCATCTCTAATAGGAAATAAATGTGCTGGGATATTTTGTTACATTTCAAATATGTAGGGAGCAAACCTGTTATATTACTAACCAAGTTCAGTGAAGCTGCTGGTCTTATATTCATTAGTCAAGCTACCCCTTAGTTCAATTATACACCTCTTCAGCTAAGGAAGATAGATGAAGGCCATTTGGGAATCATAAACCACAAAGCATTGAATGCAGTTCTATGTTCTTAAGCTGATTTACACCTTGTTTTACAGCATGGCACTTCAATTGAAATGCAGGGGCAGTGATTGAAAAGCTGTTCTTCCATTCTTGGCCCCGGAGCCTCTCACTATAATTATTAATTCAGTGAAATGCAGGACAGTGAATATTCCTTTCATCTTCCAGCAGGACAATTAAAAATCAAATTTATACCAACCAAGTTCTCTTTCATCCCTGCATCTTAAATATAGCATTATTAGCACTTAGTCAGGAAACTACTATAGATATTGAATGGAATTATTAAAGTGAAATGTGCTATTTCTGAGCATGTATCTGTTGGACTAGACAGACAGAAAACATCTCATTGGCAAAAACCATTTGCTTCTACAGAAGACCACTATTTATACTAATTATCTTCTATATATCTCCCCATGTGAGGAAAACAATCCATATAGATGAACAGTTAATTAATATATAAAATGCTAATTAAATAACATCCTGGGGAATAATCAAATCAATGCTTGCTCTATTGCAAAGAAAATGAATTAAGATAATTTCTGCTTTTCTAACTTTAGTAGCAGGCATTATATGTAACCCAGGAGACATATTTACAAAATGCTGCCATGGTGTATGGGTCTAGAAGCAAGAAAGCATGATAGCAAATAGATATAATGCTAGAGGCTGGTGATTACTTTCCAATTTATTTTCTTTAAAGAATATTTAACAAATAATTATAACAGTCCCTCTGTGAGGGGATGGATGGTTTCTAAATTTAGTAAACATTGATGAGTATGAACAGGTATTTGGAAGGAATATCATGCTGCTTTAATTATCTCATTAGAAAGGATCCAGGGATCAGGAAACATCTTGCTTGAGAAAAAATTTAGATCAGTCATTTGCTTGGTGTGAGGACTTCTGGTTCTTTTTTGCCCACCAAAAACCTTCCTGCCAAAAAGCAATCAAAGAAAGTCCAGGCTATAGCTCTTTGGCACATCACATGTGAAGCTCCAAACCAATAGAGGATTCTAGCTCTTTTGGATGAACTGTTTCTCATAATCTCATTTTTTCTATCATATTTAGCTATGACATGATATTTTTCTCAGAAGCTCTCTTAATTTCTGTCTTCATGTCCAGAAGTATTATAATTTCCTTTTATGGAAAGTTTGAGGTGCCAAAAATTCCATAATTTCTGATTTTCCTATCTTCAAGGCAGTCTTTTAACATGGATGTTATTCATAAATAGAAATAAGTCCGAAAATACATTAATGTTAGGAATTGTGGATAGAATTCATTGAGAGGCTAACTCTGGCTACAGCTTGGAATTCAATCCTGACTCACTCAAAGTTGCCTTGCATCCTTCCAAGATCAAATTGTTGGGGGCAATACGCTGACATTTGAAAACTGCTCAGAGAGTGCTATAAAGCATCATGAAATAGAGAGTGCTATAAAGCATCATGAAATGGTGTATAAGCCTAAGTGCTATTGTTATGCATTTTAAGATCATTCCACAATATTCTCAAAAAAACAGAATGCATTTTATGAGAAGCTGATTTTGTTAACATCTGAGAGAAAAGTAAAAATATAGTCAGGTATTGTAGTGGAATGATAAACTCACATTATTCGTTTGTTTCCTTTTTTTTACAGTATTGCCTTAAAGGTTCCCCTACACAGACTAATTTTATTACAGAATACATTTTAGAACTTGTGTAAGTCTAAATTATTTCCTTTAAATCCATTTTTTTAAAAAATACAATGCAACAAACAAATGAATGTATGGAAATATTTTTCCTACAAGCAGCCTGAAATCAGAAGTATCAAATCTAGGCTGGAAACCTATGGATAATCAATATGATAGCAATGAAGTACTCCAAATCCCTTGTTTTCATCTACTGAAATATTTTTGCAGCCCAGATGCAGTAGCCGGGGTGGAATTCTACTGGTTCGGCTGAATTTGAGAGCAAACCAGTTTGCTCCAAAGATCAGCTGCTGGGCCCAACCACCCTCCCCGCCTCCATACTGACCTTTATTTCCTGCTTTTGATGCTCAGCTGCATCACACAGCACTGTGGATTGCTGCACATCAGCTGTTGAAGAGGTAGGGAGAGTTCAGGAGTGCAGGAGAAGGTCGGTAGGAACACCTCTGCATGTGCCACATCCACTGAACCAGTGGTAACCAATTTGAATCCCACCCCTGGCAGTAGCCCTGTTAAAACATCATTAGGAACGCAGGAGGTTCTCAGAATGTCTCTGCCACAATGTCACATGAGGGGAAAAAGTGAGAGGATAACAGAAACATTAAAACATTTGCTTCAGAGAGGAAGGACTCGAGTCATTTTTAAATTTATAAAATAAACCCTCTATCAGAGGTGGTATTCAGCAGGTTCTGACCAATTCTGAAGAATGGGTAGTGGAAAATTTGAATAGTTTGAAGAACCAGCAAATACCACTTCTGACTGGCTATTCTCTGCTTCCCAAGTCCCAGCTGATCGGCTGAGTCTTCTTTTGTTGCCCTGCACAGGAAAACAGATCTGGAAAGCAGGTTAGTAGGATTGGGAGGGAAATGGGATTTTGTAGTATCCTTCCCCTGCCATGCCAACTAATCCAAGCCAAACCCACCAAGCCACAACCACAGAACTGGTAGTAGAAAAAATTGAATCTCACCACTGCCCTCTACTATTATAACAATGATTTGTAACAGACAGAGTGAAATGGAGGAACAATTCACATAATTTTTCTCAGTAAAAAGGAACAGTTCAGGAAAAAAGGAGATTAAAAATAGTATGAATGTAGATAATGTGTGAATTGCAGCTCATAAACTTATTTTTAATTTTTCCCCCTTTCTGGTATAAAGTCACAATAGCAGAAACTTGACCAAGAGCACTATGCATGAAAAGGAAGATCCTAATCTTTTCCTTAGTTCCACCTTTTTTTTTTTTGGGGGGGGGGGGAACTGAATTTCAAATATCAAACGAATATTTTTTAAAAAATAAAAATTATAGTCCTAAAGGTAGGGCTATTCAACCACTCTTGCCTGGACTTGAGTGAATCAATATGTCTGCATATTATTATTATTACCTTTATTGTCAGAATACAACATGTATACAATGAGATTGTCTGAGCCTCCCTTTGTGCACCTCTCCCAACACAACTCACAGTGAGGACAGAAATCCCTAACCCAGTCCCAAACTTATTATACTATGTGACCTTTTTGCACAATGCACCGGCCCGCACACTATGTTGATATGAAGTTATTTTCCATTCAGAAGTCTGACAACCCATGGGTAGAAACCGTTCTTCAGACTGTTGGTGCAGCTGGTTATGCTTCTGTATCTCCTACCCGATGATAGGAGAATGAAGAAGTGTTGACTGGGATGTGAGCCATCCCTGAGAATTTTCCTCACTCTTCTAAGGTAGCGGCCCTAGTGATTTCATCTAATGGTATCAGGGAACAGTTCACAATGTTTTGTGCTGCACTCAGCACTCTCTGTAATGTCTTTCTATCCGTGGCTGTCAAATGAGCATACCACACCATAATGCAATATGTGAGGATGCTTTCTATTGTGGACTGGTAAAAGGAGATAATTAGTTGTTGTTCCACTTTATTCTTTTGTAAGACCCTAAAGGCCCTGTCACACTGCCCAACGGATGCAAAACATTTGTAAAAAGGACACAGAGGATGAGAAAAATGTTCTATCCGTTGTTATCCGCTCTCAAAAGGGGCAAAAATTTGCATAACCAGAGCGGATAACACGGAAAGGAATAGATGGGGTGAGGACGCAGAGTGGATGGAAAGCAGATGCGGAATGGAAGCATCCTTTTGCATCCTCTAGGCATCCTCTAGACATCCTTAATATCCGAGATAGGTCCCCTCTGTGAACGTTTTTTCCGTTTTAAATGCTTTCTTTGCGTGCTGCATCCGCTTTCATCCTTTCTCCGTCCGTACTACTAACGCTGTGCATCCATTCCGCGTCCGTTCTGCATCCTCCCTGTGTCCGTTTACCGCTGGAGCAGATTTGAGTTGCGCGGATGCACAGCGGATGCCTAGCAGATATAGCGGATGCGTAACGGATGACAACGGATGCAGAACGGATGTCCCCCGTATGCCTCGCGGATGCAGAACAGACGCGTTTGATACATTTTCCGCTCAAAAGTTTTGAGCAGCTCAAAACCTTTTGAGCAGATGAAATGTCAATAGACGGATAGAGAGGAAGCAAAACAGAGGCAGTGAGTACAGAAAGGAAGCATCGCGTTAACCAACGGATGGCAAGTGTTTTTCTCCATTTTACATCCTCTTTCCATCCGTTGCTGCAGTGTGACAGGGGCTTAAGGAAATAGAGTTGCTGTTGGGCCTTTCTGGTCACCTGGGTTGTGCTGGTTTTCCAGATAAGATCTTCACTGAGCTAGACTCCAGGAATTTAAAGGAGGAAACTCTCTCCACATTGTCTCCTTCGATGTAAAGTGGGGCAGGTTCCTCTCTCTTCTTCCAGTCTAACACCATCTCCTTTCTCTTGCTGATGTTTAAGTGCACGTTGTTTTCTAGGCACTATGAGGATAATTTTTGAACCTCCCCCTGTATGCTTTTTCGGCTCTACCTGTAATGAAACCCTATATGTAGTATCATCTGTGAACTTAATAATCACAGTGGATGGGTCAGACAATACACAATAATGTGTGTACAGTGAGTACAGGTAGGCACTGAACACACAGCCCTGTGGGGAGCCAATGCTCAGCTTTCGGGAGGTGGATGTGACAGACCCAGCCCTCACTGTTTGTGGTCAGTCCCTCAGAAAGTTTTTGATCCAGTTGCAGATGGAAGTGGGAAAATCAAGTCAGTCAGCTTTTCAATAAGGATGTTCAGCAAGATAGTATTTGAAGGCTGAGCTGTAGTCAATGAAAAGCATCCTGACATAGTTTCTGGGTTTCTCCAGATAGCTCACTACAGAATGTAAAGCAATAACTATGGAATTGTCTGTCGATCTGTTCCCCCTGTAGGCAAACTGATCTTTGTCAAAGTCTGGTGGGAGGCATGTCCTAAGGTGTTGGAGAACCAGTCTTTTGAAGCATTTCATCACTACTAACGTTAACAAGATAGATCTGTAGTCATTTGGACAGTTAATTGCTGTTTTCTTGGGGATTGGGACAATAGTGGTTGTTTTCAAGCATAATGGAATACAAGCCGTTTTGCAGGCAGATATTAAAGATCTTTGTCAGGACCTCTGCTAATTGATCGGCACAAATCTTTACCACTATCTCTAGAACTCCATTTGGACCTGCAGCTTTACTGGGATTCACAGCCTTCAGTGCAGCTCTCACTTGATGTTCATATAGGGTGAGTGGCTGGGAATCAGAAGGCTGGCAGGCAGAGGCTGCGGGGTCTGGTCTTTTCACCTCATAGTAAGTGAAGGTGATGTTCAACTCCTCTACCAATAAGGTGTCAGTATTGACTGTGTTCCTTGTGTTGCCTTATAGTTAATTAGGTGCTGCAGTCCCTGCCACACTTGCTTCAGGTTGTTATCTGCTAGGTGGTTCTCCACCTTGTATTTGTATTGTTGCTTTGCCATCTTAATGCCTCTTCTAAGGTTTTCCCTGGCCTCTCTAGATATATCCCTGTCCCCTGCCTTTAAGGCAAAATCCCAGACTCTTATAAGTGTCCATATCTTGGCAGTTATCCAGGGTTTACAATTCCCATAGATTCTGATGCACTTGTCCATTGTTACACTGTCACTGCACACTTTGATGTAAGAGAGTACGGCATCAGTGTATTCATTCCGGTCTTGATGTTCAAATATACTCTATGAAAGATAAAGGAATAAGAGAGGATAAGGTAATAGAGAAGTGGGAAATGTAACCCTCAGGCCTGCATAAATACAGGTCTATTTATCAGAAATTGGTCACATGTTAGAGGTAATCCTCAACTTACAACCATTTATCTAATGATGATTTAAAGTTACAAGCATTCTGTGAAAATGAACCTATAATTGGTCACAGCATCCCCATGGTCACATGATTAAAATTCAGGTGCTTGGAAACCAGTGTGTATTTATGACAATTGTAGCATTCTGAGATCAGCGGGGATGGGCTTTAAAAATTTTAGCAATGGGATCTCTGCCTGATTTTCTAGCTGGACATGGACATTGTGGGCATGGCCTAGTCAGCCTCCTGCACCAAGGTGAAGAGATATTTTTGCCTTCCCTGAACTTTGGAGGCTTTCCTCGAGTCTCCGGGAGGGCAAAAATGGCTCTTTTGAGCCCTATAGGCTCTCCAAAGGCCCATTTCTGGCCTTCCCACACTTTCAGGAGGCCCGTTTTTTGCCGTGCACTTAAGCCCATGTCACACTGAACCAATGGATGAAAAGAGGATGTAAAACGGACAAAAAACCTTGCCATCCGTTCGAAAACACGATGTACTCACTGCCTCCATTTAGCTTCCTCTCTATCCGTCCAGCATCCATTTATGGACGTTTCATCCGCTCCAAAAGTTTTGGGCTGCCCAAAACTTTTGCGCGGAAATTGTATCCAGTTCGTCCCTTCTGCATCCGCTACGCATCCGCTAGGCATCCATTACGCATCCGCTATATCCGCTAGGCATCCGCTACGCATCCGCGGAACTCCATCTGCCCGGATGCAGGGAGGAAGCGGAACGGATGCAGAATGGATGCAGAACGGATGCCTAGCAGATGAGGAACGGAAACAAAGCGTTTAAAATGGAAAAAAACGTTAGCAGAGAGGACCTATCTCGGATATTAAGGATGTCTAGAGGATGCCTAGAGGATGCCTAGAGGATGCCTAGCGGAAAACTTATACTGCCTATAAAAAGGGGGAGGAACTCACCTGCATCTCACTTTCAGAACAGCAGCCCAGTGGTGCAGACCTCTGCAGCCTTCATCTGGCTCTTCCTCTTCCACAGCATCCAGTCATGTCCACCGTGGATTGTAACAAAGTCCTTTCGGCAGCCACCATCATTCTGCAACAGTGCGAAGCCATCTGCAGGCTCTGTGAACTCTACTGCGAGAAGAAAAGGAGCCACCCAAAAAGAGTCTGGATCCGAAGATGGTTCACCAGAAGAGCAGAGGATGGACTGTACAACAAGCTGATGGTGGACCTCAGGAATGAAGACACTCGTGCATTCCAAAACTTCATGAGGATGCCTCCAGCCATGTTTGATGAAGTTGTGCAGCAGCTGACACCCAGGTTGACCAAGGCAAACACCAGCTTCCAGCCCAGCCTGGAACCTGGGCTCAAGGTGGCACTCACTCTGCGCCACCTGGCCTCAGGGACCTCATACAGGAGCATGCAGTATGGCTGGAGGGTGCCATCCAACACCATCAGCATTGTGGTCAGAGAAGTGGTGCAGGCCATCATCGAAGAATACAAGGAGGAGCTCCTTCAGTACCCCTCCACTGAAGAAGGATGGAAGAAAGTTGCAGAGCAGTGGTATCAGAAGTGGAACTTACCACACACCGTTGGAGCCATAGATGGCAAGCACGTGGCCTGCAAAGCTCCAGCCAAGTCAGGGTCCACTTATTTCAACTCCAAGGGCTTCTTCAGCATCATCCTCTTCGCCATAGTCGATGCTGACTACAAGTTCATGTACATCGATGCTTCAGGCAATGGCTCATCTTCAGATGCCCAGGTATACAACGCCAGTTCACCTCAAGGAGGAGCTGGAATGCAACCTCATCGTGGGCTTCCCAGATCCAGAACCCCTGCCCCACGACACACAAGATGTGCCCTACTTCATCGTGGGGGATGACGCCTTCTCCCTCACAACCTACCTCATGAAGCCTTACACCTCCAGACTCCTCACCCGTGAAGAGAGGATCTTCAACTATAGGCTGTCCAGGGCAAGGTGGGTGGTGGAGAACGCCTTTGGCATCCTGGCCAACAGGTTCCAGGTACTTCTCACCACCATGCAGCATTGCCCAGAGACCGTGAGGAGGATCGTGGAAGCTTGCTGCATCCTGCAAAATCTCATGCGCACCCGCTACCCAGTCTTGCATAACAGGCTCATGGACCTCCAGCAAGGCAATGTGGACATGGAGCCTGGGGAATGGAGGCAAGGGTGAAACCTGATAGACACTGAGGATGTGCATGGCCCCAACAGAGCCTCACATGAAGCGAAGAAGCAGCGCAACCTCCTGAGACAATGGTGCAACTCCCCAGCTGGAGCAGGGGAGTGGCAAGACAGGATGGTAAATGCTTAATGGATGCTTCCTTCAGCCTGTCTCATCACACGGATGAGATTGGGCCATGTATGTTTGGTTGGCCTACAATGAATAGGGCGTTTAATAAAGAGTTGTGTTTATGTTGACATGTGTGGATAATTATTACATTATTATTGATAATAAAGGGCCATAGGTGTGGCACCTGGGAGGGTGGACCATACAGTCCCACTATGCTTGCACTGGAGGTTTATGTATCCCACAGCTATTACCCATCCAAAAGGTATCTCTGCCCATCCCACTGCTATCTCAAACCATCCCACTGCTATCTTAACCCATCCCACAAGCATGCAAAGGCTTAGACCATTTCTAAAAGTTTCCACCAAGACTTTATTAAAAAAAAGAAATGAAGCAAGTGTGTGAATCAAAACTAGACTTTATTAACAACAAGCTATAAAACAAAAATGAGTCTCTGGCACTCCTCTTGGTCGCTCAATCTCAGGGGTGAAGGGTCCAGGTGCTGTGGAGGTGGCTGGTGCTGGAGTGCTTGTCATCAGCTCCTCCAGAAGCTGAAGCAGCAGAAGCGCCAGCCCCAGAAGAACGAGCCCGTGCTGCAGAAGCCCCAGCAGAACCAGAGTGAGGGCCAGGGGGCGGGATGCTAGCCCTGTCCCTCTTGCAAGGGCTGGCAGCAGATGGCTGAGGCTTGCTGTGCTTCTGTATAGTTGTGGGGTTGCTGGCTGGCAGGGAGGCTGACAGGAACCAAGGCTGGCAGGAAGGCTGGCACCAAGGCAGGCACCAAGGCTGGCAGGGAGGCAGGCAACAAGGCTGGCAGGGAGGCAGTCAACAAGGCTGGCAGGAAGGCTTGCAGGCAGGCAGGCACCAAGGCTGGCAGGCAGACATGAACCAAGGCTGGCAGGCAGACTGGCTGGCAGCAAGGCTGGCAGGCAGACTGGCAGGCAGCAAGGCTGGCAGGCAGACTGGCTGGCAGCGAGCCTGGCAGGCAGTCAGCCAGAAAGGCTGGCAGGGAGGCTGGCAGGCAGACATGCAGGCAGGGCAGGCAAGGCAGCTAATCCGTCCGGCAGCAGGTCTTTCCTCTGAATGGCGACCTGCTTCCGAGCTGCTTCCATTATATCCGCGGGGCTGACGCAATGCATCCCCCCCACATGGGCAATTAACGCCAGGCATCTATTAGACTTCCGCTGTGCATCCACTGTGCATCCGCTCTGCATCCGCTTCATCCGCTGTGCATCCACTCTGCATCCGCTGTATCCGTTCCGCGTCCGCTTCGCTGAGGCCCCCCGAAAGCCCTGCAGATGTGCCATCCGCTCCCATCCATTCCCATCCTCTAGGCTTCCGTTCCGTATCCGCTTTGCATCTGCCGTGCATCCTCCCCGCGTCCATGTTATCCGCTCCGGTTATGCAAATTTTAGCCTCTTTTGAGAGTGGATAACAATGGATGGAACATTTTGCTCGTCCGCTGTGTCCTTTTTGCATCCGTTGGGCAGTGTGACATGGGCTTTACCTGCATACAAAATGGGCTGCATGGGGACTACTGGGAGGGACGTGGTGGGATGGATGGAGCCAGCGAGGAGTGGGATTTGGGAGTTCTCTGAGCTGTGCAGAATCTTAGCTAGACGATCTCCCAAACCCCTGCAAACCTCCAGCAGCCCACCCCTGGCTCATGGTATTGCCATTTGTGACTTTCTCCAGGGACTTCTGGCAAGCAAGGTCGATGGGAACTGCTGAATTCACTTAACAACCACAGTAAAAAATATTGTAATCCAAGTGTGACTCACTTAATTGCCATATTGCTTAGCTATTGAAGTTCTGATCTTAATCATTGTCATAAGTTGAGGTCTGCCTTTATATTAGGTACATAACAAAAAATATTCACTCCTCATCAAAGAATTTTGAGAAACTCATAAATTTCTTTGATATATATTTACCCATATTTAGTTTATTTTTATGTCAAGATGCACCTGGCTTTCTGTTTCTCATTCAAGGCTAATAAATAAGTGATGGTAACACAGGATACCATGACATATTAATAAAGTATGAGAGGGATTTGAGTAATTACTTCATTCTCTTTTGTTGACCCTGATGCTTTTGGCCAACATGCTACATTGATAATGGGAATTATGGGCTACGGGTGATGCTAATTATATCTACTTCCTTTGTTCCTTCATTCGTGGAATAAAAAGTTGTGTGAATATTCATGTTAAGGCTGGCACAGTCTCTATCAGTGTAGCTTGATGGGGATTTGATTTTGGTATTTATTCAGATTGTCTCTATTAAGATTGTCAATATACATATAGACATTTTGATCATACTGCCACAAATGTATGAAATAAATGGTTGCAAGGCATGGTAACTCAGATTTTTAACAAAGGTATCACAAATTCAATAAAACTTTTATATGAAGTCCCTAAAAACAATTGCCACAAGGTGACCTTGTAAAACCCCTTGATGTTCTATCACTGAAGAATATCTTTTGATGAAATGTCACTGTGGATCTGGTATTTATCAACTCAAGGCTATTATTATTACTATTTTTTAAAAAAAGTTCCAGAAAAGTGTTCTACAATAGATTTCTGAAGACTGCTGGAAAATTATTCCTTAATGCCCTCCCTCTACAAATCATTTTTGTCATTTGTGGGTGTCAATCTGTGATTGATTCGTCATCTGACAGCTCTGTCACTACCTTCTATGTTTTAGATTTATTCCCCATCAAATTCTGAGCACATCATTTAAATACCTCACAGTTTTTTCTTTTTAAGACTAAGTAACTGACATCTTTTATATTTCATTTGTAATAGACTTTTTCCCCTTAAATCCTAATAATTATTTTTTAAAAAGGAAATAAAATTGGCTTTGATGGTATCTTTGATCAGTAATTGATTTTTTGAGGGGGAGGAAGAGAAAGATATTAATGGTTCTTCAAAAGACCTGCCATGTACTAAGATTTATTAGTGTTAATATTACTTTCAGGTCTGGTAAAACTTAGCCTGAAGATCTGCAAAAGTTCCAGTGACACAAAGCTATCATGGCCACTTGAGAATTTTATCAAAAGCACCTCCAGATAAGACATGCTGAATTACAGTAGGAGATGGAACAGCAATTTCTGACAAAAAATGTTAAATTACATTTCTCTCTCTTTTTTCTACCTCACCACCTCCTAGAATTATACATTTTTGTGAGATAATAAAAGTTTTAGGCACAACTTTATTTTGTTTTGTTTCATCTCTTATGGAAAAGAAAACAGAGAGAATTCATAAGCAGTTTGTTTTATGTAGAAAACGTTTGGAAGAGACATGCTTATTTTCATTTCAAAAGACATAGTTTAAAGCTTTATGAGTAAACATTACAATAGAGATGCAAATACACATAGGTTTTAAAAATTTGATTCTACATTTAGATCCTTCTGAACTAAGACTCTTTGGGAGTTTTCCCCAGTACTGATCTTCAGATATATCAGTTATTGCATGAAGAAAATATATGAATATATCCTAATAAAGAATGACTAGAGAAAATGACTCTTTCTTCTTTTGACATAAACTGTATTCCAGGAAGTTTCTTTCAGTAATTTGGCAGTTACCATGATTTTAGACAATCACTGCAAGATTTACCCAAGAGAAAAAAATTGATAATGCAGGGGAGAGACATGTTAGTCAGTTTAATCTCTTCATACATTTGTTGAAGAGATCTATAGTTGACAACAATTTATGTCTTTTAATAAAATCTCAAAAGGTACTACCAGACTCCTTCAGAACCAAGGTAAACAACAATTATATTATCTTTGATTTTTTTTCTGTGTCATGTATGTTCCTCGCCTCCATCCCATTCCCAACATTTTAGAGAATATGGCAGGGAAATACAGATAGTCTTTAACTTATGACCACAATTGAACCCAAAATTTCTGTAGTTAAGTGAAACAATTGTAAAGTGAGTTTTGCCCCATTTTATGACTTTTCTTGCCACAGTTGTTAAGTGGATCACTGCAACATGGTTGTTAGCAACATGTTTGTTAAGTGAATGTGGCTTCCCCATTGACTTTGCTTGTGAGAAGGTCACAAAACAGATAACAGATAATCATCCTGGTTGGTCTTCTCTGCACTTTTTCTAGAGTCGCAACATCTTTATTATAATGTGGTGAACAAAACTGGATGCAGTACTCTAGGTGTGGTCTTACAAAGGCTTTATAGAGTGACATTAGTACCTCCCTTGATCTTGATTGTATCCGTCTGTTAATACAATTTAGGATTACATTAGCTTTTTTGGCAGTGGCTGCACACTACTTCCCTCCATGTAGACTTAGACCCATTAAGGACTCATTGAGTACGGTTTGCCAGCCAGTTGCAAGTCCATCTAGTGGTAGTGTTATCTATTCCACTTTTTTCTAGCTTACTTAGAGGTAGGTTGCAGTCTACTTTGTCAAATGCCTTGCTGAAATCTAAATATATTATTTCATATATACCAGTTATACCAGTATTTTGCTGGTCTACTAATTTAGTCACTATGTTGAAGAATGAAATATGATTGGTTTCGCATGATCTGTTTTTAACAAACCTGCGCTGACTGCTAGTTATTACTTTACTTATTAGTAATTACAATTATTAGCAGTAATAACTGCTAGTTATTACCTTACTTGTTTCTAGATGTTGGCAGATCTGTTTTTTTGTTATCTTTTCCAGTATTTTCCCAGGTATTGATGTTAGGCTGATTGATCTATAGTTTCCCGGGTCTGTTTTTTTTTTTCCTTTTTTTAAAGATGGCAACCACATCAGCTCTTTTCCAGTCCTCTGGTACTTCCTGGGTGCTCCAGGATTTTTGAAAGATATGGTGCAGTGGTTCTGAGAAGACATCTGCCAGCTCCGTTAAAACTCTGGGATGTAATCCATCAGGCCCCAGTGATTTGTTTTCATCAAGATCAGACAGGTGTTCTCTTACTATTTTTTTTGCTTATTTTAACTTTTCTTTATGGTCTGTCTTTTACAGTTATGTTTTTGGTGGGTTGAGCTGTAGTTTCTTTTTGCATGAAGACGGATGCAAAGAATGAGTTAAGCAGTTCTGCTTTCTTTCTGTTGCCTGTTACTTCCTTGCCATCTTTTTTAGTGGACTGACTGTTTCCTTGATTTTTTTTCTTGTTATTTATATGTTGGAAGAAACTTTTTTTATTATCTTTGACTTTTGTTGCAAGTCTTGTTCGTTCTGAGCCTTTGCTATCCTGACTTCATTTAATTAATTTAATTAATCACATGACCCCAGAATATTGTAACTGTCATAAATATGAGTCAGATGCCAAGCATTTGAATTTTGATCACATGACCATGGGGATGCCACAATGGTCATAAGTGTGAAAAATGATCCTAAGTCACATTTTTCAGTGCTGTTGTAACTTGGAAAGGTTACCAAATGAAATGTAAGTGGAGGACTATCTGTATAAAATTGATCCTTTTCTATTCTTTAACAGTAAAAGTGTTGGAGCTGTTAAATAGTCTGGTAAAATACTTAAACAGAATTGATTTCCTGATAAAATGATTCCCAGTGTTAAGCCTGGGTTCCCCAACCAGGGTTAGGTAGACAAGCTAAACAGAATGTGCAGCGTTAGTCAGATAGGCACACAGATAAATGAGTGAACTAAGCTTGTATGTTTATTAACATACAGTAAAAATAACAGATACGCTTGTGCTATCAAGAATATATTTTATTCCAGTATAAGTTTATAGCATAGTCAAAAACAGTCCAATATTCATTTACCATGTAGTCAGTCCATTCAGGGATATTCAGTTAGCAAAGTCCATGTAGAATATCCTATTGTCAGTTCACATAAATCAGTCCGTTGTTGTCTCTCCCGTTGGAGCAATGCAGTCTTGCTTCCAAGCAGTAATCAGGGATCATCAAAGC
>BLBF01000040.1:38721094-38763416 GCA_015471245.1 Laticauda colubrina
TAGTATTTCACCTAAAACAGTTAGGGTGAACAATGTTATCCCTAACACCCAGGCTATATATGAATAAATGAATATGATCTGACAAACTTATTTACCTAAAAATAAGTGGAAGGACAGTTATATTTGTGAATATCATAGGAAGAGAAGGCTATTCCAAACTGCTTCCTTTAGTTCCCTTAAAACAACACTCTATTCAGTCCATCTGCACTTTGCTGATTCATAAAATAAATCATGTTAAAAGAGCTGCTAAACTTACAAATTATTTTATGTCAAATGTGATCAATCTGATTGACCAAACCAAATGTATAGATACAGATAAGGTGAAAATTGGCTCAATAGAAGTAACTGTGAGAGAGATCTTGGAGTCTTAGTGGACAATTTCTTAAATATGAGCCAGCAGTGTGTAGCAGCTGTCAAAAAAGCCAATGCAATTCTAGGTTGCATTAAAAGAGGGATAGAATCAAGATCATGTGAAGTATTAGTACCGCTTTATAAAGCCTTAGTATGACCACACAAATAGAATACTATTCACCATATTATAAAAAAGTTGTTAAGACTTTGGAAAGGGTGTAGAAAAGAGCAATGAAGATGATCAGATGGCTGGAGTCTAAAACATATGAAGAACAGGAATTGCAGGAATTGGGTATGTCTAGTCTAGAAAAAAAGGAATAGGGGCAACATGATAGCAGTGTTCCAATATTTGAGGGGCTGCTATAAAGAAGAGGGGGTCAACTTATTTTCTAATGTACCAGAAGGCAAGACAAGAAAGAATGGATGGAAACCATCAAAGAGAGAAGCAACCTAAGACTAAGGACATATTTCCTAACAATGAGAACACATTAACCAGTGGAACAGTTTGCCTTCAGAAGTTGTGGATGCTTCATCACTAGAGACTTTTAAGTAGAGTCTGGACAGCTACATGTCTGGAATAGTATAGGCTACTTGTCTGGAATGGTATCTCCTGCTTCAGCAAGGGGTTAGAGTAGAAGACCTCCAAGATCCCTTCTAGCTCTGTTATTCTGGTTGCACGAACCACATTTTATATTTGAGAGCTAGAGACATTGTGATGAGGCCACATTTCCTGCCCACACATTTAATCTTTCTCCAATTGGATTCTCTCTCTCTCTATTAAGGACCATATTTTTCCTGCCTCATAAAAATGGACATTTTGGCAACAAATCTAGAGAAGGTTCTTGGATTCAAGAAAGGGAGGTTCTTTAGTGTCCCATACTATCTATGTTTTATAATGAATCAAAATATTTTACCTTATTTAAATAATTTTCCTGAAGGGGAAAAAAGGGAATGTATTTTAATGGCCATTAAGATTTCCATTAAGCCACTGAGATTCAACAAACACAGAATTAACTCAGTCACTCATGCTGTTTGACAGGAGCCATTTTCATTTCTATTTTCAAGGAAAGATGGATAGAGCTGCTTTCTCTGCAACTAGTACAGTTTGCTAGCTGTAAAACAAATTGTTGGACTAATAATTCACAGAAAATTTCATGAAAGCCTAAATATATCTTACAAAGTATTTAATTTTTTTTTATTTGACTGTCAAAGAAGGGAGGTATAAAACTGTACAGGGTGAAGATATCAAATGAATAGGGATATCCCCATTTCAGAAAAGCCTTTTGATAACTCAAATGCTGCCTCTCACATTACACTGTAAAGACAAGGGATTACTTCCATCACTCTTTGCCATATCTAGAAATGTAATTTCAGGATGATCAATATATAGTTTGGGAGAAAAGGCACATACAAAACAAAATTTATAGAACAACACAGTAAACCTTGCGCTCCCTCTGAGCTAACCAAATCTTTTTTCTCCTAGTGGAAGAGAGAGTTTTGTCCTTAAATTTTCTGTATGAACTTAAGAGAAGACTTCTCACGTTTATTATTTGACTTGGAATGTCAGTAATGAGAAATAAAGAAGTGGGAGAAATAAAGAAGTGAGAAACCAAAGCTGGGTAAGCCAGGCCTATAAGTTTATGAATTTATATCATTGAGATCTGCAAATAGAAATAGCTCTGCTGACATTCTGGAATTAACAAAAATTAATGCCCTTTTGTTTATGCTTGGTGGAAAAAGCTTTTTTTATGCTGGGAAATTGGAAAAACAATCAGCAGTATGGTGGATGGATTCAGTCACAGTGGTAATGAAGGTGCTGTTGGAAGACCTGAAGAACCATGTTATGGAGAACATCTGTCCACATGGCTGCTAAACTTGATGACATATCATCAGGCAGTCTTCTGATTACATGTTTAGAATTCAGACGGTATCACCTGAGCCAAAGTTCCTTATATACAAACGGTGTCTTGTAGCTTTCAGAAATTCATTGCTACTTTTATGCTTTCTCTGGAATTTCCCTCTAATAGAATAGATTGCCTTAAGTTTTTCAATCTAAATACTTGTCAGGAACAACATGAAATAGCTATGACTTTTTATGGATTGTGTAGGTATGCTTCATAGCTGCATTATAATCCTTTTAATTTAAAGCATTGTAGCAAGTTCTACAAGTGTGTCCATGCACTTTCTGAATTGTAGTTTAGTCTTCAAATACAGGTCTCTAATAATCATGTGTATGTGCAATGCACTTTGACAATGTCTTCAAAGACAGATGTCCAGGCTTCATTGTACAGTTTGCATCTGTATCTAAAAGTTATGTCAAAATGCTTGTCAAATCCTAGTTTACAGTGACAGAAAGAACAAGGTATATGTGTGTGTGTGTGATGGTTATTTTTGTGTAGGTGTGTTTTGCATCATTTCAGAAAAAGTGTTGTATACAAGACAACAAGAAAAAGATATTTGTGATAGAATCAGATAATCATTACATCTAATAAAATTGATAAAGTATTGTCTATTTTTATGATTCAAGTTGTTATGATTGCTTTGGGCACATGCAAACAAAACCAATATAATTTTAAATCCAACAAATAAAAACACATCTTTTACAAGAATAGTATGCACTCATGATGTAATCTTGATGTATACATGTCATCTCATTCCATTTGGAATGTGTTTTGACTTTGTATTCCTTTAAGAATATTATTAAAGGTATTCACAAATCTTTTAACTTTGCAGATTGGCTTTCCCAGGTGTGAACAGAATGTTAAATAAATGAAGGAATCTGAATAAAAAGAAAATTCATTTGTCTAATTAGTATAATCTGAACTATGTATGTTCGCTAATTGTAATACGTTGCATGCACCAAACAGGCTATAGACATTGCTGGCTCCAATGAGGTGTTCTTTAAGCCATCTTTCTGCAAAATGTACATTGTCTTACATCTCCTAGGAACAACCACTTGGGTAATGCTGTCACTTTCCAGAAGAAAAAAGCCATCTCTAGCCTGACTTACTAAGGAGAAAGGGATAATTCTTTTTCTTTCATTGCAGAATATATATTACCCATGAAGTCAGTGCCTTTCCAAAGAATGAATATCACTGAATTAATTTAGAATTCAAGATTTATTATGCTTATCAAGGTCAAAGAAGTCAGAGGAAGCTTAAAACAAGATAAAAGATATGCATGAGGGAAAGAAATTGACAATTATTTCTGAATAGGGTACTATTATTGTTCTGTATGGAACTTGGTAGGTTCCAAGTCCCTCGTTCTGATTGGCCAAAAAGGCCACTTACGGATTGGTTGATTAAAAGCCAATCCGGGAAGCTGCCAAATGGCGGGAACAGTTAAATGAGTGTCATTGGCCACAAGCCGCAGGCAAAGCTGCAATATAAAGGGCTGCCACGGCTTGGGCTATGTTCCACATTTTTTGCCTTGCGAGTTTAAATAAAATAGTTGTTGTTTGGAACCTGGTCTCACGCGCTTCTTTCCAGACGGAACACTGGCAATGAGGATGGGATTGTTGTAGAAGGTGAGACCGAAGCACGTGGCGATCTGAACTGAGCAAGAGAGATGGCCGAAAACAACGCATCATCTGCACCATTCAATCCTGATGAGGAGGACTGGGAATCGTATATAGATCGCTTACTTATGTTCTTAGAAGACAACAAAATGGAAGAAATCTCAGACCAAAGGAAGATGTCTTTAAAATGTCGAAGGTGCTGGCGAAACCCAGAGATGTCAAACAGATGACTTGATCCGACCTGAACCGAATGCTCCGAGCATACTACGCACCAGTGGTCTCGAATTTAATAAAAAGGCACGAATTCTATGAGAGGGACCAGAAGGAGGATGAAACTATAGGAGATTTTGTAGCAACCTTGAGACACATCGGAGGAGCCTGTGAGTTCTAAAACATGGATGAGGCAATGAGGGACTGCGTTGTCCTCAGTCTGAAGGACACTACCCTTCAGAGCAAATTCCTGAATAGGCCAAACATAACCGTGGCCGAGGCCATTGCAGAGGCAAGGGCCGCTGAAGCAGCAAAGAAGTCAGCAGCCACTAATGAACGCAATTCCAGACCTGCCAACCCAACCCAGGGAGAAGAAGGCAGAGGGAGGAAAGAAACAGCCCACAACGACAGCCCACCACGAAGACATCGAATCCCAGAGTGATACCGAGGATGACGACGAAGACGTCCATAGACTCCATTCAGATAAAAAATAGCGTGAAAAGAGGAGAAATCGGTGGGAGTTTCAATGTGCGGGCTGCGGAGAAAATGACCCGCGAGCTGAATGCTGGTTCCTCGATGTAATATGCCGGGCTTGTAATAAGAGGGGGCACATTGAAAGGGTCTGCCACAACAAAAAGAGCATTAGTCCAAAAAGACGCAGCAGCCACCCCCCCCCAGAGATGAGGAAAGATAAGCCAGCAGTGGATGGAACCGTAACAAGAGAACCGGTGACAGGGAAGAAACGCATCAGACAGTCACCATCGGCAATGGTTCGAATAGAGGTGAGCATCGAGGGGAGACCCTGCGAGATGGAAGTCAACTCAGGGTCATTCCTAACTATGATATCCTGGAATACCTTCCAACACCTGATACCAAACATTAAACAGAGACAACTACAGAAACAAAGACTAGTACTAGAAGACTATCAGGGAAATTGAATTCCAGTAGTAGGCCTTGGACATTTTCTTGTCAAATTTAAAAACCATGCCGAAATCTTGCCTCTGACCATCATCGACTGCGACCGCCCTAGCCTGTTAGGGATCGAATGGTTCGCGCCCCTGGGAATCAGGATGACCGGGATCAACTGCATCGCTACAACCCACTGGGAGGAAAGCCTGCACCAAGAATTCCAAGATGTTTCTGACGGGACTCTAGGCAAGTACAAGGGGACCCCAATTTCATTTAGCCTAGATCCAAAAATAGCCCCCATCTGTTTAAAGGCCAGACGCATCCCATGTGCATTAAAACCAAAAATTGACGAGCAACTGAATAAATTAATAGCTCAAGGGGTTTTAGAGCCAATCAACCATGCCAGGTGGGAAACCCCTATCATCACACCGGTGAAGCCAGATGGGTCAGTGCACATCTACGGAGACTATAAGGCAACCCTGAACCATGCGCTCCAACAAAGCGCCTAGTGCCGGTAATGCAACATTTACTGCACTCGGTAGGGAGAGGAAATTTTTTTGCAAAGCTCGACCTTGCACAGGCCTATCAACAACTACCCATTGATCCCATTATGGCAGAGGCACAGACTATTGTAACACATAGAGGGGCATTCAAGTGTAACCGTCTCCAATTTGGTGTTAGCATTGCCCCAGGCGTGTTCCAAAGCCTCATGGAACGCCTGCTAAATGGAATCAAAAGTATCATCCCCTACTTCGATGATGTACTGGTCTCAGCAAAAAATGCCAACCAGCTAGAGACCATATTAAGAGAAGTCTTAACAAGATTTAGGAAATCAGGCCTCAAAGTAAAAAGGGAAAAGTATGAATTAGCCACTAACTGGGTTGAGTTTTTGGGCTATTTAATTGATGAACAAGGCATTCATCCCACCGAAAAAAAAGTGAAGGCTATCAAAGACACTCCCAGGCCCAGGAACAAAACCGACCTTCAAGCATTCCTAGGCCTCATAAATTTTTATAACGTGTTCCTGCCCCATAAGGCAACAATAGCAGAACCCCTACATCGACTGCTAGATAAAAAAAACACTTGGACATGGGGCCACTGGGAACAGAAAGCCTTCCAAGGTATCAAGGACCTATTAAGGTCAGACACCATTCTCATCCAGTTCAGCAATACCCTGACTTTGAGGGTCACCTGTGATTCCTTGCCTTTTGGGGTCGATGCTATCCTGAGCCACCAGCTACCAGATGGCAGAGAGGCACCAATTGCCTTTTACTCAAAGACGCTCTCCAAGTCGGAATGCAATTACAACCAACTTGATCGGGAAGCCCTTGCAATCGTCACCGGAGTCAAACGATTCCATGAGTACCTTTACGGTAGAACTTTTTCTATAATAACCGATCACAAGTCCCTTCTTGGAATCCTAGCAGGCAACAAGCCAACCCTGAACATTCTATCACCTAGAATGATGAGGTGGTCTGAATTCCTCGCTGCCTACTCCTACACGCTGTTGCACCAACCTGGCAAAGCCGTCACACACACTGACGCTCTGAGCTATTCCCCGTTGCCCATTACAGAAGACGACCCTGCTCCAACCATCTCCACATTTCCACTTGAGACCTGCCTGGGGCTACCAATGACTGTAGCCGAGGTTGTGAGAGCCACAGCCAAAGACCCTTTGACCACGCGCATATTGAACTGGGTAGGTAAAGGCTGGCTGGAGGAGAACAAAACTGAGGCTTTTAAACCATTCCATACCAGACAGACCGAACTGTCTATAGAAAAGGGATGCATTTTATGGGGTGACAGGGTGGTGATTCCAAGCAGTCTCCAGGAAGACATTCTGGGCATGTTGCAAGAGGGACACCTGGGCATAGTCAAAATGAAAGCAACTCAGGTGGGAGCGGCAAGGCCGACTCACCCTTCCAGGAGGTTCCATGGAGAAGGACGAGAGAAGCAGCGATCCCGTCAGAACTGCTAGAAGACCACGCTGAGACTGAGCTGCGCAGGCCAACTAGGACAACTACATCACCCACGTTGCACTAAACTAAAGGGGGAGGGGTGTTATCTATGGAACTTGGTAGGTTCCAAGTCCCTCATTCTGATTGGCCGAAAAGGCCACTTACGGATTGGTTGATAAAGAACCAATCCGGGAAGCTGCCAAATGGCGGGAACATTTAAATGAGTGTCATTGGGCACAAGCCACAGGCAAAACTGCTATATAAAGCGCTGCTGCGGCTTGGGCTATGTTCCGTATCTTTTGCCTTGCGAGTTTAAATAAAATAGTTGTTGTCTGGAACCCGGTCTCACGCGCTTCTTTCCGGACGGAACAATTATATTCTTCTTCTTCAGCATAGGATTACCTGCAAACTCATATCAGACACACCGCGCAAATCATAATCCTTAACAACTTAATGCTGAATGGCATTGTAGCTTTTCTGATCTGTATTTTCCTGTTCTTCAACTGAAATTTCTAGAAGTTAAAGCTTCCTTTCTTCCCAACCAGTCCTAGAGGAGAACTGAGAAGAAAAGACAAAATGTATAAGGAAAATGGATATAAGATCTCGGCGTTTCAGTCTTTCTCTGAGTATAACTTTCCTATTCCTAGTAGGTTTCTCAGAGTTTTATTTTTGAAGACTTCAGATGATTTCCTCCATTTATTTGAATAGACAGTTCAGGTATTACTTAAACTCTTTCAGTACTGAATCTCTGGGAACTAAATTATTCCACATAAACTTAAAGAATTAAATCCATTTTGATCTTCTCTTCCTCTATTTTAATTTAAGATCTCAGCCATACAGTATTTATAATTTCAGTATCAATTATTTTTTGTCAACCTCTATCACTACCTGTTCCAGCTTATGCTAACATTTTGTCTGATGAAATGATTTGCATTTCAAACATTTTAATGATCTCTTAAGCCACTGTCACACTGCACCAACGGATGCAAAGAGGATGTAAAATGGACAAAAAAGCTTGCCATCCGTTGCAAAACGCGATGTACTCACTGCCTCCGTTTTGCTTCCTCTCTATCCATCCAGCATCCGTCTAATGATGTGTCATCCGCTCAGAAAGCTTTGGACTTTTGCCCAAAACTTTTGCGCAGAAAATGTATCCAATTCATCCGTTCTGCATCCGTTACGCATCCACTATATCCGCTAGGCATCCGCTGCGCATCCGCGCAACTCGCATCCGGTCGGACGCAGGGAGGAAGCGGAACGGACGCGGAACGGATGCAGAATGGATGCAGCATGGAAACAAAGTGTTTAAAATGGAAAAAACGTTCGCCTATCTCGGATATTAAGGATGTCTAGAGGATGCCTAGAGGATGCCTAGAGGATGCAAAGGGACACCTATACTGCCTATAAAAAGGGGGAGCAACTCGTCTGCATCTCACTTTCAGCCCAGCAGCCCAGCTGTGCAGACCTCTGCAGCCTTCATCTGACTCTTGCTCTTCCACAGCATCCAGTCATGTCAACAGTGGATCGTAACACAGTCCTTTTGGCAGCCACCATCCTTCTGCAACAGTGAGAAGCCATCTACAGGCTCTGTGAACTCTACTACGGGAAGAAAAGGAGGTGGCCAAGAAGCGTCTGGGTACGAAGATGGATCAGGAGAAAAGCAGAGTACGGGCTGTACAACAAGCTGATGGTGGACCCCAGGAACGAAGACCCTCGGGCATTCCAGAACTTCATGAGGATGCCTCCAGCCATGTTTGACGAAGTTGTGCAGCGCCTGACACCCAGGTTGACCAAGGCAAATACAAACTTCCGGCCCAGCCTGGAACCTGGGCTCATGGTGGCAATCACTCTGCACCACCTGGCCTCAGGGACCACCTACAGGAGCATGCAGTACGGCTGGAGGGTGCCACCCAACACCATCAGCATTGTGGTCAGAGAAGTGGTGCAGGCCATCATCGAAGAATACCTGCAGGAGCTCCTCCAGTGCCCCTCCACTGATGAAGGATGGAAGAAAGTTGCAGAGCAGTGGTATCAGAGGTGGAACTTCCCACACACCGTTGGAGCCATAGATGGCAAGCACATGGCCCGCAAAGCACCACCCAAGTCAGGCTCCACTTATTTCAACTACAAGGGCTTCTTCAGCATTGTCCTCTTTGCCATGGTTGATGCTGACTACAAGTTCATGTACATCGATGCTTCAGGCAGCGGCTCTTCCTCAGATGCCCAGGTATACAACGCCAGTGACCTCAAGGAGGGGCTGGAAGGCAACCTCATCATGGGCTTTCCAGATCCAGACCCCCTGCCCAACGACACGCAAGATGTGCCCTACTTCATCATGGGGGATGACGCCTTCCCCCTCAGAACCTACCTCATGAAGCCCTACACTTCAAGACACCTCACCCGTGAAGAGAGGATCTGCAACTACAGGCTGTCCAGGGCAAGGTGGGTGGTGGAGAACGCCTTTGGCATCCTGGCCAATAGGTTCCAGGTACTTCTCAACACCATGCAGCATCGCCCAGAGACCGTGAAGAACATTGTGGAAGCTTGCTGCATCCTGCATAATCTCATGCGCACCCGCTACCCAGTCTTGCAGAACAGGCTCGTGGACCATCAACAAGGGAATGGGAACATGGAGCCTGGGGAATGGAGGCAAGAGCGAAACCTGATAGACACTGAGGATGTGCAAGGCCCCAACAGAGCCTCACGATGAAGGAAGAAGCAGCGCAACCTCCTGAGACACTGGTGCAACTCCCCAGCTGGAGCAGTGGAGTGGCAAGACAGGATGATAGATGATTAATGAGTGCTTCCTTCAGCCTGTCTCATCACACTGATGAGATTGGGCCATGTATGTTGGGTGGGCCTACAATGAATAGGGTGTTTAATAAAGAGTTGTGTTTGTGTTGACATGTGTGGATGATTATTACATTATTATTGATAATAAAGGGCCATAGGTGTGGCACCTGGGAGGGTGGACCATACACTATGCTTGCACTGGAGGCTTATCTATCCCACTGCTATCCTTACCCATCCCACAGCTATTACCCATCCCAAAGGTATCCCTGCCCATCCCACAGCTATCACCCATCCCACAGGTATCCCTGCCCATCCCACAGCTATTACCCATCCCACAGGTATCCCTGCCCATCCCACTGCTATCTTAACCCATCCCACAAGCATGCAAAGGCTTAAAGCATTTCTAAAAGTTTCCACCAAGACTTTATTAAAAAAAAAGAAATGAATCAAGTGTGTGAATCAAAGATAAACTTTATTGAACAACAAGCTGTAAAACAAAAATGACCCAAGTCTGGGGAGAAGGCGGAGCTACGTCTCGGTGTTACAGCTGCGATCTCGGGGCTCTGAGATCTCAGCTGATATTTTTGCCTCTGGTCGGTTCTAACGGACCTAAACCGTCCCGTAGAGACGGGGATTGTGAAGGGCATAGTCCCAGGATCCCAGAGACATCGCAAAATCTCTGGTTTGATCCGGGAGAAGCCCTTTTGCTGGAAGCAGAAAGGCAGCCTCTAAAGCTGCTGAAGTCGGGACAACTCCGGAAAGAAAGGGATTTAAATGAGCGTGTATCGGTTGGGTGAGAAATTCTTTTGCATTATAAATTGATTGAAAGGACATCCTGAACAAAGAAGAAATCTGTGGCTTTATTTTTCTTTTGACTGAACCTGGGTTGAGCGGCGTTTAAGTGATGTCAAATTGAGACTTGGATTATTATTTTTTTCTTATTTTCTTTGAGGACTTTAAGGTGACTTTGTAGGTAACCGGATTGAATTTTCTCTTATATATATTTTTATTTTTCACTTGATTTTTATTTTCTATCTTTTTAACTTTCTTTTTAGGATAGAGGCTCCCTTTGACTATCTTTTTCTTTTGTTTGAGTTTTTTATAAACATTTTTTCTTCTGGCTGGGGGGGGAAAGAGTATTTAGAGATGCTGTAACAATGCCAACTAGAGGCTTGAAAATATTTTATTTGAATTGGGGAGAAAAGCACTTCTTTTCAAGGACATTTTAATGTGATAAGATAGAGGGAGAATACAGTAAAATATTATTACAGGTGCTCTCTTGGACTCTTATCAATATCTCAACATTTGAGGTTTGGCTTTGAAGCTGCTGGAGAAGACAGTCATAATAAGAGCCTTGGATAAAGAAATAAAGTGCAGTGTACAGTGTATATATATATATATATATATATACTTTTGAAACACCTACTCGCCAGCCTTTTTGGTTAATTTTTGCTTTTTATTTCAAAGGGAAAGCCTCAGAGTTTTTTCTTTTTTCTTCTCCTTCTTTGCTTCTTCCATCTATTTTAATTGGATTAGGGTCTAGAAGAACCTGAAGACCTTTCTTTTTCCTTTTTTCTTTTTTCTTTTTTGGCTTTGGGCTTTTTAATATTGGATTTTTTCTTTTTCTTTTTGATTTTTTGGACTATATTTGGTTACTATACCAGCTGGATTTAAAGTCAAAGAGAGCTTGAAGACTTGGAAATATTAAAATGAGCAGGAAGCCAAAATCATTCGGCGTTTTTGCTTCTACCTCTGCTTCCCCACCACTTGAAGGACAACTTTCAATTCAGACAATGTTGAAGCAAGATAAGGAACAAGAAAAAGTAAATTTACAGATGATTATGCAAGGAATTCAAGATATTAAGATAAAAATAGATACCATGGACAAAAAAATAGAGAAATCTGATGAAAATTTTAAACAAATGATGGGAAAATATGAGGAGAGATTCCAAAAAATTGAGGAAGAAGGAAAACAAAGAGAGGAGAAGATTGGAAATATTGACACTAGATTAACAGTGATAGAACAAGAAAAAAATGGGATGTTGAGGTGGGAGATGGAAAGATCAGAATTTTATCTTAGATTTCAAAATATAGAAGAGGAAAAAGGAGAAAACTTGGCTGTGATAATGATAGAATTTCCAGATAGAATTTCCAGATCTTCTGGAAATTACTGAGGAAAAAATGATGGACGGAGTAGATGAGATATACCGAGTTTATACAAGATATGCGATGAGAAATAAACTACCAAAGGAAGTACATATTAGATTTACTAAAAAATCCATCAGAACACAAATACTACAAGTGGCAAGAGAAAAAGTATTGAAATATAAAAGCAAAGAGATTGTAGTTTTAAAACAAATACCTAGAAGAGTGAGAGAGATGAGAAGAAAATATCGATTTTTGACCAAAATGCTACTGGAAAATGAAGTGAACTACAGATGGCTGATACCAGAAGGACTAATTTTTACGTGGCAAGAGCAGAGACATAGAATTGACTCGATTGAAAAAGCAGAATTTTTTTATGCAGAATTTTTTGGAAGAAAAAAAGAGGAGGCAGAGAAAGAGATCTCATTAATTGAGCTTCTGGAGGAACAACTGGAGACTGAAAAAGAGAAAGGAGTTGTAGGTGGACAGGTAGACAGTAAAGAACAACGTGAAGTGAGAGCTACGAGAGTTGTTAGACCTAAATATAAAGCATAATCATGGAAGAAAAAAAACTGATTACAATGAATATAAATGGACTTAACTCAGCTGTTAAAAGAAGGAAAACTTTTCACAAATTAGAGAAATTAAAATTTGATATAATTTGCTTACAAGAAGTTCATATTAAAAAGCAACATGAGCATTTGTTAGTACAGCCAAAATTAGGGAAAATATTTACTTCTTTGATTCAATGTAAGAAAAGAGGAGTGGTTCTCTATATTAAAGAAGATATTCCAGCAAAACTGATCTACACGGATGAAGATGGAAGAGTATTAATGGTGGAAATAATGGATAATAATAAAAAAATACTCTTGATTGCAATTTATGCTCCGAATGATAAACAAGAAGAGTTTTATAAAAAACTACATATGGAAATAATTAGACTGGACTATGTTAACATAATCATGATGGGAGACTTTAATGGAATTGTGGACAATAAATTGGACTATATAACAACAACAACAAAACAAAATAGAAAGATTCTCCCTAAATCTTTTTTTAAAATGACAGATGAATTAACCTTAAAAGATATTTGGAGGGAAAGAAATGTTAAAACTAAACAATATACTTTTTATTCTAATAGACATTTATCATGGTCCAGGTTAGATATGATTTGGATCTCAACAGAATTAATATCTACTATTCAAGAAACAAATATTGAAATAAGTACTTGGGCAGATCATAGTCCAATGACAATTAAATGGAAGGGACAAAAAAAAAGATCGAGATGGACATTAAACAATACCATTTTAAAGGAGAAAGATTTTATACAATGGATGGAGAAGGAATTAGTCTTTTTTTTTAAAGAAAATAAAAAAGAAGATACCTCAATACAGAATGTTTGGGATACAATGAAGGCATATGTAAGAGGTTTGATAATAGACTATACAAGAAAAAAGAATATTAGGAAAAGACAAACCTCTAAGGCCTTGGAAGATGAATATATAAGACTTGAAAAAGAATTACAGAAAATACCACAGAAAAAAGATATTAAATTGAAACTGGATGTAATTAAGCATAAAATGGAATTAATAGAGAAAGAAGAACTGGCACAGAAAATTAGAAATTCTAAACAGAATTATTTTGAAGATGCAAATAAACCAGGTAGATGGTTAGCATATAAACTGAGAAAGGAGAAGGAATCAAGAAAAATATTGAAACTAATAAATGATCAAGGTCAAGTTTGTTGTGGTAATAAGGAGAAAAAGGAAATTATTCGAGATTATTATGGACAACTATATAAACAAGAGAATATTGATGAGAAAAAAATTAAACAGTATTTACAGAATGCTAACTTACCGAAGATACCTAAAGAGACTGAAGAAATGTTAGAAAGCAATATAACAATGATGGAACTAAATGAAGCATTTAAAAGACAAAATAATGGGAAAGCACCAGGTCCAGATGGGCTTCCGGCAGAATTCTATAAAAAATTTCAAGAATCATTGAACACTCCATTGTTAGAAATTATGAATGAAGTTATGTTAAAAAAGATGACACCCAAAACATGGTCAGAGGCTTATATTACACTTATTTTAAAGGAAGAGGCTGACCCGTTGCAAATTAAGAACTATAGACCTATTTCCTTATTGAATGCAGATTATAAAATCTTTGCTTCAATCTTAGCAGAAAGACTGAAAAAATATTTAAATAATTTTATCCATCCAGATCAAAATGGATTTCTACCAAAGAGACAAATTAGAGACAACATGAGAGTAATTTTGGATACCTTGGAATATTATGAGGCTCATCCTGAAAAACAAATGGCTTTGATATTCCTAGATGCTCAAAAAGCATTTGACAACGTGAACTGGAGATTTATGTTATTATTATTGGAACAGATGGGCTTTGCCAGAAAATTTATTCAAGCAATAGAAGCCATATATAATAAACAGACAGCAAAGGTAATGATGGAGGGAGAATTTACAGATCTTATTAATATAAGAAGAGGTACAAGACAAGGATGTCCCCTATCTCCTTTGTTATTCGTATTGACTTTGGAAGTGTTGAATAGAAATATTAGAGATGACAAAAGTATAAAAGGAATGAAAATTAAAAAGGAAGAATTTAAACTACAAGCTTTTGCTGATGATTTAGCTTTTATTCTGGAAGACCCGTTAGAAACCGCTCCAAAATTATTGGAAAAGGTAGAGACATATGGTGAGATGGCTGGCTTGAAAATAAATAAAGATAAAACAAAGATTTTGACAAAAAATATGTTGTTGAGACAAAGAGAAGAACTGACAGATCTTTTGAAAATTCAAATTACAAACAAGGTTAAGTATCTGGGGATATATTTGACAGCAAGATGTAGCACATTAAAAGAGAATAATTATATTAAACTTAAACAACAGATAATTATAGATTTGAAGAAATGGGAAAATTTACAATTGTCATTAATAGGGAGAATTTCAACAATTAAGATGAATATTTTACCTAGAATTTTATTTCTCTTTCAAACAATACCAATTAGACTTGGAAAAGACTATTTTGAAGATTTAAATAAAACTATGTTGAAGTTTATATGGCAAGGTAAAAAAGCGAGAATAAAGTTAAAACTTTTGCAAGATGCTAGAAATAGAGGAGGTTTTGGCCTGCCTAATTGGGAATTGTATTATCAAGCTGCAAGTTTGATGTGGGTCAAAGAATGGATAACATTAAGAAAGCATAGATTGTTGACATTAGAAGGACATGACTTACTGTTGGGCTGGCATGCTTTTTTATGGTACAAGGGAACTAAAACACAGGGGTATTTCAGAAGACATTATATACGGGAGTCTTTGTGGTTAAATTGGGAGAAGATAAAAAAACAATGTTATTTGAAAATTCCAATTTGGTTATCGACTATTGAAGCATTTTCCTATCCTATGATCTATAAAAAGGAACAAACAGTTAGATATGGGGAACTGTTGGATGAAAAGGGTGGACTTAAAACGATCCAAAATTTAGAGGAACAAGGTATAAGGATGAATTGGTTTTCATATGCGCAAATACACTCAAGATATCTTGAAGATTTTAAAACGGAAGGATTCTATGATAAACAGACTGATTTAGATAAGATATTGATGGGTACTGATGAGAAAGTGATTAAAAAGTTATATGGTTATTTATTGGGAATTAAGCTAGAGGAAGAACAAGTTAAAGAAACTATGATTGCATGGGGGAAGAATTTTGGATATGGAATTGATTTAGAGCAATGGCAAAAATTGTGGTCTCAAAATTATAAAATGACAATGTCAATAGCATATAAAGAAAACTTGTATAAGATGTTTTACAGGTGGCACCTTCCCCCGACAAGAATAGCAAGAATGTTCAAGAATAAATCTGAAAAATGTTGGAAATGTCATCAGATACCTGGCTCATACTATCATATGTGGTGGACTTGTGAGAATGCTAGAAAATATTGGACTAAAATTCACATGTGGTTGGAAAAAATGACAAAGAAACACATAGACTTGAAGCCAGAGATCTTTTTATTGGGAATTTTACCTGATATATATAATAAAGATTTGAAATATTTGATTGTAAATGTATTAACGGCGGCTAGGATTGTATTTGCTAAAAACTGGAAGAATGAGAAAATACCATTGCAGGAAGAAATTATTAAGAAAATATTGGAATGTGCTGAGATGAGTAGATTGACATTTGAAATTAGAGAACAAGAAGATAAACAATTTTATGCAATTTGGGGTTTTTTTTATCAATGGTTAGATGATAAAATACAATAATAGAGCATTAATATTATATATATGAAGAGTTTTTTAGGATTGATTTGTTATGATTATACGACAAATTGTTTGAAGTATTGTTATCTCGCAAAGCATGAATGATTAAAAGTATAGTCAGAAAAAAAATTTTTTTTTATTTTTTTCTTTAGTAATATTAGAATATGGATTGACAATATGAGTGGTTATGCAATATAATTGTAATTGACACTATAAAATGAATGCACAAAACTGATGAACCAACCGATACACCGGAAGTATATATGAGAGTAGATGTTTTTAATGTTTTGTATGTTTGTTTGTTTGTAGAAAATTAATAAAAACTTTAAAAAAAAAAAATGACCCAAGTCAAGTGTCCAAATAAACTCTACAGGTAGCCAGCTACCCAGTCTCTGGCACTCTTATTGGTCACTCAGAGTTGTGCCCAGTCTCAGGGGTGAAGGGTCCAGGTGCTATGGTGGTGGGTGGTGCTGGAGTGCTGGTCTGAAGCCACTGTTTCAGTGCTACCATTGGGGTGCCTGGCCCTGAGGGGACAACAGATGACGGTATGTTGAGAAAGCTCTCAGACAGCTGGCTCCACCCTCGATGCATGCCATGGGGTGTCAGCCCCAGTACTGATGACAGATGTACTGAGGCCGGGCTTGGCTATGGGGTGGAGGAAGGAGTAGTGTAGTGGGTCTGTCTGGTCTGCAGCTGGGTGAGGACTGGTGTGGGTGGATCAGTGGTGTGGGTGGCATCGCTGTTGTTGGTGGCATCATTGTCGTGGCTGGCATCGGTGGCATCAGTGGAACCGGTGGCGACGGTGTCACCCAATGACTCTGTGCCTGGGCTGGGAAGGGCTGCTGCCTGTGCTGCTGGACCTCCTGGTAGCCGTAGCCCTGGTAGGTGAGGGACTGTGGGAAGCCTTGGTATGGGAGGGACATCACCTGGGGTGGGGGAGCAGACCTGGACTGGGTGGGAGCAGGTTCCTTTGAGTCTGGAGGGTTGTGAAGAAGCTCCGTGAATCATTCCTTCACCACCTGGTACTGGGGTTCCTCCATGTTCTTGAGGGTCTGGTTGACATAGGTGAGGAAGGGCTTGCGGTTGGAGGATGAGGAGTCGGTGGTGACCAGCTGAGAGAGGAGATCTATACTGGTGCGGATGGTGTCCCTGATCTCCAGCAGGACAGTGTGGCTCTGCCCCTCCTGCTGTCTGGCTCTCTGCCTTTCTGTGGAGTCGGAGCTAGGGGGGGTGGATGCGGCTACAACTGTGGTGGACTCGATGTCTCCTCTCTCCCACCGCACCAGGGAGTCCTCCACGCGCTCCACCACAGTGACAACAGCTGTCCATGGGTTTTCCGCCATGGCACGCTCCACAGAAACCTGCCTGGAGACAGGGACTGACTCTCGGCCGGAAGAGGACTGGGTCGCAGCAGGCTGCCGGAGATAGAGGGTAGACAGAGGGGCTCCTGGTGCTCCTCGGTGGTAGATCTCACCCTCCAGGAAGCTGCACCTGGCCATGATGTAGGTCTCTCTGTCCCTCAGCTTTACTGTGGCCTGGCCAGATTTCTTCAGGTGCAGCTTCCCGTACCAGGTGTGCATATGTTTCCACCAGCCAAGGAGCACCTCCGAAGTATAACCCATACTCTCCACCCTCTCTCTCCAAGCAGCCTGCTTCCGCTTGGTGTCCCTGTACAGCCGGTGTCCCTTCCGCCACAGATAGTCATTCTCTCTCAGCCACTCTAGCACCTCATCCTCGTGTTCCTCCTCGATGAAGTATTGCCTCCTCTCCCGTTCCCGCATACGCCTCTTCCTCCCTTTGCCAGGACTAGATGGGCCCTCATCAGAGGGGCTCCCAGGTAGTAGGGGCTGCTCCTCCACACCACCAGCAGCAGCAGCACCAGCAGGATCATCATCATCATCATCATCAGCAGCAGCAGCAGCAGCAGCAGGATCATCATCATCATCAGCAGCAGCAGCAGCAGCAGCAGCAGGATCAGCAGGACCAGGACCAGGATCAGCAGCAGCAGAGTAATCACCAGAAGCCCCAGCAGCAGCAGCAGCACCAGCAGGACCAGGAGCACGAGCAGGATCAGGAGCACGAGCAGAACGAACAGGACGAGGAAGACCAGGAGCATGAGCAGTATGAGCAGTATGAGCAAGTCCAGGAGCACGAACAGGATGAGCAAGTCCAGGAGCACGAGCAGGATGAGCAGGACCAGCAGCAGCTTCAGCAGAGTACACAGCAGCAGAAGCACCACCACCAGGAGCAGCTTCAGCAGAGTACGCAGCAGAAGCACCACTTCCAGGAGCAGCTTCAGCAGAAGCTCCAGCACCAGAAGAGCGAGCCCGAGCAGCAGAAGCCCCAGCAGAAGCAGAGTCAGGGACAGGGGGCGGGAGGGTGGCCCTGTCCCTCTTGTCAGGGATGGCGGCAGGTTGCTGAGACTTTCTCTTCTTCCCCATGGTTGTGGGGTTGCTGGCTGGCAGGGAGGCTGACAGGGAGGCTCGCAGCAACCAAGGCTGGCAGAAAGCCTGGCACCAAGGCTGGCAGGAAACCTGACAGGAAGGCTGGCACGAAGCCTGGCAGGAAGGAAGAGTCAGATGAAGGCTGCAGAGGTCTGCACAGCTTGGCTGCTGTTCTGAAAGAGAGATGCAGGCGAGTTGCTCCCACTTTTTATAGGCAGTATAGGTGTCTCTTTGCATCCTCTAGGCATCCTCTCGGCATCCTGCAGACATCCTTAATATCCAAGATAGGTCCCCTCTGCGAACGTTTTTTCCATTTTAAACGCTTTGTTTCCAGCTGCATCCATTCTGCATCCATTCTGCATCCGTTCTGCGTCCATTCCGCTTCCTCCCTGTGTCCGGGCGGATGCGAGTTGCGCGGATGCGTAGCGGATGCCTAGCAGATATAGCGGATGCGTAGCGGATGCAGAACGGACAAACTGGATACATTTTCCGCGCAAAAGTTTTGGGCTGCCCAAAACTTTTGGAGCGGATGAAACGTCAATAAACGGATGCTGGATGGATAGAGAGGAAGCAAAACGGAGGCAGTGAGTACATTGCGTTTTCCAACTGATGGCAAGCTTTTTTGTCCGTTTTACATCCTCTTTGCATCCGTTGGTTCAGTGTGACATGGGCTTAGTATCATATAATGAATTTACATGGCATCTTGATGCTTAATACTGTCTCACACACATACATACACACAATCAACACAACTGATACACATGCACATATACATTTTAGGTAGAATTATTGCTGCTGATTATTTTTCTACATTCCCGTTTTTCTGTCTGAGAATGTCCCTATCAATCTTCATGCAATAGCTATAGGACAGTATGGTGTAATATTTTGGAATAAATACTGTTGGGAAAACGTTTTTAATAAAAAGACATCTCATGAAATTCTGTACACTTTTCCAGATAAGAATTACTTTTGGATAAGAAAAAGGGTCATAGAGGATAAACAGAAAATAACAAACTTACAGAATGCACACTTGTTGCAGTGTTTCCCTAATAGTGTTTTTGCACCATATTTTGAAGCTGCAACTCTTCCTTTTTGCAATGATTTATTAGCCAGGAATGGCCAATAATGGCAACTTGAGATTGCTGGAAGCACAGTTTTTGACAACAGACAAGAATCAGTTAGGAGTACATTTTCATGTCTTTTGATGAGATAGCAACCTTTCCACAAGATTGAAATCAGACAAATTGTTGAAACTAAATTTATGAGCACTACCAAAGAATAATTTGTAAATACCCTAGATTTAAAATATAGTAAGATTTTCTTGAAGCACATATTTACCCTTTTATTCCCATATATCATTATTTATCACCAAGTAACTAATTATCATCAACATACCTAAGGAAAATAAGATAGATTATGTTTTATAGGTGACAAGTTATGGGGTGTCTTCCAACTAGGTTCTTATCTAGCTCTTTTTTAAAAAAAATAGTAGCTTTTTTTACTCCTCACTTCAATTGTGTTCTCATTGGTAATTTTTGGTCAAGTAGGTTTGCTGCTTGACATGTTATTTTCACGTAGTGACCAGGCTAATCTAGTTTCAAACTGGGTCACTCTCTCTTGATTTTGATCAAGCAGTCCAAAGCGACATTCCTAAGATTGCTTATACTTTGTCTGATACTTTCCTCAGGCCATTACTATGTATCTATAATTACTAAAGCCCCTGTCAACTGCACCAACGGATGCAAAGAGGATGTAAAACGGACAAAAAAGCTTGCCATCCGTTGGTTAACGCGATGTACTCACTGCCTCCGTTTTGCTTCCTCTCTATCCATCCAGCATCCGTCTATTGACGTTTCATCTGCTCAGAAAGTTTTGAGCTGCCCAAAACTTTTGCGCGGAAAATGTATCCAATTTGTCCATTCTGCATCCGCTACACATCCGTTACGCATCCATTACACATCCGTTACACATCTGCTATATCCGCTAGGCATCCATGCAACTCGCATCCGCTAGGACGCAGGGAGGAAGTGGAATGGACGTGGAACGGATGCAGAATGGATGCAGAATGGATGCAGCACGGAAACAAAGCGTTTAAAATGGAAAAAACGTTCGCAGAGAGGACCTATCTCGGATATTAAGGAGGTCTACAGGATGCCTAGAGGATGCCTAGAAGATGCAAAGGGACACCTATACTGCCTAAAAAAGGGGGAGCAACACATCTGGATCTCACTTTCAGAACAGCAGCCCTGCGGTGCGGACCTCTGCAGCCTTCATCTGCCTCTGCCTCTTCCACAGCATCCAATCATGTCCACCGTGGATCATAACACGGTCCTTTTGGCAGCCACCATCCTTCTGCAACAGTGCGAAGCCATCTACAGGCTCTGTGAACTCTACTACAGGAAGAAAAAGGGGTGGCCAAGAAGCGTCTGGGTATGAAGATGGTTCGCCAGAAGAGCAGAGTATGGACTGTACAACAAGCTGATGGTGGAGCTCAGGAACGAAGACCCTCGTGCATTCCAGAACTTCATGAGGATGCCTCCAGCCATGTTTGACGAAGTTGTGCAGCGGCTGACACCCAGGTTGACCACGGCAAACACCAACTTCCGGCCCAGCCTGGAACCTGGGCTCAAGGTGGCACTGACTCTGCGCCACCTGGCCTCAGGGACCACCTACAAAAGCATGCAGTACGGCTGGAGGGTGCCACCCAACACCATCAGCACTGTGGTCAGAGAAGTGGTGCAGGCCATCATCGAAGAATACAAAGAGGAGCTCCTCCAGTGCCCCTCCACTGAAGAAGGATGGAAGAAAGTTGCAGAGCAGTGGTATCAGAGGTGGAACTTCCCACACATCCTGGAGCCATCGATGGCAAGCACGTGGCCTGCAAAGCACCAGCCAAGTCGGGGTCCACTTATTTCAACTACAAGGGCTTCCTCAGCATCATCCTCTTTGCCATGGTTGATGCTGACTACAAGTTCATGTACATCGATGCTTCAGGCAGCGGCTCATCTTCAGATGCCCAGGTATACAACACCAGTCACCTCAAGGGGGAGCTGGAACGCAACCTCATTGTGGGCTTCCCAGATCCAGAACCCCTGTCCAACAACACACAAGATGTGCCCTACTTCATTGTGGGGGATGACGCCTTCTCCCTCACAACCTACCTCATGAAGCCCTGCACTTCCAGACTCCTCACCCGTGAAGAGAGGATCTTCAACTACAGGCTGTCCAGGGCAAGGCGGGTGGTGGAGAATGCCTTTGGCATCCTGGCCAACAGGTTCCAGGTACTTCTCACCACCATGCAGCATCGCCCAGAGACCGTGAGGAGGATCGTGGAAGCTTGCTGCATCCTGCACAATCTCATGCGCACCAGCTACCCAGTCTTGCAGAACAGGCTCGTGGACCTCCAGCAAGGCAATGGGGACATGAAGCCTGGGGAATGGAGGCAAGGGCGAAACCTGATAGACACTGAGGATGTGCAAGGCCCCAACAGAGCCTCACGTGAAGGGAAGAAGCAGCGCAACCTCCTGAAACACTGGTGCAACTCCCCAGCTGGAGCGGTGGAGTGGCAAGACAGGATGATAGATGCTTAATGAATGCTTCCTTCAGCCTATCTCATCACACTGATGAGATTGTGCCATGTATGTTGAGTGGCCCTACAGTGAACAGGGCATTTAATAAAGAGTTGTGTTTATGTTGACATGTGTGGCTGATTGATTATATTGTTATTGATTATAAAGAGCCATAGGTGTGGCACCTGGGAGGGTGGACCATACAGTCCCACAATGCTTGCACTGGAGGTTTATCTATCCCACAGCTATTACCCATCCAAAAGGTATCCCTGCCCATTCCACAGCTATCTCAACCCATCCCACTGCTATCTTAACCCATCCCACAAGCATGCAAAGGCTTAAACCATTTATAAAAGTTTCCACCAAGACTTTATTAAAAAAAAGAAACGAAGCAAGTGTATGAATCAAAAATAGACTTTACTAACAAGAAGCTATAAAACAAAAATGAGTCTCTGGCACTCCTCTTGGTCGCTCAGTCTCAGGGGTGAAGGGTGCAGGTGCTGTGGAGGTGGCTGGTGCTGGAGTGCTTGTCATCAGCTCCTCCAGAAGAAGAAGCAGCAGAAGCCCCAGCCCCAGAAGAGTGAGCCCATGCTGAAGAAGCCCCAGCAGAACCAGAGTGAGGGTCAGGGGGCGGGATGGTAGCCCTGTCCCTCTTGCAAGGGCTGGCAGCAGATGGCTGAGGCTTGCTGTACTTCAGCATGGTTGTGGGGTTGCTGGTTGGCAGGGAGGCTGGCAGGAACCAAGGCTGGCAGGAAGGCTGGCAGGGAGGCTGGCACCAAGGATGGCAGGAAGGCTGGCAGGCAGGCATGCACCAAGGCTTGCAGGCAGGCAGGCACCAAGGCTGGCAGGAAGGCTGGCAGGGAGGGAGGCACCAAGGCTTGCAGGCAGGAATGAACCAAGGCTGGCATGCAGGCAGGCAGCATGGCTGGCAGGCAGCAAGGCTGGCAGCAAGGCTGGCAGGCAGGCTGACAGCAAGGCTGGCAGGGAGGCTGGCAGCAAGGCTGGCAGGGAGGCTGGCAGCAAGGCTGGCAGGCAGGCAGACAGCAAGGCTTGCAGGCAGAAATGCAGGCAGACATGCAGGCAGGACAGGCAAGGCAGTCGATCTGTCTGGAAGCAGGTCTTTCCTCTGAATGGTGACCTGCTTCCGAGCTGCTTCTGTTATATCCGCGGGGCTGACACAATGCATCCTCCCCGCATGCGCAATTAATGCTTGGCATCCGCTAGGCTTCCACTGTTCATCTGCTAGGCTTCTGCTCTGCATCCACTTCATCCATTCCACGTCCGCTTTGCTGAGGTCCCCCAGAAGCCTAGCGGATGTGCCATCCGCTCCCTTCCGCTTCCATCCGCTGGGCTTCCGTTCTGCATCCGCTTTCCATCCGCCCTGCGTCCTCCTCCCGTCCGTGTTACCCGCTCCAGTTATGCAAATTTTTGCCCCTTTTGAGAGTGGATAACAACGGATGGAACATTTTGCTCGTCCGTTGTGTCCGTTTTGCATCCGTTGGGCAGTGTGACAGGGCCTTAAATTCAGAAGAAATCTGTCAATGTAACATTACTTAGCTATAAAAATGGCACATCTTTTTCTATTTCTAATTTCTAAATATGACAACTATCTCACTGTTTTTTCATGTGCATTGCATTTTACAAGAGTTTGTTCTGGCAGCCTTAAAGATAGCTGTATGTCATATAGAAGGCTGATGTCCAGAATTTGTTCACCTATATTTATGTGAATATATTTTCATTATTATATTTGATATCCTATTGTGGATCCACCTATCATCCATTGTATGCTCTAGCCATGTTTCAAAGTTGCCCTTACTATTAGGTAATTTGAAGCAACAACCCTAGTAGCTGGCAGCAGAATTCATCAACATTTATTTTTGAGTATCTAGACTATTCCTTCTGTGCATGCCTATTCTTTACCCTTAAGCTGGTCTAGTGTTACATAAGGTGATCTATGCTTTTAGAGCATCAGTATTACATGAAGGTTCAAGTAATTATCCCATTAGAATAGAATAGAACAGAATAGAACAGAACACAACAGAACAGAACACAACAGAATAGAACAGAATAGAATAGAGTACTCTATTGGCCAAGTGTGATTGGACACACAAGGAATTTGTCTTGGTGTAAATACTCTCAGTATACATAAAAGAAAATATACATTTGTTAAGAATCAAGAATCATAATGTACAACACTTAATGATAGTTATAGGGTACAATCAGCAATCAAATCATACTAGGAAACAGTCAATATAAATTGTAAGGATACAAGCAACAAAGTTACAGTCCTATAATCACAAGTGGGAGGGGTTGGGTGATAAGGAGTGATGAGAAGATTAACAGTAATAGTAGTGCAGACTTTGTAATAGTTGAACAGTGTTGAGGGAATTATTTGTTTAACAGAGTGATGGCTTTCGGGAAAAAAACTGTTCTTGTGTCTAGTTGTTCTGGTGTGCACTGCTCCATAGTGTCGTTTTAAAGGAAGGAGTTGAAGCAGTTTATGTCCGGGATGTGAGGGGTCTGTCAATATTTTCACAGTCCTCTTTTTGGCTCGTGCAGTATACAGGTCCTCGACTGAAGGCAGGTGGGTAATAATTATTTTTTTCTGCAGTCCTAATTATCCTCTGAAGTCTGTGTCTGTCCTGTTGGGCTGCAACACCAAACCAGACAGTTATAGAGGTGCAGATGACAGACTCAGTAATTCCTCTGTAGAACTGTATCAGCAGCTCCTTGGACAGTTTGAGCTTTCTGAGTTGGCGCAGAAATAACATTATTTGTTGTGCTTTTTGATGACATTTTTCATATTAGGTGTCCATTTTAGGTCTTGTGATATGATAGTATCTATATGAGGAATGAACTTCCCCTTATCTGTACAAAATTCATAATTATTTATAATTTTCTTTTTATAAAACACTTTCTGGCCTTCTTATAATTCATAACTCCTGCTGATATAGTGACCAAGGAATAATATAGAAGCTACTGATGTGAAGACCCAGAAACTCTTCACAATATATGGAGGCCACTATCCAGATATGTACATTAGCCAAAAAAGGGTTGCCAGGGCCTGGTGAATATCAAAGCCACTGTCATGGAAGAAACCCAGTATATCTAGGGGTATATCAATAAGAAGGCAGTAAAAGATGAGCTTCTGAGAGAATGCCTGAGGCAGCAGAAGATGTGGGATAAAGATTCAAGAAGAAGTGCCATGTATGGGATGTACCATGAAAAACTGAGGTGGCAGACATTAGGAAATCCTTCCAGTGGTTGGAGAGTACTGGACTAAAAGACAGTACTGAGGCACTATTCATAGCAGCACAAGAAGAAGTATTAATCACCAGATCCATAGAAGCAGGGATCTACCACACTAGACAGGACCCAAGGTGCAGGCGATGCAGAGGCCTCAGAGACAGGCTATTACATAATGGCAAGAGGGAACAACAGAACCTGAACAGCATAATAAAGTAGCTGGCATTGTGCATAGGAACATCGATACAGAATAGGGGCTTGGCCCTCCTAGATTTTAATGGGAGATTCCATAAAAGATTATGAGAATAAGAAAGCTAAGATCCTATAGAACTTCCAGATCCAGACAGATAGCCAATCAGTTAGACATTGTGATTGTACACAAGAACTAGAAAGCAGCTGTAGTAATAGATATAGCCGTGCCCAATGATAGTAACATCAGGAAGAAAGTATATAAAAAACTGGAGGCCTGAAAGTGTTAAAGAAGAAATTGGAGATGATTTAGAAAATAAGGGCCAAAGTAATAGTAGCACCACTTGGGAGTCTGACTCCTAAGCTGGCCCCAACAGATCTTACAAATGGCATTGCAGGTCTTTGTCCAGGAGAATGCAGTGCTAGGAACAGTTAAGGTACTGTGCAGACCCCTCAAATTCTGGGCCTCTGGTAGAAGACCCAAGACTTTCTCACACATAAGGAATAGAAAGGATTTTTTTTGTTTTAAATGTATTTATTTCTCCTCCTCTCCTCCCCCCTCCAATTTTGCCTTCATCTTAGGGATGTTAAGGCCCGGTCCCACTGGCTGACGGATGCAAAATGTATGCATAAAGGACACAGCGAACGAGCAAAATTTCAGGGGTGGCTCCATCCGTTGTCATCCGCTCCAAAAAGTGGAGAAAATTTGCATAAACAGAATGGAAAAGAACAGAAAAGAACAGACGTGGGTAGTATGTAGCAGGGATGTTAAACAGATGTTCATAGGAAGCCTAGCGGTTGAAAGCAGATGGAAGCAGATGACACCTCTGAAGGGGTTCCGGGGGAGAATTTCAAAGTGGATGCATAGCAGAAGGGGCAGATGCATAGTGGATGAAGCGGATGCATCACTGACGCCTATAGGAAACAAAGGGGATGCCGTGCGGATGTATATCAGATGCAAAGCATTCACTGTGCATGCGGGGAGTATGAATTGCATCAGCTCTTCGGATATAAAAGGATGCAGCACACACACAGTCAGCATACAGGGGAAAGACGTGCTGCCACATACATCTAGCAGGAACACCATGGTTCATCAGTCAGGCAAGAAGCCTGTGCCTACTCGTTCAAGCCCTGGAAAGAAGGCCAGAACCAGCATCCCACCCCCTGGCACGGACTGAAGCTGATGCTGCTGTGGTGGACCAGCCCCAAGGCCCTCAAAGCCCTGCTGCTGAAGGCCCTGCTGCTCAAGCCCCTGAAGGCCCTGCTGCTCAAGCCCCGGAAGGCCCTGCTGAAGCCCCTGCTAGAGGCAGGAAGAGGCAAGGGAAGCAGAAGGGAGAGAGGAAACAGTATACCATTTCTGAGGAGCATGAGGATGAGGTGCTGGAATGTCTGAGGGAGAACGAGTACCTTTGGAGAAAGGGCCACAGACTGTGGCCACCAAGAAGAAGCAGGCAGCTTGTAAAGACAAGGCAGAGAGCCTGCAGTACACTGCAGAAGTCCTCCTAGGATGGTGGAAGCACATGCACACCTGGTATGGCAAGCTACACTTCAAGAAATCCAGGAAGGCCGCTGTCAAGCTCACTGACCTGGAGATGTATGTCATGGCCAAGTGCAGTTTCCTGGAGGGTGAGATCCGCCACCGAGGAACAGCCCCTCTGAGACCCCTCCCCCTCAGACAGCCCACAGACAGCCAGTCCTCTTCCAGCCAGGCGCCTGCTACCCTGTCCAGGCAGGTGTCTTCAGAGGGCTCCACGGCAGAGACCCCCCTGACAGCTACACTCCCCATGCCGGCAGACTTGGAGGATCCCATGGAGGATGACGCCTTGCTGTCACAAATGGAGGAAGAAGCGGCAGCCACCAGAGGCCAACCCACTCCCACTCCCAGGGGGGACACAATGAAGACCAGCAGAGAACTTGTCTCTCAGATGGCCCACTTGGACAGAGCATCCTCGGGCCAGAACACCTTCATCACCTTCGTAAACCAGACCCTGAGGGACCTGCCCGAGGCCTAGTACCAAGCGATGAAGCAGAAGATCACAGCATTTCTGCACAACCCTCAAGGCCCAGCTGAAGCTGCTCCTACCCAGTCCAGGTCTGCTCCTCCACCCCAGGAAATGTCACAGCCCTTCCACGGCTTTCAACAGCCTCTCACCTACCAAGGCTACAACTACCAGGACTTCCCACAGCACAAGCAGAACTTCCCAGTCCAGGCCCAGGTTCATCGGACGCCACAGACGCCACTCCTCACCCAGCTGCAGACCAGATAGCCCCAGTACACTCCTCCTTCCTCCACCCCACAACCAAGCCCATCAATGGACAATCTGTCATCAGTATTGGGCCTGACATCTCAAGTCCTTGATGAAGGGTCTCTCAATCTCACAGGACTAAGTTAGCTCTCAGATAGCTTCTTGAACACACCATCCCCTGTTGTACCCTCGGGCCAAGCACCCCAATGGTGCCTCAGACCAGCACTCAAACCACAGCCACCTCCACAGTCCCTGCCCGCTTAACAGCTGAGACCATGGACATGACTCAGAGCGACTGAGAATAGTGTCAGAGACTAAGTTGTTTACTTGTTAAGTTTATCTTTGCTTAAGACACTTTACTTGGTTAATTTTGCTTTTTTAATACAGTCATAAAGTTTACCTAAGACAGTTAATAAATGTTATCTTTGCTTAAGACACTTGGTTCATTTTTTTTACTTGATAAAGTGTTGGTGAAAACTTTGAAAAAATGGTTCAGCCTTTGCATGCTTGTAGGATAGATAAGGATAGTTGTGGGATAGATAAACCTCCAGTGCAAGCATAGTGGGACTGTATGGTCCACCATCCCAAAGATCCAGATGATCTTCTCCCCCTTTTTATAGAAAATAGCAGTTGTTTGCTAGGTGTCCTTCTACATACTCTAGACATACTGCAGACATCCTAAATATATGAGATACATCCCAGATACAAATGTTTTGTCCATTTTTAATACTTTATATTCGAGATGCATACATTTACATCCTTTCTATTTCCGTGCTACTAACGCTGTGTAGACATTCCGTGTACCTTTTGTTTCCTCCCTCTTTCTGTTTTCAGCTGCAGCGGATGTGAGTTGAGGGGATGGCCAGAGGATGCAGAGAGGATACAGCAGATGTTTAACGGATGATAATGGACATAGAACATTTGTTTCCTGTATATGTTGCGGATGTACATTGTATGCGGCGGAAAGTTCATCCGTTCACAAAGTTTTGTGCAGCTCAAAATTTCTTGAGTGGATGAAATCGCAGTGGATGGATGCTCGACAGATAGAGCGTATGAAACACGTATGCAGTGAGTCCACAATGGATGCATAATGTTTTCCAACAGATTTTTTTAATGTTTTACATCCTCTTTGCATCCGTAAGTGCAGTGGGACCGGGCCTTTAGGTACTATTCTAGGTGTTAAAAATACAGTAGGAGACTAATATTATAGATCATACCATAGGTTTCTTCTTGCCTCCCTATGTTTAAAAATTGTATGCCACTGATCAGATATTTTATTTCCATTTCTGATACTCATATATTTGGTTCTCTAGTTAACAAGTTCTTTGCAACCATTGGACTATGAAGTGCTACCAAGTCTTATGAGATCCAGGTAATTTATCAGCCTTTAAATCAGATTTTGTATTGCTTCATTTAATAAGACATATAGAAAGTTATGTTACATCTTCTTTTCATACCTATATATGGAGTCCATTGAAAAATGCATTGAGAAAGTACTAAAATTATGTCATTGATTTTGCGACATATGTTTAGTGGAGAATTGATTAAAGCCGGAATTTTTGTAATTGGATGTCAACTATGAAGATTACAATTGTGAAAGAAAAAACTTGTGCTATATATCCAAGTGGCTTTACTCAATTGTATACAAACCTTTGTATCAAGGGAAGATTAGAAGATACAGTTTTATTAATTCCTTTGTGCATATTTGTATGGGGCAAATGTATTTTGTCCTTCTATTACAGTATTCTCAGTTTGCAAGATATGTAGAACCACAATATGATAGAATCAATAAATTGATTTGTAATATACAATCACATCAAGTATTTTTTCAAATCAATAATTTCTGTGGACATAATTAATTCATTTGACTTTTTCAGTTTTGATTCTCAGTTCTGTTCAAACAATCAAACTAAAGGTTTGAACCAATTTTCCAAGCTTTACATAACCCTTGAAATACTATATTGAATTGTTTTTAATATAAAACAATTACATTAAAAATACTGTAAGGGTTAGGTGCTGGATTAGGACAAGGAAGAACCAGTTTTAAATTTATATTTAGCTATAGAAGTATATAAATAAATTACAAGTAGCTTCCTATGGAAAAATAGGATTGCAAAGAAAAAAAAAATGCTGAAGATATATTTCCAGTCTTGTTCTAATATGTAAAATTTCAGGGGAATTATCACTTTAAAAGTAACTGCCAAGCTTGCCAATAAACTTGTATTGGTTGCTCTAAACAACTCTTTCTAAATGTTCTTTGCCTTCCCAGCAGGGACTGCATTTGGCATCCCTTTGTCCACTGCATACTTAGCAGCTTGTACAGTTGAACATACAGTGAAACAGTAAAATGGATGCAGGAAGGACAGCTACATGGAAGGGGAGCATTGCTTTATACTTTGTGTAATCATCAAAGGAAAGATGGGGAGATTTATGACCAGAGCTAGGAATACATATATGATTTCATCTGATCAGTATTAAATACAATTGATTCTAGATCAGACTCATTGGCTTTGAGGCATGCAGCATTTTCATGGGGAAATGTAACTCTATAAGATGCACATAAAGATAAGATGCTAGCATTTCTCACATTCAATGTTGATTAACTGTATACAAGCCTAAGGTGAAAAATGGGGAAAAAGCTACTATGAGACTTAGCAATAGAAACAGCTCTAGTTGTCATTAGCTGATATAGGCTGAAAAAGAAGTTACAAAGAAAAATAGGTTTCACTTCTGCTTTTATCAGCAGGAAAATGGAGTAGCTTATTTACTTTTCTTATCTCTTTGCAAACAAATATATACCCAAATTTCTGTTCTTTAAACCATTCCTATTTCAGGGCAGGGCAATACATTTCCTGGATTTTCTTTCTACAGCGGTGGCAGCAATAATCTAGTTGTCTGTGAAAACAAGTCTGTTATTTGGAAAGCTAGTTTTCTCTATTTTAGGGGAACATTTCTCTGTTTTACCCCTTTGAACTAAATTAGATTCCTCTTGTGTTTATATACAGTCACATTTATGAAACTACACAACATCTCATGTGACATGCTTGAGTAAGGATATATACATATTTAAATTGCAGAGCTGTATTTTCCTGTAGCTGGAGGGAAGACCAGTCATAGTCTTCTATCCAGCTGCCTAATTCTTATTGTTCATCTGAAGGCCAGATTACAAATACAATTATTCCCATAAAGGAACAGACTGAAGTTATCAGGAATTTCACTTAAGATCAAAAGTAGTTTATATGTCAGTGTAAAACTTTTTTTCTAAGGAAAACATAGTGAAATTTTGACATCACAGATGTTACTGAATAGGGCTGTGGGAAGTGGACTTGAACAAAACATCCACTTGAAGCTGCTCTGCAAAGTAATGGGGTTCTTCTGAGACTATATCTGTCAGGTGACAATATCTGTCAGCCCTTTCCCCCCCATAGAGGTTACATTGAAAGAAAAGTCTAGAAAGAACTCTAGGCTCCCAGTTCTAAGTGAACTTTTCTAGATTAGGCAGCTTTTGCAAATGCTTTGGGATGGCCTGAAGTACACAGTGATGTTTGCCAGTTTAGATTGCTCTCAGCATTGCAGACATGTTTCCATGTTGGTCAAACAAAGCAAATGAGATATGGCAGAAGCAGCGAAAGATCCTGAAGCATTTGCCAAAGCTGCCAAGTCTGGAACATCTTTATTTAGCACCAGGTGAGAAATATCTTCTCTGTCCTTTCACAAAACGAAGTAACTTGAAAATTGCAGGTTGGGCACCTTTCATGCACCATGTAGTAAGTTATGCAGCAACTTCACGTGGAAACACTTTAGCTAGGACTGGAAAATTAAGTTCCCACAGTGCTGAGTCAGAGTGGCTCAAGGAAATCTATATTTGCTTTGTTGAAACAAACTAAGTTGCTGCTTCTCTGTAGTAAAGCAACTCATATTATTCCCATAGTCCAGCTGTTTCATCAAAGTGAACCTAAGTTGGTTTATATACCTATTGTTGACCTTCAGTGTAGTAGCCACAATATTCTTTGCTATTGGCTATGCCTCCTAGAGATGCTAGTCAAGTTGAGGAAGACTGAGCAAACTAAAATCCAACTGAGAGAAGGCTGAACAGTGTATTAATAATTCATCCAGAATATAGAAAAGTACACTCTTGAAAAGACCCAATTTATATTTGATCTCCTACCTCGTTTAGATCATTGTGATTAGGATGTTAGTACTACTAGACAGTTATCTACACTATAATATGTGTGCATATCATCATGTAATTAATGCAGTTAATTTAGATACTGGTAAATGTTTTGGAGGAGAGCCACTTTGGAATAGTGGTTAAGACATCAGGCCAGAAGCCAGGAGACTGTAGGTATTAGTTCTCCCTTAGGCACAAAGCCATATGACCTGGATGACCTTGGACCAGTTACTCTCTCTCAGTCCCAAGAAGAAGACAAGGACAAAACACTTCAAAAATCTTGCCAAGAAAACTGAAGGCAATCACCAGTCACCACTGACTTGAAGATACACACATATGTAGAATAGCTGCCTCAGGCAACAGCAGAAAAATCTGAGTCCTACCAAGGAAGAAAATTAATTAATTAAATTAAGCATATATCCTGACATTTCTATCTAATAAATACATTTTAAAATAAAGATGATGTCTTTTTTTGCATCTTTTTTTAACAAGTGGAATTGTAAAAGAGCTGAGTAAAGAATCAGAGATTACAACTATGAAAGTATCTGTCTTTAGGCAACAAGGCTTTCAAGCATCATGGAAGGAATCAGTTAATTAATGATAGAGGTGACAGGAAAATGCAATGGGTTTGAACCACTTTGTGGTGAGACCTCCTGCTGATGGGGAGAAGGTTGGGTTAGGGACAGTAAAGAGATATTCCAGGTTAGAGTCAGTTTGGGGAGAAAATGTCTGAAGCCAAACCTTTATATATTTTCCTTTTCCAAGGGAATGTGAGATTCTTATAATATTGGCAATAAATATCTGTATGGGTCTATCTATAAGTGTATCTTGTGGTTTGTGCCTGAGACTTTAAGTCATTTGTGCATTTACACAAGTGGAAGTGCTCAATAATTTGTCCAATTAAATTTTAACCTGCAGTACAGATTCTCAGCTTGACTTGATAAACTATAACATTTGGTGAGTAGTAGCAAATTTGTGATGTTGTTCTATCAAGACTGGGCAATCTTGACAGGTAACACCTTCTTTAGTTTCTTCTTTTAAAGTTGCCATTTGTTTTCTTAAGGGTCTCTCCTCATGTACATCTAACCATGACATAAACACACAGGAGCAATATTTTTTCCAGTTGTGTTTCTTGGGGTTGTTTTCATTATATCTCCACTCCTTGAATATGAAAGGTTTAAGTCAGACCTACTTGGAGGGAGGGAACTCATATGACTGTGCTAACTTAAAATAGAAGCTATAGAGGCAGGATAGGGATCTTCAAATTTCATGACTGTATTTTTCTGTCACCTCAAAGATCAGTAGGAATCCTACTTCAACTTATCAATGGGTTAGAAAAGCCAAAGGCAATTCTCTGTTACTGAAGGACTCATTTTTAAAACCTTTTTTCCTGTTCTCACATTATAAGCCTGAGTCCAAATTGCTTTTTGGAATAAACAAACACATATAACATTAGAACTGTCAGATACAACAAATATGAAACATTAGCCTCTATATCTGTAGAGGTTCACAGGTTCATTCATCTCCTCCATCCGTACTTGTTCTTTTGTTTTTATATATTTAACAACATTCTGTTTTTCTCCTAGATCCTGGAACTGGTAAAGAAAGAAGAAATTAAGCAATGTTTATAAATTATTTTACAATTTTATTTTACTTATGAGTGCATGGATGAACTAATGGCCAGTTAATTCCTTATTGCTAATCTTGATCACCATTCAATTTGATATTTGCCAACCTCTTACAGTTTGCCTTTCCTGGGCATATATATATTATCCAAAATTTAATTCATCTAAATAGTAAAACATGCATAAATACATTGATTGACTGCCTTATTAGAAAGATGAAACCATAGGGAAGGGCAGAAGAAAATGAGAAAGTATCATACACATATTACATTGTAGCATAGCCTTTTGTTTCCCAGAGCATTACAACGATGTGAAAAGTTAACAAGGCAGTTAAAACTGATTCCACATCAAAATTCTCCATTTGGTGGTCATAAACATGTTATATATATGTCAATTTCACTTCTGTTTTTAAAACCAAACTATGTTTTAAATATGTAACATGAAGGAAAGCTGGCTGCAGTTATAAACCATAACAAAACACAATTACTATGCTTTATAAATGATGGCTCAGACTGCTGAAGATGCTTAGGAAATAGTAAAAGGATAAATATACAGAAAAAGTTACTAACATTCTTATTTCTTTGTAGCAGAGATTAGATTAGCACTTTACTATTTGTCTCTTGTATAACTGCTTTCATTTCAGGTAAGTTACTGTCGGAGTAAAATATAGGTTAATATCATCCATGCAAGATTAGAAGATTCTGAGAGATCTGGTCCACAGAATCAGACAGACATGACTGAATGGATAGTATCATCATGAATATCATCTTATCAGTTCTTATTATTTTCACCTCAGAGTTGTGGGATAGGAAGTTATTATCTTAAATTCGTGGTACTTTGGTGTTTGGTTGAGTTTTAGTTTGACAATAAAAAAGTCAAGCTACATCTTTGGAAGTCTTCAAGATTTGCTATGTAGATTAGAAGATAAATGACAAATTTTAAAAGATAACAAAAATACTGAATCATTTCCATTACATGACCTGTTGTTTTTTAAAAATAAATAATCTCACATACATAATACTTATTGAATATTTCCTCTTGATTGCAACTTCCTCTTGATTGCAACTACTCTTTTAAAAGTAGGGATAAATTAAGTATTTCACTGAAGAAAAAAGTAAGTTCACTTGATATTGACTCTCTGAGTTACCTTGAGGTAAGATGAGTGGCCTATAAATTGTATAAATAAATATAGATTTATTCATTTGTTTTTATCACTAAACATTGATTTAGTGTATTTATAATAATGAAAGGAATTGTAACTTTTAATAAAGGAAAATATAGCAAACTTTAACATGTGCACACAAACAACATTAAAAATAATACAACAAACAAGCACATCAGAGCAAAATGTGGATTTGGTATGTGATAGATGTAGCTTTGTAGCTGCGGTGTTGCTATTTTGAATTTTATCAGAGAAGAATGCTAATGACATTTGTGATAACTCCAGATAGTAATCTGTATGTTATTTCAGTGACAAGTGAACATAATCATTGGGTGAATTCTGAAAAGATAGATGTGTGTATTTCACATATAGGCCCAATTATTTTTTAAAAAAGCAATCTTTTCAACCTTGCAATTTCTTCCCTCACAATTCTACTTTACCTGATTTTTCAAATCCCCAAATAGTTTAATGTTGAGCCTGCTTTTCAAAGCATTTGTTGAGGGTCAGATTTCCATGTTCCTCTAGCAAAGAATTAAATAACACTTTAGGGATCCAATTTACTATATGCATTAATGCAAGGGTCTTCAAACTTGGCAAGTTTGCAAGTTTAAGACTTGCCAAGTTTGAAGAATTCTTGAGCTAACATGACTGCAGGAGAAATTTGGGGAGTTGAAGTTCACAAGTCTGAAAGCTGTCAGGTTTGAAGACCCCTGTATTAATATGTTATGATATGGTGGATTAAACAAACTTTTTTCCTTTATTATTCAACACTCCAAAGGTTGATAATTTACTGCTTCAGAGATACTTATAGTGATCCCTGCCTCATAACCAAGCTTCTAGGCCAAGTCCTGGATAATCCTATGAAAGTCTAGGCAGCAGAAGATCTGAAGGACATGTTCAAATATGTCTTCTTCTCTCTGCCACATTTTGCTCATGCGATAAACTTTTGATTTGATACCAATATGGATAGGAAGGATTTTTCTTTATCTTCTAATAAAATATCACAACAGAAATGGCTTAAATTCAACAGCAACATCCTTAGAGATTCTGTGTATATAAATAATCAATAAATCCTAATTATTTTGCCTTAAGCCCATGTGACACTGGCCAACGGATGCAAAACGGACACAACGGACGAGAAAAATGTTCCATCCGTTGTTATCCGCTCTCAAAAGGGGCAAAAATTTGCATAACTGGAGCGGATAACATGGACGTGGGGAAGACGCAGGGCGGATGCAAAGTGGATGCGGAATGGAAGCCAAGTGGATGGAAGCGGATGGGAGCGGATGGCGCAACCGCAGGGCTTCCGGGGGGCCTTAGCGAAGCAGACATAGAACGGATACAGTGGATGCAGAGTGGACGCAGAACGGATGAAGCGGATGCACAGCGGAAGCCTAGTGGATAAAGCGGATGCAAAGCGGAAGCCTAGTGGATGCACAGCAGAAGCGGAATGGATGCCGACCGTTAATTGTGCATGCTAGGGGGAAGTATTAGGTAAGCCCCTGGGATATAAAGGGAAGCAGCTCGCACGTGGCCAGCATTCCGAGGAAAGACCTTCTGCTGGACACTTCGAGTTCCTTGCCTGCCCTGCCAGCCTGCCTTCCAGCCAGCCTTGGTGCCTGCCTGCCTGCCTGCCTTCCTGCCAGACTTCCTGCCAGGCTTCCTGCCAGGCTTTCTGCCAGGCTTCCTGCCAGCCTCCCTGCCAGCCAGCAACCCCACAACCATGGGGAGGAAGTGAAAGCCTCAGCAACCTGCCGCCATCCCTGGCAAGAGGGACAGGGCCAACCTCCCGCCCCCTGCCCCTGACTCTGCTTCTGCTGGGGCTTCTGCTGAAGCTGCTCCTGGCGGTGGTGCTTCTGCTGGTGCTGGTGCTTCTGCTGGTGCTTTCTCTGTTGAAGCTGCTCCTGGTCCTGCTCAACCTGCTCGTGCTCTGGGACTTGCTCGTCCTGCTCGTGCTCCTGGTCTTGCTCGTCCCATTCGTGCTCCTGGTCCTGCTCATGCTCCTGGACTTGCTGGCCCTGCTGGTGCTTACTCTACTGCTGCTGATCCTGGTCCTGCTGTTCCTGCTGCTGCTGCTGATGATGATGATGATGATGCTGATTCTGATCCTGCTGGTGAGGATGATGATGCTGATTCTGATCCTGCTGGTGAGGATGATGATGATGATGATGATGATCCTGCTGGTGCTGCTGCTGCTGCTGGTGATGTGGAGGAGCAGCCCCTACTACCTGGGAGCCCCTCTGATGAGGGCCCATCTGGTCCTGCCAAAGGGAGGAAGAGGCGTATGTGACAATGGTAGAGGAGGCAATACTCCATTGAGGAGGTGCACGAGGATGAGGTGCTGGAGTGGCTGAGAGAGAACGACTATCTGTGGTGGAAGGGACACCAGCTGTACAGGGACACCAAGCAGAAGCAGGCTGCTTGGAGAGAGAGGGCGGAGAGTATGGGTTACACTTCAGAGGTGCTCCTCGGCTGGTGGAAGCACATGCACACCTGGTACGGGAAGCTGCACCTGAAGAAATCTGGCCAGGCCACTGTGAAGCAGACAGACAGAGAGACCTACGTCATGGCCAGGTGCAGCTTCCTGGAGGGTGAGGTCCGCCACCGAGGAGCACCAGCAGCCACTCTCATGACCCTCTCTCTCCAGCAGCCTGCTGCCACCCAGTCCTCTTCCAACCGAGAGTCAGTCCCTGTCTCCAGGCAGGTTTCTGTGGAGCGTGCCATGGCAGAGAACCCACGGACAGGTGTGGTAAGCATGGTGGAGTGCATAGAGGACTCCCTGGTGTGGTGGGAGAAAGGAGACATCGAGTCCACCACACTCCTAGCCGCATCCACCCCCCCCAGCTCCACCTCCACAGAAAGGCAGAGAGCTGGACAGCTGGAGGGGCAGAGCCACAGTGTCCTGCTGGAGATCAGGGACACCATCTGCACCAGCATAGATCTCCTCTCTCAGCTGGTCCACACTGACTCCGACTCCTCCAATCGCAAGCCCTTCCTCACCTATGTCAACCAGACCCTCAAGGAAATGGCGGATCCACAGTACCAGCAGGTGAAGGACTGGATCACCAAGCTGCTTCACAACCCTCCAGACCAAAGAGGAACCTGCTCCCACCCAGTCAAAGCCTGCTCCTCCACCCCAGGTGATGTCCCTCCCATTCCAAGGCTTCCCACAGGCCCTCACCTACCAGGGCTACGGCTACCAGGAGGTTCAGCAGCACTGGCAGCAGCCCTTCCCAGTCCAGGCACAGAGTCATCGGGTGACACCGTTGCCACCTGTTTCACTGATGCCACCGATGCCACCCACGCCAATGATGCCACCGATGACAGCGATGCCACCCATGCCAGTCCTCACCCAGCTGCAGACCAGACAGCCCCACTACACTACTCCTTCCTCCACCCCACAGCCAAGGCTGGCCTCAATACATCTGTCATCAGTACTGGGGCTGACACCCCATGGCATGGAGGAAGGACCTCTCAGCATCATGGGGCTGAGCCAGCCGTCCGAGACCTTTCTCAACACACCGTCCCCTGTTGTCCTCTCGAGGCCAGGCACTCCAGCACCACCCACCACCACAGCACCTGGACCCTTCACCCCTGAGACTGGGCACACCTCCGAGTGACCAGGAAGAGTGCCAGAGACCGGGTAGCTGGCTACCTGTGGACTTTATTTGGACACTTGACTTGGGTCATTATTTTTTTACAGCTTGTTGTTCAATAAAGTTTATCTTTGATTCACACACTTGCTGCATTTTTTTTTATTATTAATAAAGTCTTGGTGGAAAATTTTAGAATTGGCTTAAGCCTTTGCATGCTTGTGGGATGGGTTATGATAGCAGTGAGGTGGGCAGGGATAGCTGTGGAATGAGCAGGGATACCTTTGGGATGGCTAATAGCTGTGGGATAGATAAACCTCCAGTGCAAGCATAGTGGGACTGGATGGTCCACCCTCCCAGGTGTCACACTTATGGCCCTTTATTATCAATAATAATGTAATCAATCATCCACACATGTCAACATAAACAAAACTCTTTATTAAACACCCTGTTTATTGTAGGCCCACCCAACATACATGGCCCAATCTCATCCGTGTGATGAGACAGGCTGAAGGAAGCATCCATTAAGCATCTACCATCCTGTCTTGCCACTCCACCGCTCCAGCTGGGGAGTTGCACCAGTGTTTCAGGAGGTTGCGCTGCTTCTTCCCTTCCCATGAGGCTCTGTTGTGGCCTTGCACATTCTGAGTGTCGATCAGGTTTCACCCTTGCCTCCATTCCCCAGGCTCCATGTCCCCATTGCCTTGTTGATAGTCCACGAGCCTGTTCTGCAAGACTGGGTAGTGGGTGCGCATGAGATTGTGCAGGATGCAGCAAGCTTCCACGAACCTCCTCACGGTCTCTGGGCGATGCTACATGGTGGTGAGAAGTACCTGGAACCTGTTGGCCAGGATGCCAAAGGCGTTCTCCACCACCCGTCTTGCCCTGGACAGCCTGTAGTTGAAGATCCTCTCTTCACGGGTCAGGAGTCTGGAAGTGTAAGGCTTCATGAGGTAGGTTCTGAGGGAGAAGGCGTCATCCCCCACGATGAAGTAGGGCACATCTTGTGTGTCGTTGGGCAGGGGGTCTGGATCTGGAAGCCCATGATGAGGTTGCCTTCCAGCCCCTCCTTGAGGTGACTGGCATTGTATACCTGGGCATCTGAAGATGAGCCGTAGCCTGAAGCATCGATGTACATGAACTTGTAGTCAGCATCGACCATGGCGAAGAGGATGATGCTGAAGAAGCCCTTGTAGTTGAAATAAGTGGACCCTGACTTGGCTGGAGCTTTGCAGGCCACGTGCTTGCCATCGATGGCTCCAACGGTGTGTGGGGAGTTCCACCTCTGATACCACTGCTCTGCAACTTTCTTCCATCCTTCTTCATTGGAGGGGCACTGGAGGAGCTCCTCCTTGTATTCTTCGATGATGGCCTGCACCACTTCTCTGACCACAATGCTGATGGTGTTGTGTGGCACCCTCCAGCCGTACTGCATGCTTTTGTAGGTGGTCCCTGAGGCCAGGTGGCACAGAGTGAGTGCCACCTTGAGCCCAGGTTCCAGGCTGGGCCAGAAGTTGGTGTTTGCCTTGGTCAACCTGGGTGTCAGGCGCTGCACAACTTCGTAAAACACGGCTGGAGGCATTCTCATGAAGTTTTGGAACGCCCAAGTGTCTTCGTTCCTGAGCTCCACCATCAGCTTGTTGTGCAGTCCATACTCTGCTCTTCTCCTGATCCATTTTCGGACCCAGACGCTTCTTGGCCACCTCTTTTTCTTCCCATAATAGAGTTCACAGAGACTGTAGATGGCTTCATCCTGTTGCAGAAGGATGGTGGCTGCCAAAAGGACTGTGGTACGATCCACAGTGGACATGACTGGATGCTGTGGAAGAGCAAGAGTCAGATGAAGGCTGCAGAGGTCTGCACAGGTGGGCTGCTGGTCTGAAAGTGAGATGCAGATGAGTTGCTCCCCCTTTTTATAGGCAGTATAGGTGTCCCTTTGCATCCTCTAGGCATCCTCTAGGCATCCTCTAGACATCCTTAATATCCGAGATAGATCCCCTCTGCGAACGTTTTTTCTGTTTTCAATGCTTTGTTTCCATGCTGCATCCATTCTCCATCCGTTCTGCATCTGTTCCGCGTCCGTTCCGCTTCCTCCCTGCATCCAGGCAAATGCAAGTTGCGCGGATGAGCAGCGGACGCCTAGCGGATATAGCGGATGCGTAGCGGATGCATAACGGATGCGTAGCTGATGCGTAGCGAATGCAGAACAGACGAACTGGATACATTTTCCGTGCAAAAGTTTTAGGCAGCCCAAAACTTTTGGAGCGGATGAAACGTCCATAAACGGATGCTGGACGGAATGAGAGGAAGCCAAATGGAGGCAGTGAGTACATCGCATTTTCGAACGGATGGCAAGCTTTTTTGTCCATTTTACATTCTCTTTGCATCCGTTGGTTCAGTGTGACATGGGCTTTAGCAACAGCGTACTGAATCTGAAAATATGTTACATTTTTAGAAACCTGAGCCAGTGCAAAATGTTGCTGCATTAGGAATATCAGCAGAAAAAAGACCTGTCAAATAATCTGAAAAAAATGAGGAGACATCTAAATCTGATTAGTATGGTGTAACCATCTAAACATGCATAAGATAGAAATTATATGTGATTACTTCACAGTCTTGTTTTTAATGGAATGTTTCATGCTTGATTTTTTAAAAATAAAATCATTTAATTATGGAAATAGGAAAGCAATTTCCTAAGTGAAGTTTAAATAAATGCAACATAAATTAAAAAAGCAGAGCTGAAAGTGATGTTCAGTCATCAAATGCAACCTTCCTGCTCAGTGTAGGAATCTAAATTAAAGCCAAACCAGATATAGTGATGTAGCTTCCATTGTAAATGGTCTGATGCTAAACTGTTCTTATACAATAGTTATGAATGTTTTTCAAATATGAAGTTGGATCTGTTCTTCTGTAATTTAAATCTATTATTTCATATCCTATACTTAGGCCTTTGGGTTTTTTGATATGTCTTCAGGCATCTGTAGGATTTGAAGTCTCTTTCCTAATGTATATATATTCTTTCAATCAATAGGAATGAATTTCTATTACCTTGACTATTTTGACTGCCCTGATTTCTCTGAATATGTAATGTCCTGTTTCTTAACTGGGCACAGTATTCAAGGTGGCATCCAAACAAGGAAAGAAAAAAAAAATGGAACTATTATTTCCTAATTTGGAAGTGATTTGGAAATTATATTTCAGCTTATCTATTTACTATTTACAGTATCTATTTATGGTATGCAATATAAAACTGAGTACAACACATATTTAGGTTATTAATTATCCCTCCCAATTCTGGCAAATCTGCAGATATGATCAACATTCTTTCAACTTTTTCGCCCAGATCATTAAAACACTGATCATGAACTGAATCCTACGGCACCCAGTCACTGCTTCATTCAGTTTGATCAAAATCATGACAATTTTTTGAATAGGAATTTTAAGGTATCTATGTATCTTCTGAATTGTTTTGCTATTGAACCCATCTGGAATAACAGAGTTGGAAGGAACTTTAATTACTAATTTAACATACTTAAGCAGTTTGCTAATTACAGCATCATATATTTCATTAAATATTTGTATGCTGTCTCTATTGTCAAAAAATAACTCCATATGTTAGAATTAAAACTGTCATAGAAACAATAAAATGTAACAATGGTAATACCTGCCACTCAATGGGGATGATAACAACTAAAAGAAAATGAATCAAGTTGGAATAAACTACCAGGAAGTATATTATTGCACCCGACTCCATGGTTTTCTGGAAGGGTTCAGGCCATTCAAGGCTAAAATTAGTCTTCAGCTTTAATCCTGCCTCTTTATTCTATCTTGACAATTTCCTTATGGAACTTGTACTCTTTATTTATAATAATAATAATAATAATAATAATAATAATAATAATAATAATAAT
>BLBF01000040.1:38763426-38908620 GCA_015471245.1 Laticauda colubrina
ATAATAATAATAATAATAATAATAATAATAATAATAATAATAATAATAATAACAACAATAACAACAACAACAACAACAACAATACATATATGCATATATTCATATATACACATGTACAGAGAGAGAGAGAGAGAGAGAGAGAGAGAGAGAGAGAGAGAGAGAGAGAGAGAGAACAAAAGGAGGTGGATAGTTTTGCCTTATCTGTGTGAGTCTTAGGTCTTGCATTTTACCATCTTCACTGAGCAGTTAATGTTCCATTTTTTCCCTTCCTTTTATTCTGATCATGTTAAAAGAAGCCTTTTTTTGTTATTGCTCACAATTTTCACCTTAGTTTTCTTAGTTCATTCTAGTTTTTCTTTTCTGCACACCCTCTCTCTATAAAAAAGAGGTTGTAATGATGGACAATAAGGAAAATTTATGAGAGCAAAGCCAAACTTTATGCTTTCATGTTCTCAGTCAGGCTGTGAAAATGGAAGGTTTATCAGCAAATGTTGAAGTAGTTGGAATAAATGCTTTTAAAAATGAATGCTGTGAGCTTTTTAGGAAAACAGGGGAGGCTTAGATTGTATTTGAAAAGCTATGCTTTTCCTTAAATCTTATTGCTACATTGTCAAATTGGAACTGAAATTGCAAAATCTGGTGTAAGGCTAGGAGATATCTGTAAAGAAATTCCCTGAAACATAAGAAGGGTTTGCCAAATAAAATTAAATGATCTTCTAAGTCAACAATTACATGCATTCTGGTAATTTGAAGTTTGGACAGAATTTTTCATCATTTCTCCTTAGCAGCTGATATAAAGCTTGTGATTAAAGTCAATCAATCAGAATAGAGCTGGAAGGATCTTCTAGTCCAACCCCCTGATCAAGACAGAGATCCTGTATCATTTTAGGCAAGTGGTTGTCCAGTCTTTTCTTAAAGACCTCTAGTGATGAAGCACCTACAATTTCTGAAGGCAAGCTGTTCATTGGTTAATTGTTCTCCCTGTTAGGAAGTTTCTCCTTAATACCAGGTTGTTTCTCTCTTGATTAGTTTCTATCCATTATTTCTTGTCTTGCCTTCTGGTGCTTTGGAAAAGAACTTGACTCCCTCTTTATGGTGGCCCTCAAATATTGGAATACTGCTATCATTTTATCCTTCATCCTTCTTTTCTCTAGTCTAGCCATTTCCAATTTCTGCAACCATTCTTCATATGTTTTCATCTCCAGGGCTTTAATCATCTTAGTTGCTCTTCTTTTCACTTTTTCCAGTCTCATTTTTTTAATTTGATCACCAAAACTGGTTGCAGTATACCAGGTGTGATCTTACCAAGTATTGATAAATTGGTACTAATACTTCACATGATTCTGATTATATGCTTCTGTTTATACAACCAATGATTATACACAGTTAGCTTTTTTGGCTGCTGTCGCACACTGCTAGTTGATGCTTAAGACTCCAGGATCCATCACACAATTATTGCCATTGAACCAGATTTAGCCTAATCTAATCTTTGGTTTTTCCTACCTCGGTGTAAACCTTGCTTTTGTCCACATTAAATTTCATGTTGTTGGATAGGAAGAAAGCATTTCTTCCATCCAGTAGGTTATAATGAAGTATTATGAACAAATGTTGTTACTTTATCCAATGACCAGTAATCCATTACTGCAGGCTACAATTAAAAAAAAAACCTGGATCCAATACTGATATTTGAAATCTGGATGATGTGGACATATTTTGTATTGAGTTTTCTTTTTTTTAAAAAAACTCTAAATATGCTATTCTAAGAATACATACTTGTAGTTTAATCTCACTGAGCAAAGGAAATCTTACTTTGCTGTAAGTGCATCAAGATAGCACATATTCTATTAATTTTTCTAGTAATTTGTACTATTAATATATAAAAAGGAAAGAATCTATTCTTTTTATCAGAGGAATTTAACAAATGTGTGTTTTAGTAAAAAAATATGCATGAAAATGAATCACTCTATGCAAATATATAACAATATTTTGATCAATATAATATTTAAATTGAAAAGGGCTTAGTTGGAATTTAGTCAAAGTTGAAATTTGGCAAAAAAAAAGGCTTTCATGGAAATTACAAGCCTATTATAGCAATTTCCTTAGGTAAGAAGCATTTTTTTCATTATTCCTCTCCATTAAGTTTTAGCTTGTCCATCCTCTCTTCTCTCTTTCTGTACAAAATAGAAATGCTGTTTTTCAGAATCACCAAAGCAGTTCCCAAACCATCCCATCCAACTCTCTTTTAGTTGCGCAACAGATCCCTCCACTTTGATTTAAAAGCAAGGTGATTTTTAATGAAGCTCTTTTTAATGAACCAATTATTGATATCTAAAATTTCCATTAAATGATCGTTACACAGAGAAAAAGCTTTTACTGGATTAGTCATTTAATGGACAATAAAGTTATGACAATAATTGGGACCATTATAATCAGCATAAACAGAATCAAAGCTATGTCAAGTAAGTAAAGCATTTCCATCTGCCAATGAATCTTGATTTTTAAGTAGTATATATATTCAAATAAAATTACACTAAGAACTTTTTAATATAATATAAATAATCTTCAAAGGCTTTGGATTTACTAGAAAGGGGTTTAAGTTTATCTCTCTTTATTGTAATATAAGCTGTCATGCTATAAGAGTGGGACTGAAACAGGCTACTCTTAAAGTGATGTCATCTGAATGTCCACTACTGATATCTTTATGATACTGAGAGCTGTATGTAAATGTATATTCAAGGACACAGCTTGGCACAATAGTCATTAAGTGAAATATAAGCAATTTAGCTTTTAAAGTAGGTGTGACAAGGGTAAAGAAAAGGAGGCATTTAGACAACTGTATTAAAAACAGCCCAATGTTGAGGGGCCCATTGTCAAATGTTAATGTTCACTAGTATTTCCATTGTAGAATTGAAATAAAAACCAAAAGAGTACTACTGTGAAAATAATTCAGATACTGGGCTTTTAAAATGTTTAATTTAGACATACCATTATGATACAAATCTAATATTACTTCCAAATTTCTGTCAAAGTTTTCCAATAGTTTCATGTATATTGAAAGTTCCACTATTTTGGTTTTAAAAGGTATTTCATTGCTCTTAGCTCATGAGATTTGGCTACGTGTTACATGATTTTATGGATAAGTAATGAGGGCATGGCACTCGGCTTTTATTCAGATTGTTGAATTGATTCAATTCAACAGTTTATATCTATTTAAAAAAAACTTGCTGATTTTATTAAATGTATCAATTAAAAAAAAATCAAATCTGGTAGTTTTGATACGATTTTCTACAATGACTTTTGAAAGACATATCTCCTGAATTATTGAATCAACTCAAACCATCAAAATTTCTTAGGTTCAAAAGTAATTTGACTAAAGGATTTGATTGAATTGCCTTTGAATTTAATTTATGAGATGGATCTTGATTGATTAGCTTGATTGATCAAAGGCCTGCCATAGCTTTTTTTTTTCTTTTTGGTCAGGAGAAAGAAAAAGAATTATCTTCCTTGCTTGTGCATTCTGTATTGTGCTGAATGCTTGCAATTTCATTGTGTTCCATAAATATGGGGTATAGTTTTTGTGTTAATTCAACTGTGGTTAGTATGATCCTATTTTCCCCTATTCTAACCAAGAACAGTTTAACTGTGGGCAGAGGACCACAAATGAAATTTGAAGCAATATATACAATTGCTGATTTTCTTCTATCCAACAAGAATGAAGGATATGCTTTTTTTGAGTAATCAAAAAGAATAATTCCATAGTATGTGATTATTTTATTCTAGCTACAAGCAAAACTGCTTTTAAGAGACCTAAGACAGCTTGTATTGCTTATTGTTATGTGAAACAGCCTGGTTTTTTTTTGGCATGTTTTATATTTCGTTCAATCAACTAAATATATATCGCATGGGTACAGATATCACTTCAATCTACTTTACTTATTTGAACCAATAGAACCAGGTTAGTAAAATTGCTAATTTATTATGAACTAAAATCTTATTTTGGAATGATTTTCAAAGTTATTTAGAATTCTTGGCTGAGTCTGAACAATGTTTATTCATTAATATTAAACATTCCCAAAATACTTCTGGCACAGACTGACTCACTCTAATAATAGATGCTAAGTATGAATTTATTGCCCAGTAATCATCATATCACCACTCATTTAAAACAACAAGCACAATTAGGTTTCTGAAAGATTTAAGGCAGAAGTCCAGGTAAAACCTTTTTTTTTTTTTTTGGGTTGTTTTATTAATTTTTAAGGACAAACAAAAACAAACAAAACATAAAAACATCCAACTTTCTTCCATAAGTGTACAAACAATGTGTCGGTTGGTTTACAATTTTTTTGTGCATCGATTCCATAGTCTCAATTACAGTTACATTACATAATAACTCATATTATCAGAAATTGAATATCCTAGTATTATTATTAATCAATCATTTGACTATAATTTTGTTCATCCATACTTTGTGAGATAGCTGTACTTTACTTAGTTTATTTTATAACAATTCATATAGTCCCTCCAAATCTATCCTAAAAACATTTTATATATGTAATAATAATAATAAAAAAAGAAATACATCTTTATATATTCATTATTTTCTATAATTCTACATATTCTATTACTATATTTTGTTATCTAGCCATTGATAGAAAAGGTCCCAAATTTTGTAAAATTGTTTATCCTCTTGTTCTCTAATTTCAAGTGTCAATCTACTCATTTCAGCACATTCCAGTATTTTCTTGATAATTTCCTCCTGCAATAGTATTTTCTCATTTTTCCAATTTTTAGCAAATACAAACCTAGCTGCTGTTAATATATTTACAATCAAATATTTTAAATCTTTGCTGTATGTATCAGGTAGAATTCCCAATAAAAATATCTCTGGTTTTAAATCAATATGCTTTTTAGTCATTTTTTCCAACCACGTGTGGATTTTAGTCCAATATATTTTTGCATCCGCACAAGTCCACCACATATGGTAATATCAGCCAGGTGTCTGATGACATTTCCAACATCTTTCAGATTTATTCTTGAGCATTCTTGCTATTCTTCAAGGGAAGATGCATCGGGGGAAGATGCCACCTGTAAAACATCTTATACAGATCTTCTTTAAATGCTGTTGACATTGTCATTTTATAATTTTGAGACCACTATTTTTGCCCATTCTCTAGATCAATCCCATATCCAAAATTCTTCCCCCAAGCAATCATAGTTTCTTTAACTTGTTCTTCTTCTAGTTTAATTTCTGATAAATATCCATACAATTTTTAATCACCTTTTGATCAATACCTGTCAAAATCTTATCTAAATCAGTCAATTTATTATAGAAACCTTCTGTTTTGAAGTCTTTTTCATACCTTGAATGTAAGAAATGTAAAGAAGAATGTAAGAAAACCAATTCATCTTTATATCTTGTTCCTCTAGTTTTTGCATCGATTTCAGTTCACCCTTTTCATTCAAAATTTCCCCATATCTAACTGTTTGTTCCTTCTTATATGTTATAGGATAAGAAAATGCTTCAATAGTTGATTACCAGACTGGAATTTTCAAATAACATTGTCTTTTAATCTTCTCCCAATTTAACCACAGAGACTCCAGTACATGATGTCTTCTAAAATAACCCTGAATTTTAGTTCCTTTATATCATAAAAAGGCATGCCACCCAACAACAAATCGTGTCCTTCTAATGGCAACAATCTAGTATTTCTTAATGTTATCCATTCCTTAACCCATGTCAAGTTTGTAGCTTGGTAGTACAACTCCCAATTAGGCAGACCAAATCCTCCTCTAAATCTAGCATCTTGTAAGAGTTTTAACTTTATTCTCGCTTTCTTACCTTGCCATATATATTTCAACACAATTTTGTTTAAATCTTCAAAGTAGTCCTTTCCAAGCCTAATTGGTATTGTTTGAAACAAATATAGAATTCTGGGTAAAATATTCATTTTGATTGTTGAAATTCTCCCTATTAGCAACAATTGTAGGTTTTCTCATTTTGTCAAGTCTAGTGCTATCTGTTGTTTAATGTAATTGTTCTCTTTTAATGTACTACATCTTGCTGTCAAATGTATCCCCAAGTATTTAACTTTATTCGTGACTTGAATTTTCAATACATCTGCCAATTCTTCTTTTTGTTTTAGTAACATATTCTTTGTCAAAATCTTTGTCTTATCTTTGTTTATTTTCAGGCCGGCCACCCTGCCATAAGCCTCTATCTTTTCCAATAGTTTTGGTGCTGTTTCTCGAAGGTCTTCTAAAATAAAGGCCAAGTCATCCGCAAAAGCTTGCAATTTAAATTCTTCCTTTTAAATTTTCATTCCTTTTATACACTTTTCATCTCTAATGTTTCTATTTAACACTTCCAGAGTTAATATGAATAGCAAAGGTGATAGTGGGCAACCTTGTCTTGTACCTTTTCTTATATTGATAGAGTCTGCTAATTCTCCCTCTATCATTACCTTTGCCGTTTGCTTATAATATATGGCTTGTATTGCTTGAATAAATTTTCTGGCAAAGCCCATCTGTTCTAATAATCATTACAAGAATCTCCAGTTCACATTATCAAATGCCTTTTGTGCATCTAAAAATATCAAAGCTATTTGTTTTTCAGGGTGAGCCTCATAATATTCCAAAGTGTCCAATATTACTCTCATATTTTCTTTAATTTGTCTGTTTGGCAGAAATCCATTTTGGTCAGAATGAATAACATTATTTAAATAATTTTTGAATCTCTCTGCCAATATTGAAGCGAAGATTTTATAATCTGCATTTAATAAAGAAATGGGTCTATAATTCTTAATTTGTAATGGATCAGTCTCTTCTTTTGGAATAAGTGTAACATAGGCTTCTGACCGTGTTTTAGGTATCTTCTTATTTAGCATAACTTCATTCACGACTTTTAGCAATGGAAGGTTCAGCAATTCTTGTAATGTTTTATAGAATTCTGCCGGAAGTCCATCTGGGCCTGGTGCCTTCCCATTATTTTGTTTCTTAAGTGCTTCGATTAACTCCATCATGGTTATATTCTTTCTAACATTTTTTCAGTCTCTTTAGGTATCTTAGGTAGATTAGCATTCTGTAAATACTGTTTAACTCTTTCCTCATCAATATTCTCTTGCTCATATAATTTCCCATAAAAGTCTCAAATGATTTCCTTCTTCTCTTTACTGCCATGGCAAACTTGACCTTGATCATCTATTAACTGCGGTATTTTCCTTAATTCTTTTTCCTTTCTCAGTTTGTATGCTAACCATCTACCTGGTTTGTTTGCATCCTCAAAATAATTCTGTTTAGCACTTCTGATTTTCTGTGCTAATTCTTCTTGCTCTATTAAACTCATTTTATGTTTAATTGTATCCAGTTTTAACTTAATGTCTTTTTTCTGTGGCGTTTTCTGAAGTTCTTTTTCGAGTCTTTTATACTCATCTTCTAAAGCTTCCGTGGCTTGCCTTTTCCTAATGTTCCTTTTCCTTGTGTAGTCTATTATAAGCCTCTAGCATATGCCTTCATTGTGTCCCATACATTCTGGATTGAAGCATCTGCTTTTTTATTTTCTCTAAAGAAAAAAAAACAATTATTTCTCTTTCTGCTGTATAAAATCCTTCTCCTTTAGAATAGTATTATTTAATGTCCATCTCGATCTTCTTTTTTGTCCTTTCCATTTAATTCTCATTGGATTGTGGTCTGCCCAAATACTTGTTTTGATATTTGTTTCTTGAATATTAGATATTAATTCTGTTGAAGTCCAAATCATATCTATTCTGGACTATGTTAAATGTCTATTTGAGTAAAAAGTGTATTGTTTGGTTTTAACATTTCTTTCTCTCTTTTAAATTTATTTATTTTATCTTTTAAATTTATTTCACCTATCATTTTAAAAAAGGATTTGAGGAGAGTCTTCCTATTTTGCTTTGTTGTTGTTGTTGTTGTACAGTCCAGTTTATTGTCTACAATTCCATTGAAATCTCCCATCATAACTATATTGACATAGTCCAGTTCAATTATTTTCATGTGTAATTTTTTTATAAAATTCTTCTTGTAAATCATTCGGAGCGTAAATTGCAATCAAGAGTGTTTTTGAATTATTGTCCATTATTTCCACCATTAATACTCTTCCATCTTCATCAGTATAAATCAATTTTGCTGAAATGGTCTCTTTGATATATAAAACCACTCCTCTTTTCTTACATTGAGTCAAAGAAGTAAATATTTTCCCTAATTTTGGCTGTATCAGCAATTGTTCATATTGTTTTTTAATATGTACTACTTGTAGACAAATTATACCAAATTTTAGTTTCTCTAATCTGTGAAAAATTTTCCTTCTTTTAACAGCTGAATTAAGTCCATTTATATTCATTGTAATCAGTTTTTTATCTTCCATAATTATGCTTTATAATTAGGTTTGGCAGCTCTCGTAGATCTTGGTTCACAATGTTCTTTAGTCTCCACCAATCCACCTATTGCACCTTCTTCTTTTTCAGTCTCCATTGGGTTGTCTTGAAATTCAATTAGTGAAATCTCTTTTTCTGCCTCCTCTCTCCTTCCAAAAAATTCTGCATAAAATAATTCTGCTTTCTTGATTGAGTCAATTCTATATCTCTGTTCTTGCTTTGTAAACATTAACCCTTCTGGGATTAGCCATCTAGAATTCACCTCTTTTTTCAATAGCATTTTAGTCAAACATTGATATTGTCTTCTCATCTCTCTCACTCTTCTGGGTATTTGCTTTAAAACCACAATCTCTTTGTCTTTGTATTTCAATGTTTTTTCTCTTACCACTTGTAATATTTGTATTTTGATGGTTTTATTTGTAAATATGATGTGAACTTCTCTTGGTAGGTTATTTCTCATCGCATATCTTGTAAAAACTCAGTATACCTCATCTACTCTATCCATCATCTTCTCTTCTGTTATTTCCAAAGCTTCAGCCAATATTTCTATCATTATCTCAGCTGGATTTTGTCCTTTTTCTTCCTCTATGTTTTGAAATATAAGATAGAATTCTGATCTGTCTATCTCCCATTTCAGTATCCCACTTTTATCTTGTTCAACCACTGTTAATCTGATATCAATATCTCCAATCTTCTTGTCTCTTTGTTTATCTTCTTCTTCAATTTTTTGGAATCTCTCATCATACTTCACCATCATTTGTTGAATATTCTCGACCTTTTCATCAGTTTTCTCTGTTCTTTGCTCAGTGTTTTCTATTCTCTTTTCAGTGGTATCTGATTTTATTTTAAGGTCTTGGATTCCTTGCATTTAAGTAAGTATGAAGATGTGGCATGACCATGAACATGAAGCCAAACAACAGAAATACAGCTCACCAGCTCAAATCCCCCAGCAACAAAGACTAACCTGAGCACAACCAAGCCTCCACCTAAACAGAACACAGCCAAACCCCCAACCAATGAGAACATACCCCCACCCAATCAGAACATAGTCAAGCCCCCACCCAATCAAGTCACACCCCCACTAGCAGTTAAAAGGAAGAAGCAGCTGCAAGCTCACATTACTCTGAGAAGCACAGAGGTGAAGAAACAAGCCTGAAGATGATGAATGAGACTTCATCGAAACGTTGCTGAGATACTTCCAATTTTACACGGAAGAAAACCCGAATAACCAAAGATCCATATATGTATATGTATATGTATATTTATATGTATATGTATATATTTGTTTTTTAAAGCTTTCACGGTTACTTACATGTGTGCTGTTCAGCTTCCACATCATTGTAGTGCTTTTAAAGTTGTAGCAACATTTCAACAGAATCTCATCTGCGATCATCAGACTTCGGTATGGAGTTTGTATGTGGGTCAGGGTCTCACAGCTGTTGGTTTTAAATTTGAGGCTAGCCTATCCTGATTGGTTGGGAGTCTTGGTCTGTGTTTATTGGACTTGGAGTTTGTTTGATTGGTGTTTCTGGTTTCTTCTGTCTGTTTTGTGGCTTTGATTGGCTGGCAACACTCTGTTCCTGTATTGGATGCTTTCAGTGCAGCTTGGCTTTGTGTGAAAGGACGGCTGTTATCTATTAGGAAGCTAGGTTTCATCTGGGTGCCTGGTGGGGGGTTTTTTGAGCTCGAACACCCCCCCCACCAGGCACCCAGGTGAAACCTGGCTTCCTAATGGATAGCCGCCGTCCGTTCACACGAAGCCAAGCTGCACTGAAAGCCTCCAACACAGGAACAGAGTGTTGCCAGCCAACCAAAGCCACAAAACAGACAGAAGAAACCAGAAACACCAATCAATCAAACTCCAAGTCCAGTGAACACAGACCAAAACTCCCAGCCAATCAGAATAGGCCAGCCTCGAAACCAAAAGCTGTGAGACCCACATTCATACAGAAGCCTGATGATGGCAGATGAGATTCTGCTGAAACGTTGCTAAAACTTTGAAAGCACTACAATGACGTGGGATAATACCCGAAGGAAGCTGAAAGCACACACACACACACACACACACACACATATATATTACAAAATAGTTATTCAAATTAATTCTAATTCTAGTATGAATCTTGTAAATCTTTCACATTTCTTTTTGGGGGCCATAGAAGGAGCGTTCAACCTACACCAACAGTGTTCTACAGTGGCTGGGAAAAGTGTAGCGACACGAGAGAAGAAGAAGAACATTTCTTTTTAATATTTATCAATCTTTGAGAACAATTGAAATGTTTCCCTCCCTTCTTCATTATTACTTCACTGTTAATAAGCATATCATTGGAAAGTCATACAGTTTTATTTTAGAAATTATTTACCATTAATAAGCAAAATAAATATTCAAATTCATTCTAGTAACTGGTATAAATTTCCTTATAAATCATTCACATTTCTTTTCAATATTTTTGAATATATTATCAATCTTTAGAAACAATTGCAATGTTTCATCTCTTCTTTATTATTGCATTAATTATAAATAAACATACCATTAGATAACAATACAGTTTTATCTCATAGATTATTTGTTTATTTCATTTCTAACTCATTACAGTATTCTACTGTTACAACACTATCTTTTGTACCTTTGCAGAATTCTCACTTTTAACTTAATTTAACCATTGTCTCTGGGTTTTCTAGCTGAGCCAATACCTTTAATCCTAGTATGTTTCCCCTTTTTCTTTATTTCCTGCTTTTGTCCCTCATAAGTTCTTTCCCTTATATTTCCCCCCTTTTTCCCATCCCTTTTTTACATCCTTCTCTTTCTAATTTTCCCTTCTGTAGTTTTCTTTTCTGCTTCTCCTTGCTGTTATACTTCTTTTTCAGACTATTTTTCTTTTCTGCTGTTCCCTTTGATCTCAAACTTTTAACTCCTTTCCCCCTTTTTCCTCTTATTACCACACTTTGCATTATTTGATTATTGAAAATGGATTCTTCTTTGTCTCATCCTTCTTCTTGCTCTTGAAGCTTTTCCTTTTGCTTTTCATGGTTCAGGATCTCCATTTCAAAAAATTAAAATACGAAGCCAAAGGATCTTCCTCCCCTTTCTGCATCTTCTTTCTGTTTTTTCAGACTGATCTTCAATTCCTCCAGGAGTGATGGCATTTTAAACACTTTTGAACAACCACCGATTGACTTTAAATAAAAACAGAAAAAGAAAGAAAAAACCAATGCCAAAACATTTTCTCTTAAATCACCAAATGTTCACAGACTTTTCCTTCTTGTTTCTTTCCTTAAAGGCTAGGTCACACTGGCCGATGGATGCAAAACGTATGTAAAAAGGACACAGCGGATGAGCAAATTTTCCACCCATTGTTTTCCGCTCTCAAAACGTGCAAAAATTTGCATAAACAGAATGGAAAAGAACGGAAAGGAATGGACGGGGAGAGGACGTAGTGAGGATGTTCAGCGGATGCTCAACGGAAGCCTAGCGGATGGAAGTAGATGGCACATCCGCAGGGCTTCCGGGGGAGAACAGCAAAGCGGACGCGTAGCGGAAGCAGTGGATTCATAGCGGATGCCTAGCAGATGCATAGCGGATGCGTAGCGGATGGAAAGCATTCACTGCACATGCAGGGAGGATGTTTTGCGTCAGTCCTGCGGATATAAAAGGAAGCAGCTCGCACGTGGCCAGCATTCAGAGGAAAGACCTGCTGCCAGAGACATCTTCATCAGAGACCATGGGGAAGAAGAGGAATCCTGTACCTAATCCTGTCAGCCCTGGAAAGAAGGACAGAACCACCATCCCACCCCCTGGCGCTGACTCTGCTGCTGCTGGTACTTCTGCTGGTGCTACTGCTGGTGCTGATGGTGCTTCTCCTGCTGCTGCTTCTGCTGGTGCTGCTGCTGGTGCTGGTGCTTCCGTTGCTGGCGCTTCTGTTGCTGGGCCTGTTGCTGCTGGTGGTGCTGCTGCTACTGCTGCTGGTGCTGCTGGTGTGGTGGACCAGCCCCAAGGCCCTCAAAGCTCTGCTGATGAGGGCCCAGAAGGCCTTGCCAGAGGGAGGAAGAGGCAATCGAAGGAGAAGGAGAAGGGGGAGAGGAAACAGTACTCTATTGCAGAGGAACATGAGGAGGAGGTGCTCGAATGGCTGAGGGAGAACGAGTACCTGTGGAGGAAGGGCCATAGGCTATATTGAGACACCAAGCGGCAGCAGGCGGCTTGGAGAGAGAAGGCGGAGAGCCTGGGCTACACTTCTGATGTCCTCCTGGGGTGGTGGAAACATATGCACACCTGGTATGGAAAGCTGCACCTGAAGAGATCCGGGCAAGCCGCTGCCAAGCTCACCGACCAGGAGACCTATGTTGTGGCCAAGTGCAGCTTCCTGGAGGGTCAGATCTGCCACCGAGGAACAGCCTCTCTGACAACCCTCTCCCTCAGACAGCCCACAGACAGCCAGTCCTCTTCTAGCCAGGAGACAGCTACCATGTCCAGGCAGGTGTCTTCGGAGGGCCCCACGGCAGAGACCCCCCCGACAGCTGCACTTCTCATGCCAGAGAACGTGGAGGATCACCTGATGCAGATGGAGCAAGAGGAGACTGCAGCCACCAGAGACCAACCTACCGCCACCCCCAGCTCCACCTCCACAGAAAGCAGGCAGAGAGGCAGACCGGAGGGACAGAGCCACACTGTCCTCTTGGAGATCAGGGACACAATCAAGAACAGCACAGATCTCCTCTCTCCATCCTCAAACCACAAGCCCTTCCTCACCTACGTGACCCAGACCCTCATGGACCTGCCCGAGGCCCAGTACCAGGTGATGAAAGAGAGGATCACTGCGCTTCTGCACCACCCTCCAGGCCAAGCTGAACCTACTCCCACCCACTCCAGGTCTGCTCCTCCACCCCAGGCGATGTCACAGCCCTTCCAAGGCTTTCAACAGCCCCTCTCCTACCAAGGCTACAGATACCAGGACTTCCCTCAACAGAGGCAGCCCTTCCCAGTCCAGGCACAGGTCCATTGCCTGCCACAGATTCCACTGATGCCACCAATACCACCAATGCCACAGATGCCACCGACGCCACAGATGCCACAGACGCCACCGACGCCACAGATGCCACCGATGCCACAGATGCCACCGACGCCTCACCTCGCCCAGCTGCAGACCAGACAGCCCCACTACACTCCTCCTTCCTCCACCCCACAGCCAAGCCCCTCAACAGAACAACTTACATTAGTCCTGTGCCTGACATCCCAGGTCCTGGATGAAGGGCCTCTCAACCTCACGTGCCTGAGCCAGCTCTCTGAGAGCTTCCTGCACACACCATCTCCTGTTGTCCTCTCGGGGCCAGGCACCCCAATGGCACCTCAGACCAGCACTCCAGCCACTGCCAGCTCCATAATCCCTGGACCCTTTACACCTGAGACTATGGGCATGCCTCAGAGTGACTGAGAACAGTGCCAGAGACTGAGTTGTTGTCTTTTGACTTTATCTTTGCTTGAGACACTTTACTTGGGTCATTTTGCTTTTACAGTTTGTTATTAATAAAGGTTATATTTGCTTCATACACTCGGTTCATTTCTTTTACTTAATAAAGTCTTGGTGGAAACTTTTAGAAAATGGTTAAGCCTTTGTATGCTTGTGGGATGGGCAAGGATAGCTGTGGGATGGATAATAGCTGTGGGATGGGAAAGGATAGCTGTGGGATGGATAAACCTCCAGTGCAAGCATAATGGGACTGTATGGTCCACCCTCCCAGCTGCCATACATGTGGCCCTTTTTTTTATCAATAACAATTTATTCATTGATCAACACATTTCAACATGAACATAACTTTTTATTAAATGCCCTGTTCATTGTAGAGCCATTTAACATACATGGCACAATCTCATCAGTGTTATGAGACAGGCTCAAGGAAGCATCCATTAAGCATCTACCATCCGTCTTGCCACTCCACTGCTCTAGCTGGGGAGTTGCACCAGTGTTTCAGGATGTTGCACTGCTTCTTCCCTGCACATGAAGCTCTGTTGGGCCCTTGCACATCCACAGTATCTATCAGGTTTAATCCTTGCCTCCATTCACCAGGCTCCATGTCCCCATTGCCTTGTTGATGGTCCACAAGTCTGTTCTGCAACACTGGGTAGCGGGTGCGCATGAGATCAACCATGGCAAAGAGAATGATGCTGAAGAAGCCCTTGTAGTTGTGATAATTGGACCCTGAGTTGGCTGGAGCTTTGCAGGCCATGTGCTTCCCATCTATAGCTCCAACGGTGTGGGGGAAGTTCCACTTCTGATACCACTCTTCTGCAACTTTCTTCCAGCCTTCTTCAGTGGTGGGACACTGGAGGAGCTCCTCCAGGTATTCTTCGATGATGGCCTGCACCATTTCTCTGACCACAATGCTGATGGTGTTGTGTGGCACCCTCCAGGCATACTGCATGTTTCTGTATGTGGTTCCAGAGGCCAGGTGGCAAAAAGTCAGTGCCACCTTCAGTCCAGGGTCCAGGCTGGGCCGGAAGTTGGTGCTCGGCTTGGTCAACCTGGGTCTCAGACGCTCCACAACTTTATCAAACATGTCTGGTGGCATCCTCATGAAGTGCTGGAATGCGCCAGTGTCTTCATTCCTCAGCTCCACCATCAGCTTGTCATACAGTCCAAACTCCACTCTTCTCCCGATCCATCTTCGGACCCAGGCAGCTCTTGGACATCTCCTTCTCCTTGCATAGAAAAGGTGAAACAGTCTGAAGAGGGCTTGGTTCTCGTGTTGAATGATGGCGGCTACCAAAAGGAGTGTGCGTTGATCCATGGTGGAGATCAATGGATGATGTTGAAGAGCAAGAGCAAGGCTGAAGAGGTCTTCACACCACGTCTGCTGGACTGAAAGTGAGATCCAGGTGATTTCCTCCCCCTTTTTGATAGGAATTATCGATCTTCCGCTAGGTGTCCTTCTGCATCCTCTAGACATCCTGCAGACATCCTAAATATCCGAGATACATCCCACATACAAACATTTTTTCCATTTTAATACTTTATGTCTGAGGTGCATCTGCTTTCATCCTTTCTATGTCCGTGCTACTACCTTCTGTGTCCGTGCTACTATGTCCGTGCTGTGTGGATGTTCCGTGTCCGTTTCGCTTCCTCCCTCTTTCTGTTTTCCGCTGGAGCAGATGTGAGTTGTGCAGATGTGCAGCAGATGCCAAGCGGATACAGCGGACGTTTAATGGATGACAACGGACATATGTGTCATGGATGTAGAACGGACGCGGCGGAAAGTTCATCCACTCAAAAAGTTTTGTGCAGCTCAAAACTTTTTGAGCGGATGAAATCTCAGTAGACGGATGCTGGACGGATAGAACGTATGGATCACGCATGCAGTGAGTACAGAACGGATGCATCGCATTAACCAATGGATGGCAAGTGTTTCTCTCCATTTTACATCCTCTTTGCATCCGTTGGTGCAGTGTGACATAGGCTTTACATTTCCTTTCTGTTGATTATTGTATCTTTTAATAAGATTTCAGTTACAATGTATCCTCGGGAGTTTTTTCAAAGTTTCACTGTTAATCCTCTTTAGTTTTCCAGGTGGCACTCCATTTTTCCATGATTCCAAATCTTTTTGCCTCCGCTCTTCTCCTTTTTAGGGCTTTAAAATGACCAAGAAAATTTTTTTTTATTCTCTATTTGACACTTAGATTCCAGCTTAAGGTTGTCTATTAGTGTCAAAATAGATTAATATAAATTTCTTTCCATACCATTTGGAATTGTCAATATAAAGGTTAAAAAAAGGGTTTTTAACCACCTTTTCTCTTTCCTTCGCTGCTTAAAGATCTTCTTTCAGAAGTATACTTCTCAGTACTTTTACCTTGCTTAGATGTTATCCGTTGTTTAGCCCAGTCAGGGCTAAACAATTTGAGAGTTCAAATGGTCATAAATATAAAAAGTTGTCAAACTTGTTTCCAACTTTCTGTTGTTTAAAAATGGTATAGATTTGACAGATAAAAAATTAGATACTTAAATGATGTTTGTAATCTTGTCATAACACGAGAACACACTTTTAGACTATTTTCTTCATTTCAATCATGTAATACTCCTAATGCATTCATAATTCCCACAATCATCTTAAATAATAATATTTCGTTCTGTGCTAGTTAATAAAAGAGGCAACATAGACCAAATTGCAACCCTATAGTGAGAAACTAAAATAATATACACACATGTGAGATTTGCCACAAAATACTTTAGAGAAGAGTATTCCTGTTCCGCATTTTAGTCTGCTAGCTGGGCTCTTTGCCAAGTTTATATATTATTTCTCCACTAAAAAGTAGTGATTATTGTATGGACATGAAGCATGAGACAATTTTAAGAAAATCCTGAATCACTGATAACCATTAAATAGGTGTAGTTAAAGAGGTGCTAAGCTGAAGAAGACACCTTTGGCCATTACTTTAATAACAAAATAGTATGACATAGTTAATCCTATACAAGCTATATTATAACTGGATTCCTTTGAAAAAGCTACATTAGTGGCCTACAAATCTCTTGACTGTATAGTCTTTTGTTGGAAAGCTCCTGCAAATACAAATATCAGTCACATATTACTTTTTCATATAATTAATTACGTAATACATAAAAATATTAACAACCTATTACTGCTACCTTTAAGTCTTCTTTTATGAAGCTAGTGACATAGTATTAGCTATTTAACTTTATAGCTAGATCAGTTTTACAAATTAGTTCGCCACAACATGAATCAGAATACTTCTTAATTTTCATACTGCTGCTTTGCATCCAAATAAATTATGTTCATTAAAATGAGAATAGAGAAATTTCTTTGTGGCTCACTTGCTGATTAGGTCACAATACAACTTAATCTTCAAAACTTAGATTTGTATAACATGATTTCATACTTCATTTTTGAAAGTAGCATTTCCTCAAACATTATACACTTAAGCCCATGTCCCACTGCACCAACGGATGCAAAGAGCATGTAAAATGGACAAAAAAGCTTGCCATCCATTGGAAAACGCGATGCATCCATTGTGTACTCACAGCATACGTGTTTCATACGCTCTACCCCGACAGCATCCGTCCACTGAGATTTCATCCGCGCAAGAAGTTTTGAGCTGCACAAAACTTTTTAAATGGATGAACTTTCCACCGCGTACAATGTACATCCGTGACACATACGGGCAACAAATGTTCTATGTCCATTGTCATCCGTTAAATGTCCTCTGTATCCTCTCAGCATCCTCTGGACATCCTCGCAACTCACATTCACTGCAGCTGAAAATGGAAAGAGGGAGGAAGTGAAACACACAGCGTTAGTAGCATGTACCGGAAGTAGCTAGTAGCGGAACGTCCACAAAGCGTTAGTAGCATGGAAATAGAAAGGATGTAAGCAGATGCATCTCGTATATAAAGCACTAAAACGGACAAACCATTTGTATATGGGATGTATCTCGGATATTTAGGATGTCTGGAGTATGCCTAGAGTATGTAGAAGGACACCTAGCGGAAAACCAATATTTTCTATAAAAAGGGGGAGGAAATCACCTGGATCTCAGTATGAGTCCAGAAGACGTGGTGTACAGACTCTTCACCCTTGGTTTTGCTCTTCCACATCATCCATTGATCTCCACCATGGATCATAACACAGTCCTTTTGGTAGCTGCAATCATTCAACACCAGAACCAAGTCCTGTTCAGACTGTTTCACCTTTTCTACACAAGGAGAAGAAGGAGACGTTCAAGAGCTATGTGGGTCCGATGATGAATTGGGAGAAGAGTGGAGTTTGGACTGTATGACAAGCTGATGGTGGAGCTGAGGAATGAAGACCCTTGTGCGGATGCCACCAGCTATCATGAGGATGCCACCAGCTATGTTTGACGAAATTGTAGAGTGTCTGAGACCCAGGTTGACCAAGCCTAGCACCAACTTCCGTCCCAACCTGGACCCTGGACTGAAGGTGGGACTGACTCTGCAGCACCTGGCCTCTGGAACCACATACAGAAACATGCAGTATGCCTAGAGGGTGCCACACAACACCATCACCAAAGTGGTCAGAGAAGTGGTGCAGGCCATCATCGAAGAATACCTGCAGGAGCTCCTCCAGTGTCCCACCACTGGAAAAGGCTGGAGGAAAGTTGCAGAATAGTTGTATCAGAGGTGGAACTTTCCCCACACCATTGGAGCCATAGATGGGAAGCACGTGGCCTGCAAAGTTCCATCCAACTCAGGGTCCTCTTATTACAACTACAAGGGCTTCTTCAGCATCATCCTATTTGCCATGGTTGATGCTGACTACAAGTTCATGTACATCGATGCTTCAGGCAATGGGTCAGCTTCAGATAGCCAGGTATACAATACTAGTGACCACAAGGATGGGCTGGAACGCAACCTCATCATGGGTTTTTCAGATTCAGACCCCCTACCCAATGACACACAAGATGTGCCCTACTTCATCATGGGTGATGATGCCTTCTCCCTCAGAACCTACCTCATGAAGCCCTATACTTCAAGATAACTCACCCATGAAGAGAGGATCTTCAACTACAGGCTGTCCAGGGCAAGACGGGTGGTGGAGAACGCCTTTGGCATCCTGGCCAAAGTTCCAGGTACTTCTCACCACCATGCAGCATCACCCACAGATTGTGAGGAGCATCGTGGAAGCTTGCTGCATCCTGCACAATCTCATGCGCACCCGCTACCCAGTGTTTCAGAACAGGCTAGTGGACCGCCAACAAGGCAATGGGGACATGGAGCCTGGTGAATGGAAGCAAGGAGTAAACCTGATAGACCCTGTGGATGTGCAAGGCCCCAACAGAGCTTCATGTGAAGGGAAGAAGCAGCTCAACCTACTGAAACACTGGTGCAACTCCCCAGCTGGAGCAGTGGAGTGGCAAGACAGGATGATAGATGGTTAATGGATGCTTCCATGAGCCTGTCTCATAACACTGATGAGATTGTGCCATGTATGTTGAGTGGTCCTACAATGAATAGGGCATTAATAAAGAGCTTTGTTTATTTTGAAATGTGTTGATCAATGAATCAATTGTTATTGATAAAAAAAACAGCCATATGTGTGGCAGCTGGGAGGGTGGACCATACAGTCCCACTATGCCTGCACTGGAGGTTTATCTATCCCACAGCTTTCCTTACCTATCCCACAACTATCCTTACCCTTCCCACAACTATCCTTACCTATCCCACAAGCAAGCAAAGAATTAACCATTTTTTCAAAGTTTTCACCAACACTTTATGAAGTAAATAAAATGAACCATGTATGTGAAGCAAAGATAACCTTTATTAATAACTGTCTTATGTAAACTGTATGACTTTATTAAAAAAGCAAAATGAACCAAGTAAAGTGTCTTAAGCAAAGATAAAGTGAACAGGTAACAACTCAGTCTCTGGCACTATTCTCAGTCACTCTGAGGCATGTCCATGGTCTCAGCTGTTGAGCAGCCAGGGACTGTGGAGGTGGCTGTGGCTGGAGTGCTGGTCTGAGACGCCATCGGGGTGCTTGGCCCTGAGAGTACAACAGGGGATGGTGTGTGCAGGAAGTTCTCAGAGAGCTGACTCAGTCCCATGAGGTTGAGAGGCCCTTCATCCAGGACCTGGGATGTCAGGCGCAAGACTGATGACAGATTGTCCGTTGAGGGGTTTGGCTGTGGGGTGGAGGAAGGAGGAGTGTAGTGGGACTGTCTGGTCTGCATCTGGGTGAGGTGAGGCATATGTGGTTTGAACCTGTGCCTGGACTGGGAAGGTCTGCCTCTGTGGGAAGTCCTGGTAGTGGTAGCCTTTGTAGGTGAGGGGCTATTGAAATCCGTGGAAGTGCTGTGACATCGCCTGGGGTGGAGGAGCAGACCTGGATTGGGTCAGAGCAGGTTCAGCTTGGCCTGGAGGGTTTTGCAGAAGTGCTGTTATCTTCTCCTTCATTACCTGGTACTGGGCCTCGGGCAGGTCCATGAGGGTTTGGCTCACGTAGGTGATGAAGGGCTTCCAGTTCAAGGAAGGTATATTGCTGAGAGGGACCAGCTGAGAGAGAAGATCTGTGCTGGTTTTGATTGTGTCCATGATCTCCAACAGGACAATGTGCCTCTGGCCCTACATTCTGCCTCTCTGCCTGCTTTCTGTGGAGGTGGAGCTGGGGGTGGGTGTTGGTTGGTCTCTGGTGGCTACCGCTTCTTTCTCCATTTGTGACAGGGGATCCTCCATGTCCTCTGGCATGGGGAGTGCAGCTGCCGGGGGGGTCTCTGCCATGGGGCCCTCTGAAGACACCTGCCTGGACACGGTAGCTGTCTCCTGGCTGGAAGAGGACTGGCTGTCTGTGGGCTGTCTAAGGGAGAGGGTTGTCAGAGGGGCTGCTCCTTGGTGGTGGACCTCACCCTCCAGGAAGCTGCACTTGGCCATGATGTACATCTCCCGGTCAGTGAACTTGACAGCGGCCTGGCCAGATTTCTTGAGGTGTAGCTTGCCATACCAGGTGTGCATGTGCTTCCACCATCCCAGGAATAGTTCTGAAATGTAGCCCAGGCTCTCTGCCTTGTCTCCCCAAGCTGCCTGCTTCCTCTTGGTGTCGCGATAGAGTCTGTGGCCCTTTCTCCAGAGGTAGTCGTTCTCCCTCAGCCATTCCAGCACCTCCTCCTAATGTCCTTGGAAAGGGTGTACTGTTTCCTCTCTCCCTTCTCCTTCTCTTGCCTCTTCCTCACTCTGGCAGGGGCTTCAGCAGCAGGGCCTTCAGGGGCTTGAGCAGTAGGGCTTTGAGGGCCTTGGGGCTGGTCCACCACAGCAGCAGCAGTAGCAGTAGCAGCAGCACCAGCAGTAGCAACAGCACCAACAGCAGCAGTAGCAGCAGCAGCAGCAGGAGAAGCATCAGCAGCACCAGCAGCATTACCACCAGCAGCAGGAGAAGCACCAGCAGCACCAGCAGCAGCACCAGCAGCACCAGCAGCAGCACCAGCAGCACCAGCAGCACCAGAAGCTTCAGAGTCAGTTCCAGGGGGTGGGATGGTGGTTCTGTCCTTCTTGCCAGGGCTGGCAGGAGTAGGCACAGGATTCCTCTTCTTCCCCATGGTCTCTGATGAAGATTTCTCTGGCAGCAGGTCTTTCCTCTGAATGCTGGCCACGTGCAAGCTGCTTCCTTTTATATCCGCGGGGCTGATGCAATTCATCCTCCCCGCATGCGCAGTGAATGCTTTGCATCTGACATACATCTGCTTTGCATCCGCTTTGCTTCCTCTAGGTGTCCGTGATGTATCCGCATCATCTGCTACTCATCCGCCCCTTTCACTATGCATCTGCTTCGCAATTCTCCCCCGGAAGCCCTTTGGATGTGTCATCCACTTCAATCCGCTGTCATCCGCTAGGCTTCCTACGAACATCTGCTTAACATCCTCGCTACGTACTACCCTCATCTGTTCCTTTCCGTTCTTTTCCGTTCTGTTTATGCAAATTTTCGCCACTTTTGAGAGTGGATGACAATGGATGGAGCCACCCCCAAAATTTTGCTCATCCACTTTGTCCTTTTTGCATACCTTTTGCATATGTCGGCCAGTGGGACCTATCCTTTATTAATTTAAAGAAATGGGAAAAGTTGAGATAGAGAAGCATAAATAAAAAGAGTGGAAAAAAGGGATGATGGGGATATCGAAAATGCCTCTGCTGTTGCATAACTAAAATGGGTAATTATGTTCTGCCAAGCACATCACTACTTTCTGTCTGGGACAATTAAAGAAATAGCTGATCAGTTCCAGGTATTGATTTTGCTAACATGTTTGTTCATGGTTGCTTCTGGTTTAATTAGCTCTTCTCACCCCCACATCAACCCATTTCTTCTATTGCAGTCTGAGAACATACTTTTTAATCAGATCTTTTTACAGAGAATACTGTACACTAGCCATATTTTTATGTTAACAAACTCTCTACAACAGGTCCTTATTTTATTCTTGGCAGTGAATGGCCATTCCTTAGAACAAATATGCTCTGTAAATTAGAGACTAGACGTGGTGTCTGTGGGGGTTGGGGTTGGGGGAGGGTGCACATGTGTGTCCATGTGTGTGGCATTTTCTATGAAGAAAAGCTTTCTGGAAGAAACATTTCAGCTTTTTGAAAAACTTGTAGTTGGCTATTTCATAGCAATGAAATCAGTAAGGGTAAATAGTGTATAAGATCCTTTAAAAATAAATTCAATAGCCCTAAAATAAAAGCAAAGCAATATACTAGCAAAAAAATACAAGAATAAAAGGAACATGATAAAAATGCAAAACCAAAGCCAAAGTCAATAAGACAGCATCCAAATACTATCCAAAATATTTCAGATCAAAATATGGGTCTTAATATCATCCAAGAACATCCATCTAAAATCAGAATTATAATTATGAAAGAGATGGGATTTGCGTATTTAATTCAGTGTGTCCCATTTTCATTACATAAAGCCACATATATTATTCTGACTCTGCATGCATTGTAAAAAAATTTTTTATCAAAGCTTTGAGTAAGAGAATGGCTATTCTGTGCATAGATGCTAGAATTTATTTCTGACCTAAACTGTACTGAAATTACAGTGGATCCATAAATAACTTTCTCTTTCAAGTGGTTTCACCTTAATCTTTTACCCTTACTAATCAACACATATCTGCATATTCAGTTCCTAGTTAGGGAAAGTTGGATTGAATTTTATCACAGTCCTCTCCCGGTACACACGGCTTTCCTTCATTTAAAGACAAATTCATCCTGTTTTACATAAAACCTTGTACGAATGATGTCTGTGCACATTGGTTTCCTAGCCAAATGTGGAAGTGGCTATACATTTGACTGATGGCATTTCTATGACATTTCTGGGAGCTTGTCTTAAAAACTAGGTGTGAGGAGATAAATTTTACCAAACTTAAACACTAGTGGGAAACAGAGGAAACCTTTGAACTTGAAGTTGCAAATGCTTGAACATGAAAAGTTATTGCAAAATGGGAGCTAAGTAGGAGGGAGATGGGAGCTATTATCCAGTAATTTTGAATTTTCATTATTTCATTATTTTATTGGCAAAACTAAACTATATACAGCCCTGCTCATTAAAAAAAAGTCAATCTCATATTTAGATGATTTGATTACTTTATTACATGGAGCAATTAATCAAGTCCTAAGCATATTGATATCAATTCATCACAAACAATTTAGATATTATCTGTAATTATTCCATGTCCATGTTCAAAAAATTATGAGACAAAAATGAAGCCACTTTGTTAAAAGTCAAAAGTTAGATTTTCAGGAAAAAAAGAATGATTCTGTAATTTCACTGAGTTTTCAAAAGTTAAATTGGACAACATTATTTATTGCCTCAGTGGCACAATGGTTAGAGTGCAGTTCTTCAACCTACTTCTGCTACAGCCAGCTGACTGCAGTTTGGCAGATTGAATCTCACCAGGCTCAAGGTTGACTCAGCCTTCCATCCTTCCGAGGTGGGTAAAATGAGGACCCAAATTCTTGGGGGCAATATGCTGACTCTGTAAACCACTTAGAGAGGGCTGAAAAGCACTATAAAGCAGTATATAAGTCTAAGTGTTATTGCTATTTATATTATTTCTCTTTCACTATCCTTTTACACTTACTGAGGTTGCATCAAATGGTAGTTTAAGATGCATAATGTTTATTTATTTATTTGTGCTACATAAATCAAATACTCATGGTCCCTAACATTAATAATTTTTAAAAAATCCAAATCCAAAATCCAAAGGCAAAAGTCATCTGCCATGTCTAGAAGCCATAGCTTCTACAACCCAAAATATGGACCAGACATGTATTCGACACTTTCATCATAATAAAAAGGGACCAATTAAACAAAACTACGGAACCATCAATAACATTTAGAAAGCAATCCAAGTTTACCATGGAAGAAAGAAAAGAAAGAATAAGAAGAAAATAAGAAAACAACTTACTACCCTTCATGCACATCTTGATCATCAGAGACCACAATGCTAGTCTCTGCTGATCCACCTCATGCTCTACTACCAAAGCAACAGACCAACCTCTTACAAAGGAAGTTCCATAAAAACTTTATTTAGATTAGCCCAAACTTACTGGAACAACCTAGAACATCAGGAAAAGGAAACAGAGCCTCTCTACAACATATTCAAACAAAATGGATATCCGTACAACTTTATCAAAAAGTGCCAGACTACTCAACTCAATAGAGCACAACCAACACAACCCCAAAAAAGAATAGCACAGGATATTCTTACATCAAGAATATCTCAAAAAACACCAACATATCACAACCACATCAGTGTAAACATGCTAATTAAAGGCCTTCATACCATCCTAAACAAACTAAAAGACCCAGCACTCAAAAGAAAAAACAGGAATCATCTACCTCAAGCATGTCAAACTTGCAGTCCACAGGTTCATCATGCACTGCCCATGCCCATGCCCAGCTTAGTGAAGAAGGGAAAAGTTGTGATACATTATGTGATGATGCTGTGATGATGCAAATTTGACACCCCGATCTACAACATACAGTGTAATGACTGTATTAACCATCACATAAAACAAAGAGACAGAGGACTGGCAGAACGCATTGACAAACACCAACTAGCTGTCATAAGATATGATGAAAACTCTTTAGTCACAACTTATGGACAGACTTAACCATCATTTCAATTGAGAAAAGGTGACCATCCTAAACCAAGCCAAGTCCAAAAATGCTTGGAAATGTCTAGAAGCCCAGCACTCTGACAAATTAACCATCAAGAGGCCCAGGGAAATAAACAATATTTATATATTATGCAAAAGAGATAATTAACATGTCAAAAAGGGAACAAAAACACCAAAACATCTCCTCACAGCAATCAGCACCCAATTGAGCATATGTTAACTCCAATATTAATATAAGACCAAAAATTAAATACACATATCCGAATCAAGGTACTGCTGAACAAGCTAACAGTGAACAGCCTAACCAAAGAACCTTGAAGACCAGCTGTACGGACACTGACAGGGCATGCCACCAGAATATAAACTGAGATCAAATTCCACTCCTTACTAGCACGGATGATGTTATCTAGTTTTGGCAATGAAATGTTTGCAAGAAAGCAACCAAACTCAGTGTCAACTAAAAAGATACTCTTTTGGTCTTTTTAGCTGGCAGAAAAAGGGAGTGGGGAAAACAAGGCATTCTTGAAATGTCTAGATTATCATTCTGGCAGCCCAAAGTTGTGGGAGCATAAGAAGGTTATTGGAGAACATGATGGATGATGACTCTTGGAGATGTGTCCCATTGGAGAAGTCATATCCAGGGGATGGGGGGAAGACCATGGTCAAGAAAGAAAGGTATGATGTAATTTAATATTGGCCGCATCCAGCGAACGCCAACATGGCCATTCCTAAAAAATCAATTTACTTTTCTCTGAGATGCGGCGAGAGACTTTTGATTTGAATGAAGCTAAATTTGTTGGATCCTGACAGCCAGCCGATACTAAATTACATCATACATTTCCCCCTTGACCCTGGTCTTCCTCCCATCCCTGGATGTGACTTCTTCAATTGTCTTTCAGGCAGATGCCAGCGATGTGGAGTGGGAGCAGTGTTACTTTAAAGAAACAACCAATGAAACCTACACTTTGTGCCTATACTTCCGTAAACTCACAGACATAGATAGGTGATGGATGGCATGAGAGAAAGAGACTTTTACAATAAGATGGGCATTTCAGACCTGGCATCACCTGCTGGAAGGGGGCCATAAGCCATTCAAAGTTTGGACTGACCATAAAAAACTGGAAAGCTTTAGAATGCCAAACAAGTCCACTGGGCACAATACTTCAACCAATTAGACTTTGTGCTAAAACACATCCCAGGGGGAAAGAACTTTCTGGATGATGCCCTCTCTCACATGCCCCTGTATAAATGCAAAAGGGAGAAGATTATAAATGCTATAATTCTCCCTATCCAAATAGCTGCCCAAGTAACCACCAGACAACAACGACACGACTGACAAGTCCAACCCGCAGATGACTTAGCCACAAAATTAAAAACTGAACTGCTAGCAAACCTGGGACAATCAACATATCTTAATGAAAAGAGATGACCTAGCCTGGAAAGGAACAAAACTCTACATCCCAGAATCCCTACATACTCTAGTTTAGTTTAGTTTAATTTAATTTACTTTATTGCCATTACACCTTGTACAACAAAATCTAACACCATCTTCAGTGCACATCATGACCATGACCATGGAAATAAACACAAACACACATCCTTCACCCTCCACACATTGAACCAAAAAATCCCAACACCACACCAATACTGCACTATACAGCAGAGTTCAAAAGGGCTACTGCCCTGGGATAGAAACTGTTTTTCAGCCTATTTGTGCTTGTTTTTATTATTCTGCACCATCTGCCAGATGGTAATAGTTCTAAAAAAGGGTTCCCAGGATGAGATGGATCTTTCTTAAGGCAGCAGGAGCTATAAAGCTCTACCAAAGAAGGGAGAAGGCAACCAATGATCTTCTGGGCAATGACATTAGCCCTCTGGACTGCTTTCCTATCTGCCACTATGCTATTGGCAAACCATACAGAGGTGCAGTAAGTTAAAATGTTCTTTATGGTGCAGCGTTAGAAGGTCACCAGCAATTTTTCACTCAATTGTTGTTTTCTGCGAAGTCTCTTGTACTATAATTTCTGCTGGGCCCTTCTGACCAGTGCTGTAATGTGAATTTATGGTAACACCCAGAAACTTAAAACTGGCCACTTGCTCCACTTGGTCTCCATTGATAAGCTAGGGCTGGGTGTCTGATCTGTTCCTTGTATAGACCACTTTTAAGCTCCTTGGTCTTATTGGTGTTGAGGATCAAGTTATTGTTTCCACACCACAAAAGCAACCGGTCCACCTCATCTCAGTAGGCAGATTCATCCTCCCTGGAGATGAGTCCCACCACTGTTCTTTCACCTGCAAATTTAGAAATAGTATTATTAGCGTGAGTCATGCATGAATGCAGTCACATAAAGAGTATAGAGTAAGGGACTCAACACGCAACCCTGTGGTGTGCCAGTGTTAAGAATAAGGGCTGAAGAGGTATGATTTCCTAATCTGACCCTCTGAGAATGGCCAGACACTCCATAATTCCATAATTCAAAGGCAGATTGAATTAGAAAGTCCAAGAAATCCATAATTCAAAGGCAGATTGAATTAGAAAGTCCAAGATCCAGAAGTTTAGACACTAGTCTATGTGGAAGAATTGTGTTCAACATAGAACTAAAACCCACAAAAAGCATACTCACATAGCCCCCCCACTGTTCTAGATGAGTCAGAGCAGTGTGAAGAGTGATAGCTATAGCGTCCTCTGTAGATGTATTTCTTCTGTATGCAAACTGGTATTTATCAAAGGTATGCAGAAGACCAGAAATGATGTGTCAGCAGACCAATTTTTCAAAGCATTTCATGATGATAGGAGTGAGTGCCACTGGTCTATAATCGTTGAGGTTATTGATAGGGAACTTCTTTGGCAGTGGAACAATGGTAGAAGCCTTCAAACAAGATGGAATAGTGGACTGGGATAAAGACTGATAGAAGATCCTGGTAAAGATTCCAGCCAACTGATCAGCACAGTCTTTAAGCACTTTGCCAGAGATACCACCAGGACCAGCAGCCTTTCTAGGGTCCACAGCCCTCAGAATGCTCCTCACCTCCTTTTCCTCCACAATGAGGTGGAGGCTACAATTGGCTGGTGGTTGTATTTTATCTGTCTCTGATGTCTCCACTTCAAAGTGAGCAAAGAAATGATTCAGTTTCACTGCCAATGAAGCATCCCCTTACCAGGAATGACGTTGGTTGGTTTATGGTTTGTAATTTGTTGAATCCTTGCCGCACCTGCCTCATGTTATTGCTATAAAAATTATTCTCAATCTTCCTCTTATAATCAGTATTGGCCTTTCTGAATACCTTTCTTCAGATTAGTCTGGCAATGCTGTATTTTGCTCCATCACCAGACCTAAAGACCTCGGTCCTGTCAAACAAGAGGCTCTGGACTTGCTTGGTCATCCAGGGTTTCTGATTGGGATAGATCCTAATATGTTTATCCACAGTAATAGTATCTGTGCAGTGTTTGATATAGCACAGAACAGTTGCAGTGCGCTCCCCTAGGTCAGTGTGGTAAAAGATGTCCCAATTTGTGTTCTCAAAGCAATCCTGAAGTTGTTGGGAAGATCTTTTGGCCAAGATTTCACTGTCTTTATGATAAGCAGAGCCCTTCTCCTAAGAAGGATGTACACTGGTGCTAAAAACAGTGACATATGGTCTGATTGTCCCAAATGTGGTAATTGTATAACCTTATAGCCATGTTTTATGTTGGTATATATTTTTTCCAATATGTTTGTTCCTCTAGTATCACACTTAACATGCTGATAGAGTTTAAGGAGCACTGCTTTTAAATCAGTTTGATTAAAGTCTCCCGCTATGATATGCACAGCATCAGGATACTTATTCTGCTGATTACTAACACTGTTATACAAGAATCCCAAAGCTATGATAGTACTGGCATCAGGTAGGATATAGACTGCAGTGATCAAAACCACACTGAATTCCTGTGGAAGATATATGGGTCTACATTTAGTCATCTACATCTAGTCCTTCAGAGGAGCCATGATACCAACCTGCAGGCCACTTCAGGTTCTTAAAAACTACACTTAGCTTGGAGGCAATTTTGGTGACCTGACATAAAGAAAGACGTGGACAGCTATGTGAAGAGTTGCACAATTTGCACCACAATAAAAAAACAATCAGAAAAATTCCCTGGATTGCTACAGAAGGTTGCAGAACCAATGAGGCCATGGGAGGAGATCACAATGGATTTCATAGTAGAGTTACCGAAAAGTGGAGGAAACATGGTGATCTGGACTGTAATAGACTTATTTTCCAAGCAGGTGCATTTCATATTTTGCAGTGGGCTACCCTCAGCCCACCAGTTATCCAAGCAACTTTTAAAACACATCTACCACTTGCATGGAGCGCCACGAAGAATTATCTCAGACAAAGAAGTCCAGTTCATAGCTAAATTTTGGAGGGAGTTCCTGCTGACCATTGGGTAATCCCAGGGTCTTAGCTCAACTTTTCATCCAAGCACCAATGGGGGAGGGGCAGAGAGATTGAACACCATGGTAGAGCTGTACCTAAGATGCCATGTGAATTGTCAGCAATCCAATTGGGCAGACCTTCTGCCTTTTGCAGAGGTCGCATACAATAATGCTGTTCACAGTAGCACAAGACTAACCCCCTTCAAAGTAGTCAGTGGCATGGACTTTGTCCCAATGCCTGAATATCCAAGGGATCCCCCCTCCTCAGTCAGCCTGACCGATTGGATGTCAACACTGAAATCAATTTGGCAAAATGTAAAAAAGGCATTGGCAAAAGTGGCACAAAGCTATAAAAACAGGGAGACAAACACTGGGCTTCACAAAGGCCATTCCAGGTGGGAGAGAAGGATCCACCTATCCACCATGTACTTGAGGTTAATTCTTCCTAGTAAGAAGTTGCGGCCAAAGTTCATGGACCTTTTCCCATAGGAAAGGTCATCAACCCAGTCATGGTGCAACTGAAGTTGCCCTGACTGTTAGGGAAAATACATCCGGTATTTCAGATTAGCCTCTTAAAACATGTGGTGGGATTGATTCTGAGGCCACCACCTTGTGAACCCCCAGGCCCCATAGTCATAGGGTCCAAATCCTTTATGAGGTGCAGTGATTCCTTGATTTGAGGTGGCACAGGAAACAATTCCAATATCTAATCAAGTGGTAGGGCTACCCTCTATCAGAGATGTCTTGGGTAAAGAGTAGGAATGTCCAGCTGATTGCCTTGTGATGAGGTTCCATGAAGGAAACCCAACCAAACCTGGGAGGGGTTCACAACCCTAAGTTTTATACCTGTAATAATTTTTTTTTCTTTTTGTGTTGTACAGGTCACCTTCAGAAAGTGAGGGGAGCTGACTAAAAAGATATTCCTTTGGTCTTTTTAGCTGCCAGAAAAGGGAGTGGGGGAAAACAAGGCATTCTTGAAATGCCTAGATAATCACCCCGGCAACCCAAAGTTGTGGGAACATAAGAAGGCTATTGGAGAACATGATGGATGACTCCTGGAAATAGATGTGTCACATTAGGGAAGTCACATCCAGGAGGTGGGGGGAAGACCAAGGTCAAGGAGGAAATGTAATTTAGTATCGGCTGCATCCAGCTTACACCAACATGGCCACTCCTAATAAATCAATTTACTTTTCTCTGAGATGCAGCTAGAGACTTTTGATTTGAATGAGGGTGGACTTGTTGGAGCCCTGACATTCAGAGAGCCAAGAATAGCCATACAGTTAAATGGTAGAAAATAAATTTGATGGATAAATAAATATAAATGCTGGTGATGTTGTACTTTCAGATGAATCCTTAATATTGTTAATGCAATACAGGTAATCCTTGATTTATAACCATTATTTTAGCAACTGTTAAGAGTTACAAGAGTACTGAAAAAAGTGACCCAAAACTGCTCTGAAGATTTATAAATGTTAACTGAAGCTGAACAAATCAAATTTGTTTCATTAATGTTTCATTAATAGTAGTAGCTGTGAAAAATGAACATTTTGATAGAATACAATATTTATCCCAAATTTTATGCTTAGAGAAAAACTGGTAGAAGTTATTTTATCATTGGTATAGTACTCCATTTCCAATCATTGAAAAGGATAATTCATTTTTAAAATAGTTAAAAATGTAATAAGCAGGTTGGATCATTCTTTTATGTCTGATAGCAAAGTTGTAAAGGACAACAGTTTTGGAAAGTGATTTATTTCAGAATGAAATTAATTTTAAAAGTTCAATTCCTATTTCAGCACGCAACATTCCCTTGCTGGTCTATGACTGAAATGAAGATTTGATTGACGTATTTTCTCATATACTGAATATACTGAGTATACTGAAGCTTCTGTAAGCTTCTGTAACTTCGGTAACTTCTGTAAGTTAAAAATCTTACAAGATGCTAGATTTAGAGGAGGATTTGGTCTGCCTAACTGGGAGTTGTACTACCAAGCTACAAACTTGACATGGGTTAAGGAATGGATAACATTAAGAAATACTAGATTGTTGCCATTAGAAGGACATGATTTGTTGTTGGGTGGCATGCCTTTTTATGATATAAAGGAACTAAAATTCAGGGTTATTTTAGAAGACATCATGTACTGGAGTCTCTGTGGTTAAATTGGGAGAAGATTAAAAGACAATGTTATTTGAAAATTCCAGTCTGGTAATCAACTATTGAAGCATTTTCTTATCCTATAACATATAAGAAGGAACAAACAGTTAGATATGGGGAAATTTTGAATGAAAAGGGTGAACTGAAATCGATGCAAAAACTAGAGGAACAAGATATAAAGATGAATTGGTTTTCTTACATTCTTCTTTACATTTCTTACATTCAAGGTATGAAAAAGACTTCAAAACAGAAGGTTTCTATAATAAATTGACTGATTTAGATAAGATTTTGACAGGTACTGATCAAAAGGTGATTAAAAAATTGTATGGATATTTATCAGAAATTAAACTAGAAGAAGAACAAGTTAAAGAAACTATGATTGCTTGGGGGAAGAATTTTGGATATGGGATTGATCTAGAGAATGGGCAAAAATAGTGGTCTCAAAATTATAAAATGACAATGTCAACAACATTTAAAGAAGATCTGTATAAGATGTTTTACAGGTGGCATCTTCCCCCGATGCATCTTCCCTTGAAGAATAGCAAGAATGCTCAAGAATAAATCCGAAAGATGTTGGAAATGTCATCAGACACCTGGCTGATATTACCATATGTGGTGGACTTGTGCGGATGCAAAAAAATATTGGACTAAAATCCACACGTGGTTGGAAAAAATGACTAAAAAGCATATTGATTTAAAACCAGAGATATTTTTATTGGGAATTCTACCTGATACATACAGCAAAGATTTAAAATATTTGATTGTAAATGTATTAACAGCAGCTAGGTTTGTATTTGCTAAAAATTGGAAAAATGAGAAAATACTATTGCAGGAGGAAATTATCAAGAAAATACTGGAATGTGCTGAAATGAGTTGATTGACATTTGAAAATAGAGAAAAGAGGATAAACAATTTTACAAAATTTGGGACCTTTGCTATTGATGTCTAGATAACAAAATATAGTAATAGAATATGTAGAATTATAGAAAATAATGAATATATAAAGATGTATTTCTTTTTTTTATTATTATTATTACATATATAAAATGTTTTTAAGATAGATTTGAAAGGACTATATGAATTGTTATAAAATAAACTAAGTAAAGTATAGCTATCTTGCAAAGTATGAAGGAACAAAATTATAGTCAAATGATTGATTAATAATAATACTAGGATATTCAATTTCTGATAATATGAGTTATTATGTAATGTAACTGTAATTGAGACTATGAAATCAATGCACAAAACATTTGTAAATCAACCGACACACTGTTTGTATACTTATGGAAAAAAGCTGGATGTTTTTATGTTTTGTTTGCTTTTGTTTGTCCTTAAAAATCAATAAAACTTTTTTTAAAAAATGTATCTTTTAGGAATCTTGTTGAGGTTTCATTGTAAATTCCTTTTAGTTCCAAGCAGTTTCCTCCATTTTTCCAGATCCTGTCCTTTTATTCTTTTTCTCTGCTTTCCTGCTTTTAAAAGCTTTTAAGTATCCAGAAACTTTCTCTTCTTATCTCCCTCCTACACATTCTTTTCCGGTTGAGTTCTTCTTTGAGGTGGCCATTTCTGACCACCACTGCAACTGCCTTTGGGAAAGGGAATAATGGCCATCTGAGGAGGAGAGATGCGGTTCTCCTCAATCCTGCTGGCAATCTCCCCCCTCTTCACCACCACTATGGGGTGGCTTAGCCCTGAAACTAGCCGGCTCAGGGTGCTCCAGCGGCAAGCATGGATCGAAACTGCACATGATCACAGTTTCAGTCTGTCAACGAAGGAATTCAAACCAGAAGTCCAATTCAAAATTTTTTACAACTTGTTCTGTGGGCATGGCTTGGTGGGCATGGCAGAGGAAGGATGCTGTAAAATCTCCATTCCCACCCCACTCCAGGGGAAGGATACTGTAAAATCTCCATTCCCACCCACTCCTGGGGGAAGGTTACTGCAAATCCCATTCCCTCCCCAACCCGCTAGCTTTCTTTCCAGCTCCATTCTCCTGTGAAGAGCAACAAAATAAAAGCCGGCTGATCAGCTGGGACCAAGGAGGCACAGAAAAGATATAGATTATGTCATGTAAGTCATCACTATTGTTTATTTATTTATCTATCTATTTATTTTATTTGTCAAGCAAGTATTAAATAATAGGTATAAGTTTATTCGTATGTATTCATGAAATGGATACGAATAAAAAAGAAACAATAGGACAGGGACAGGAGGCATATTGGTGCACTTATGCGTGCCCCCTACAGACCTCTTAGGAAAGGGGTGAGGTCAATAGTAGACAGATTAAGGTTAAAGTTTTTAGGGTTTGGGGAAGAAACCACCTTTGACTCCTCACCAAGCCATGCAACAAACGCCATCATAAAGTTTCTGGACAACACGACCGTGATTGGCTTCATCTCCGGAAAAGATGAGACGGCATATAGGGCAGAAGTAGAGAACCTGTCTATCTGGTGTTCACAGAACAATCTGTCACTGAATGTCCATAAAACCAAAGAACTGATTATGGACTTCAAGAAACATGGACAGGACCATGCCCCACTCACCATCAACAGAGAATGAGTGGAAACTGTCCCTACGATCAGATTCCTTGGCATCCATATTTCAGCTTATATCTCCTGGTCTCCTAACACCAAGGCTATAGTGAAGAAGGCTCAGCAGTGGCTGCACTTCCTGCGGGTTCTCAGGAAGAACAATCTGGATAAGAAGCTGTTGCTGGCTTTCCATAAAGCCTCTGTGAAGAGCACTCTGACATATTGTCTGGGTGTGTGATATGCAGGCTCCACAGCTAAGGACAGGAAAACTGTACAGAGGGTGATAAACACAGCTCAAAAGATTATTGGTTGCCCTCTGCACCCCCCCCCCCCTGAAGACTTAGCCAGGTCTGCTGCCAAAGCAGAATCCAGAAGATCCCTCACACCCTGGCAATTATCTTTTTGACTTGCTGCTGTCTGGAAGGCGCTTTAGGTCAATAAAATCCCACACCACTAGACTAAACAAATAGTTTATTTCCCTGGGCCATCTGAACCGCAAATAAACACAAGTCACTACTTATTAAGATGTGAAAAGATGTGAAATCTCAATATCCCATTCAGATGTATAATGACATAACATATTACAGTACAATCCATCTCTTGTGTATTATACTTGGCAAAGCATCACAGTCAGTGTTGGAGTATATTTTGTGTATATTCGTAGATATTGTACTCTCCAATTGAAAATGGAGACATGGGTACTCTATTTTTCTTATCTTCATTTTTAATTGCTTTGGTTTTATTTTATTGCGAACAGTTGCTGGGGTGCATTCACAGTTTCATTGTATTTGTACAATGACAATAAAGTTCTTCTTCTTCTTTGGAATCAAGTAGATTACAGATAATAATTACAGATATTGACCATTCTGTTTCTAAACTTGTATTTCCTGCAATCTAGTTTGGTGCAGTTTACTTTGACTTTGTATCTATTGAGTGCTCTTGTATTGTTGTGGTTGAAGCTGAAGTATTCACTGATAGGTAGGACATTGCAGTAGATAATTTTATGTACTATACTTAGATCGGACCAAAGGTGGCATCGTTCTAGGTTGTCTAGGTCTAACATTTCAAGTCTGGTGACATAAGGTATTCTGTTACAAATAGAAGAGTGGAGAACTCTTCTCATGAAATATTTCTGGACTTTCTTGACTGTATTAATATCCGTTATATAATGCAGATTCCAGATTGATGAGCTGTATTCAAATATTGGTCTAGCAAATGTTTTGTATGCTCTAGTTAGTAGTGTGATATTACCGGAGAAAAATTTACACAGGATTCGGTTAACAACTCTTAATACCTTTTTGGCTATGTAGTTATAGTGGGCTCTGGCACTTAGTTCATTAGAGATGAGGCCTTCACTGATTGATGTCATGTTATGCTGTGGTGAATAAAGAACCCTAACCATAATCATGCAAGAATGAGAAATTAGAGATTCCAAGAACTTGTGTTCTGTATGCCTAGGAAGAAAGGAAGAAAGAAGCTACCTCAGGTTAGTTGTCTCTTAGATAATCAGCAGGCAAAATGATAAGCAAACAGGGCAAATGAAAGATCCTTAACTGTTTATGTATACCATATTCCCTTTTGATGGCAGAAGATCATATAGTGCTGAGCGGTGCATCTATAGCTGAAAGAGTTTGACCATATCTACTTTCATTGTAATAGTTTCAGGTTCCCAGTCAAAACCATGAAATCGTCTCTAATTACAATAATCAACCAACATGTTTCTAGATTACTATAAATGGACTTCATATTTTAGCTACTATGTTTCTCATATAATAAGGCCGGATCTTATTATTTATTTTTTTTGAGCCCCGAAAAAATGACTATGCCGTTTTTTCGGGGGTGACTTAATTCCCCCCCCTTGCATCTTCAGGCACGCAAGTGATGACGGCTTGGATGTTGACCTCGGCATTGGTAGGGCAGTTCGTATCGGGGTCAATGCAAGCAACACCATATCTGGGTGTGCAACAAAAGTACTTCCTAATGGCAAGCCCCCCCCCAACATTCCCCCCAATTTCACATGTTTTAATATAGGTCTTAATTCAGGGGGAGGGGCTTAATTTCATTTCATGCCTATAAAACATGCTGGGACTTCCTATTGGGGGAGGCCGTATTGTTGGAGAAACAGGGTATGAATACATTAAATAATTAAGGAGACATCAGATATTCTTTATCTTACCCTCTGCTCAATGTTAAACCACTTCTTCAGGCCTGAAATTGACACTGTTGAGGTGACCCAGAGCCCAGCCAATTGTCTGCTCTTACTGGTTGTGCAGAAACCCAGGAGACATACAACTCCTCAAACAACAGGGCCCGATGCCACGTAGGGTCTTATAAGTAATAACCAGCACCTTGAATATGAACATATAGTTGTAAGATGCTGCTCAAAACAAAGTGTGGTGCTCTCATACCAAGAAGAGAAAAAGAAAAGAAAGATCATTGCTATATGTCATGTTTTTAATTTTGAAAACTTCTCAGTCTAATTACGATTTTGTGGCTATTGGTATAAACAGTTGTTGGACTAAGTGACTAAATGAATCTATCTCCCTGATTGCATAGTGTTTTATTTAATTGTTACATAAACTACATGTTAGGACTCTAAAGCTGCACAATGGTTTATAAAATAAACAAACTAATCATGCTGCTGGTAAGAAATATTATTTCAGAGGCAATCATTTAGCCTTCACATGCTTTCTGTTGTGATTTTATTCCTAACAACTAAAATATGACTGTATTTTTACTGGATATAGCAAGAAGAATGTAGCTGTAATGTAGATTTCAAATAAATTATACTCTCCAACACATACTTAGCCAAATATGCTAGTAAATCTGATAAGACTCTACATTAATGCAGAGTATAACTTCAAAAGGTTTAATATATACAAGAATGAAAAGTTGAATAGGCTTATACAACACTTGCTGCTCAGTAACAAAGAAGACTTAGCTGAATTCCATCCTGCACTTAGAACCATTTTTAGTAACTGCTGAGAGTCCAGTGAAGCTAGCAAAACTATCCCAGGAAGGGATTCCTTTTAGGATTAGAGGTGCATTTTTTTGTTAAGTAGTTTCAAAGGTGTGCTTTATATAATTTTTTGCTAAAGACAGGCTACTTTTCAATGCTGTCCAACAATATAGCTCAGGTAGGCCATTAAAAAAAAAAAACCTGAAATCTCTTGGGCAGCAGAAGTGAAAATCAGCAAGACTGTCATTTTTAACATTATAAAACAATCTTCAGCCAAACCAAGTTTGAAGGGTTAGACTAATATAGGCATAATAAAATTGGAAAGAGCCTGTTTGTTGCAGTTGCTAAAGAAACCAAGCTAGAAATCAGGAGTCTTTGGATTAACCAATCTCTTTCAGGAGAGAGATTGGTTTCTAATAATGAAGACAAATGCCATATAGATGCTTGGTAGGAGAATGAGATACACTGTCCATTATGGGGCTACTTTATTTATAGTTCACATTTATAAATATTACATAAAAAGATGAATTACGATAGTTTATTCTGTGTTTATATTTAGTGGATATGCAGCAGCTTGTTTATGTGTGCCCACACATGGACACATTACACCTGAGCTGCATCAGTTAGCAGTTTGCTTCTAGATCCCATTCAGGTGCTGATTTTGATCTTTAAACCCTATAAGACACCAGATTATCTGAGACATGGGCTGTTTCTGATTATATCTACAGATTCCATCAGGTCCATCAGAAGAAACATGCCATAGGTCCTGACTGGATCTGGAAAGCAAACTTTTCTCCCATGGCACTTGCCCTCTGGAACACCATCTTTCTCAAGGTAAGTCCAACTCTTACAGACTTCCGGAGCTTAAAAGTAAGCTTTTTCAACAAGACTGAAGATAAAAAACCTGGTAATAAATAGGTAGCCTCTGTGCTGGCTGTATTACTGTGCTGTTTTCTTGCTTGTGGTCTTGTTTTTATCTATGTTTACTATTTAATAGTTTCCAATTGGTTTGTAGTAAGTTTTAATAGGTTTTATTGTACAGAATCCAGATTCACTTTGTGTGACATGGGTGGTACAGATGCTGAACTTGTTGGCTGGAAAGCCGGCAGGCAAGGTTCAAGACCCAAGCACCATGTGATGGGGTGAACTCCCATCCTTGTCCCAGCTCATGCCACCTAGCAGCTCAAAAGCATGCAAATGCAAGTAGATAAATAATTATCATTATGGTACAAAGATAACAACACTCCGTGGTGTCATGCTGGCCACATCATGGTAGAAATGTCTTTGGACTGCACTGGCTCAATGGCCTTGAAATGGAGATGAAACACTGCCCAATTGAATCCGTGTCGGATTCAAATTTTCTAACTACCGGATTTGTGGAAGTGGCTTGATGGGCATATCAGTGGAAGCATATTGTTTCCAATCAGAGGTGGTATTTGCCAGTTCTTCGAACTACTCAAAATTTCCGCTACTGGTTCTCCAGAACTGGTCAGAACCTGCTGAATGCCACCTCTTCCCCCTATAATCAACAACGATAGTAAAATCCACAGGGCTCCTTTTACACAGCAATACACAAAACAATATTCACCACTACTTTTTATGTTGCATGGAGATATTTTTAATTAACAATGATCAATCCCATGTGTTCCAAAGATCGTTCTCAAAACATGCTCAACTGCATATTTCCACCTATCCATATATTTTGGAATGAGTGTCCATAATTAACAACAACATCATTCAGAAGTCTTACGTTATAGATAAAGCAAACCTGCATTTGATTATTACTGAGGAAAGACCTCTTTTTAGTTGAGTTTGACACCAGTGATATATGTGTATTTATTTCTTGGTAGCAGTTTGGAAATGGTTTGCCATTTCTGTCTTGGCTCACATATCAATATTCTGGTCACACAGCAAGGCTGATTTTAGTAGCTTACACATACATTTCAGGGAAGAATGGAAAGGAGAGGAAATGTGACAAGAGATTGTTATATGCGGGTAACATGTTCATTGTCATAGTTAATTTACCTCAACTCTTAATTCCATGAAGATGAAATCAAAATAAAATAAAATAAAATAGGGCTTTGCAATAGGACATATATTTCAGTTCCATTATAAAACACACAAACCAGCCAAAACAATATTTGTGAGCATAGATGTTTACAAAAAAGTTCGTCTGGAAAAGTTATCTATATACAAAGCTAAGAACAGCCTTTGTTTTCTTTTGACCTACTTACATAAAATATCCAGAAAAGAATTATTCTGTGGTTTGGGAAGAAATGTACAGGCTTTACAATCAACACCGAACAGACAGAGTCGGTCTCTGGGTTATAGAAACTTACATTCAAAGTAATTCTACATAGGAAGTTAAACAAACAAAGGCAATAGATAAATGAGCAGGAATGGAAATTAGAAAGAAGCATAATTTGAATCTTTCAAGATACTAAATGCAGTTCTGAATTGCATTTTTCTGAATGGAAAAATGTTACATAAATCTATAGCAATCTATGGTCCAGAGAATTAACATGTTAGTCTGTTTCAGCAGTTATAACAAAAGAATATTGTGGCACCCTGAAGACTAACCACAAAGCTCTTAATTGTTTTTGTTCTCTATTATGGTAACTCAGGTAGAGGAGGAGTTAAGGCGAGGTAAGATGGAGGTGAAACAAAGGATAGATTCCTTGTTGTGGTAGAGATGAATATGTCTGCCGATTCTGGTTTGCTTCATTTTTTCATGTTACTGAAGTTTATTTGCCTCTGCCTTAAAAAAAAGTATCCATAGAAATGGTTTTATGTATGTTAGGATTCTTTCTTTGAATATTTTCATTTTTATGCATTTTTGTAAGCAATTTCCCTTGTCTGCCCATTTTATGCATGTTTTGGGGTGCAGGGGGTATCTGTTTAAATTTTAATCATATCAAAAATACTGAAAAGTCAAAATGTGCTTGCAAGGTCATTCTGAACTTTTCTATAAATTTACAAAATATGAATATAATATTTTATGTGAAATTTAGGATGAAAATGTATCCATTTCTCATTTCTGTGAACCTACAACCATTTGAAAAATCTAACAAAAATCCTCTACAAACATAACTTTATAAATTATAAATCACAGTATATGTACTATGGACAATATGTTCCTTTTATCTTAGATATGCAAAACAGCTTAGTTTTTTTCAGACTATCTCATAAAGATATATGCTGTAGGGCATTTCCAGCAATAGTAAAGCAACAGCTACATTAAAAATAGAGAGTAACAATGGAGATTGATTTTAAAAAATAGACATATTCACTTGCCATATATTTTTCAGAATAGTTAGCATTTTACTAACATGTTAGTAATATCAAGACTATGGTTATGTGTACTCCTCATTGGCAGACAAAAGAGAACAAGTTAACCTGGAAAAAAAAAGATTTAAAAACCTGGTTTCTGACTATGAACTTTGAACTCAAGCCTGTATAATTATGAGATCAGACACTTCTTGTAGACTCAACACTTCATATATATAAAAAATTAAGCTGATGTATTTAAAAAACAGCAGTAGTAATTGTAAATCCTCAAGAGGGCGAATAGAATAGTCCTACTCAAAATCCTGATAGATTTTTAGTTTTGTCTGTGTTTGCTAGTTTTTGTCTTTATGGGAAATATGATGACATACATCTTCAAATGCCTTTATTTAGGAAATACATATTATATATAGAAAATAAATTATTTTGAATGACTACATTTAAGTTGGCTAATAACATTTTTCCATACTTATACCCATTCACACATTATATCCATTATACCCAGACCCAAAGTCAGATACACATGGGAAAAGTTGGACATAAATAGCATTCCATATTTTGCACCTAAGGGGTAGGCAATAAAATCAGATGAATGTTTATTCCATTTTTTTTCTTTACAGAGCAATGAAATTATCCAACAATTTCATCATCATGTGATGTATCATGACTCCCCCCCCCCTTTTGCTGCAAGCATGAGTGTGGCCAGTGCATAACGCATCTGGTCCACCAGCTGCGATAGCCCTGCTCTTGTAGTATTAATCCTGAAAAAGCCCAACAAGGAGATTTTTTCTTTATGATTTAATTGAAGCATGGAAATCTAGAGAGGTTGCAGACCAATGGAGATATGATTATTATATAGTAAATATTGATACTCACCTCATAAATATTTCAAGTAAACCACACTGTTTCCATAAGAATTAAATAGAACATTTTTTTCTTTGTTGAAATAATTTCTGTACCAAATATATTTTATGAAATGGAATCGAAATGGATAGAAAAAAAGATTTTTCTGCTCATCTAATTTTAACTATCTCTTCCAAATAATAGTTTAACTTTACTTATGAACTGCATGAATATAGAGGACTGCATATTTCCTCTTTGCTAAGGTGTTATTAAGGTTCTAAATATACTGAATTATGGTAAAAATGTTTGGGAAGAATAATGTTTTGCCAGAATATTCACTGAGTGAAATTGGAAATGACAGGCAATCTTTCAATTTTATATTCCAAGCCAAAAATAAATAAATAAAACAAGCTGCACATGACACTGGAAAGGGGTTGTTTAGGTTTTCAGAGATCTAATACAAGCAGTGACGATAATTTGGGTGAACTTCATGAAGGCAATCCTCCAGGCATTCTGAAATGTTGAATGATGCAAAAGATTTTTCCAGTTGTTTTAACTCTATATTGGAAATAATATTCCAGAAAAGGATCATAACATTTCCTGAAGTACAATTACCAGAAGGATATCAGCAAAAATGTAAAATATGATAATGGAACAAAGGCGTCTATCTGCTAAATTTGTATTGCAATAATGTTTCCATCATAAGGAAAAAGAAAAATAAAGTTCTATAACAAGAATTTTTTTAAAAGAAAGTTAATAACTTATTAGGATAAAAGATGCTTGTAAGTGACTAGAATACTCAAGTTTAGCTTTTCATTTAATAACTATACGTAACTTTTGTATAATCAAAATTATGACAAAGACAAGCTGAATCTTGAAGTTTAGAGATTACTTTTTACATCTGGCTTTTGCAGAACACTAGCAGAAATAAATTGGCATTCAGATAAAAGTATAAAGGCAAGGTTAAATTAAAATAAAATACAGAGAAATGTTTGATACTGTTCCTTACTTTCATGGCTGAAACTTCCAAGATATGCTTATATTTGAAATAGAAGCCTGAATTGTTCACATATCATGTTCACTAATAATTTCAATAGAATGCAATGTTATTCCTTTTTCAATTTTTCTTGTTCATGGACTTTTTATGGTATTATTGAATAGTAATAGTAGAATGCATGGAAATTGAAAAAGGAGCCTAATGGCAGAGGTTAAAGTGCCCAAAGTCAGATTTTCAAGCTTTAATTGGATTCTAAAATCTCAAACATCTCAAAGAATGGTGATGTTCCCTTTGGGCTACACACAATAGAGTGTGTGGGTTGATACCATCTGTACCCCAGAGATGAACAAAAAAGATGTTTGAGGAAGTGGGGGATTTCTCAAAAATATTATAGAATGGGAATTATCTAGAAGTCATCCATCAAACCACTGACATAAATCACAACACACAACAGCCCACGGCCTTAGTGTCAGCCATTGCCTCCAGGGTGTCTCATTGGCATCAGCACTTTTGTGCTTTCTGCCCCTGTGTTTTGGATAGGCAATAATTTCATTGGATGAAGTTATCCAAGACTGCCATAGTGATCAGTGCTCGCTAATGCGGTCTTTATGATTGCGCACCCTAACATACACTTGTGATGCATTTATCTTTTGACTCTGAGGACAATAGATCTTGAGCTGGGTGCTGAATCTGCCAGATGTTGCTCTATTTCATAATTAAGTTAGCACTATTTTGGTTGCTTAATGACCTTGGGGCTATATAAGCTAACCAAGAGTATAAAAAGTCTCCAAGTCCACTTGATAATTACCTGATTTATGGCTGAACTTTTATTTCAGAAGCATTTCATTTTGAGAGCTTAGCTTATTGACTATAAATCAATTTTCTGGACATTAAATAACAAAATTAAATAACAAGATGGTGATTGAAAAACAAAAGATGTATAATCATTAATCAATGAGAAAGATTCAAGTATGCTTATATTTATGCCTCTCTCTGTGTGTGCATATTGACACATACTCACATATGCTGCTTTTTGAAAAGAGTAATAAAATCTTATCAATATTCTGAAAGGTCTATTGAAAAAATTAGTTAAAACAAATTTTATGTTAGATTTAAAACACTGTTTTTAAATATCTGACTTGAATTAAGAGAAACAAAAAGAATTAAAGTAGACTTACAGAGAACATGTAAATGTTTACTTAGGAGTAAGATATAATAAAGTCAAAGTGATTTTCAGGATTATAATATAAGAAAATTTTAATTTACAGATAAAATGAAATATAAAACACTATTGAATTACCAGATTAACCAATTAATATTTTAAATTGAGTTTTTCCCAATTTATGATAAGAAAGCTATAAATTCAAATGAGTCACTCTATGCTAAGACAATAATAATTCATCTAAGAAGGTTTTAAAATCAGATTTGATATTCCAAGTTGGAACAATGCCTCCATCTTAAAGTTAAGAATAGACAGCCTGAATGACAAGCCTTCCAATCTTCACAATAAAATAACTGTATGTAAATTGCTACTTCTACATAATCCTTTAGCTTGTCAAACTATCAAAAATTGACTAAAGAGGATATTCAGCATGTTTAAGAGTGCAATGCAATGTTCTGCACATTTATCTACAACAAAATCCTTTTGAATTAATAAGTTTAAAAAAGTCTTCAAATCTTCTCTTCTAATATGTGAAATCAGCTCATATTTACCAGTTTTAACTTCATAGGCCATTTTCTTCTGATATGACTAAACACAAGCTTTAGAAATTTCTGTTCTAGTGCTTCAGTTTAGCAGTATTATCTTCTCTTCTGCCATTGCTGTTATCAATATTGCTTGTTTTGGTTGACCTTCTAGTTGTTAGATGAAAGTATTGCTTTGGTTTACCTTTAGTGATGCAAATAATTTTCAGTGGAAAAAAAAATCAAAATTCATTACAAAAATCAGAGTTAGAAATATTTGGCTGTATTTAAAACATGTACATTGCTCCCGATTTCAATTGAAAATCTTTAGAAACTTTATAAATCTTAACTTCTACAGCTGTGAAGATTTCCTATATAATGTAGAAAATTATATTTGGAGTCATATTAAGTTAGAGGAAAATTTCTAATTTCATATGATAATAAAGGTGAAAACACATAGATAATAATGGAATCATGAAGTTAAAAGAGACCTACCCACATTTCCTGCTCAATTAAGAATCTGTAAAGCAGATCAACTTGACAGATGATCATTCAACATTTGTTTATTTTGTCCAGAAAGGAGAGTCTACAATGTTACATTGCAGCCTGTTTCACTACTGAACAGGTTGTAATTTTAGGACATTTCTTAAATTTAGCTAAAATTTCATCTCTTGCAGTATCCACATATTAATTCTATTTCTGCCTTTTTGTAGCAACAAAGAACAAAGAGTTCCAACTTTTGTGTGGCAGTCTTTCAGATATCAATGCTGACATGACTCTTGTGAATCTTATTTTCTTTTATAGACTAAACATCTGCTGGGTTTTTTTGTTTTTTGTTTTGCTTTGCTTTTAACGACCCTAATAGAATTTGGTTTCCATTTTCCTTTTCATCCAGCTCTTTTCTCTGAACATTTTCCAACATTATGAAATGACAATTAAACTTTATCAGAATTATATCTTTTGGCTTTATAAACTCTTTATATACTCTTACTCTTCCTCCACCTTGCAATATAAAGTCTGAACTAAGTACTGCACTTCTCAGTAGATCTTACCAAAGCATGAACTCATTGTGTACCAACCCTTCCATACAGTACATTTTCTGGGCCTCTGCTGCCTTTAAAACTATGAAGTCCAATGTACATGGTTCAAATCATGTTAATTTCTCTGCTGAACAAAGCAAGAATAGGAAATTAGCATCTGAATATTTGATTTAGAACAGTAATTCAAAGGCAATTTGATTGGATCTCTAAATCAGATTGGGGTTTTGAATAAAAACAATAATGTAGTCTGAATTATCATACTGAATTGGATACCACGAATGAGATTTGATACATCTGGTTTAGATACATGAGCATGTGTGTTTAATATATGAATTCATTCAAATCTGTTTGGACTATTAAATCAAATTGGACAGGTTTTCCAACTCAAATCAATGATTAGAATTACTTTGACTCAACAATCTAAATCATAATGTCAATTTGAATTTTACCAGACCTAATTCACACAAGCCAAATAGTTAATACTGATTTCAAATACTGTTTCATTGACATCTTGTCCCTAATCTAACACAGCTCAAACCTAAGGGAAAGAATTCAAGTTACAGAGAAAGCTGTAAAAATTGTAAGTTTTCCGAAAACATGAGTAATAATTCACAGTCTTCCTTAAACCCAGATTTTGCTTGGAAAATTCTAAGACAAAGAGTCCTACAAATATATTACTAGCAGTAAGTCTGAACACCTTTTACTGAATATATAGACCGTATAAAAACACTTCCTTCCCCATAACTGTATTAATTTTCTTTTGATTTGTTCCTGAATTCTTGAAATTACTCAATCAGTGACAAACTCAGGTGGGAGAATTTATCCTTCACTACTTCCATCCTATATTTATTTTTTATTTAGGCTATAAATCTGTGGGATGGACAAATTACTTTAAAGTTCATTTCCAGAGCACTTTGTTGGAGATGTCATACAAATGATTATAGTTATTTTACTGTTTCTATCAAAACTGATTTGTTTTTTCTATTGAAAAGTACCTTGAAGGAATTTTACCCAATTGGAAAAAAATTTAGTTGTGCAAAAATGATCTTCTCCAGACAAGAGACTATACAACATTTATAGAATGATAGAAGACAACTACTATAATACAACAATTTGATGTCTTGCCTAGAGGAAACATCTCTGTGTGTACATGTATGTTTACATACCTGTAGGTCATTAAATTAGGACCCTATCCAATATTGCCAAACTTCTGAGTTTTGATGTATAACCTATGAAATATTATTTTCTACATGGCCCACTTACCTTTTCAGAAACAAAATATATAGCCGTACAACCATATTAAAATTCTTGAGTCTACATGCCCACAGATCCCACTCCTGACTATATCAGCAGCCACATCTGTTATTTTAATGAAATCTATTTTTATAATATAGTTTCATGATATACTGCAATTTTCTGTATGTCTTAATTGAGCTTCAATATTTAATTGTTATTGTGACAATAAAGGTTATCTTATCTTATTTGTTAAATTTATTTGTTGCCTATCCCATTGTGGGGTTACTCTAGGCAGCTTTATATTTATATCTGTGCAAACAAATGTATATATTTGTATCTATTTATATTTATATATGTGCATATAGATAACAGACGTAGGTTTTTTTTCATTTCCTTATTTTCTAACCCTCATAATTCTTCTGCCTATTCTTTGTTTGCTTGTTTTTTCAAATTATTTTTAATACTCTGTGTGCATATGAATTAATTGATAGTTAGAATGATTTTATCCACAGGATCACAAAAGAATCTTAGTCTTGAGACAGTCTTGTCAAAATAGCTTAAATGAGATCATAAAAGAGAGAATTAGGATGTGGATGCCTTTAGACTGAAAATAATGTTCAGTATTTCCTACTGAGATTTGGCTTGGATGTAGTTTGATTTGAGCTATCATTGCATAAATCATTTCCAGAGAATTTTTGTCTCCAAACACATAAACACAAATTAAAGCTCCACAGCTCTCACATCTGTCATTCTGGCTTCTAAAAGAGTTTGCCAAAAAAGTAATTTGTTGAAAACTTGTTTTTTTCATAGACACTATCATGAGCTGATTGGATGGAGAGAGTTATGGCATTTTTACTATATTAACATTTGAGTAGCCCAAAAGGTTATAGCTGCTAAAGATGGCAAGGCAATCAGGATATAACCAAAAGTTACAAAAGACTTCAGTTACAAAAGACTTTTGTTATAATTCCACTTAGTAAAAGCCTCTTCATATCCAGTGCTAAAGGCAATTGCCGTTATCAGAGATCTTTGGCATAGCAGGATGAAATCTGCTTCTGTGCAATGGTTCCTTAGGCACAGCAGATGGAATTTTATAAGAAGGTAATAGCTTTTAATAGTTAGATATGGGCCAAGGAAAGAGTAGCCTAAGTTGACCAAATACATGAGAAACATACTGTGTATAACTGGGGGTTCAAAGAGAATTTCTCATTCTTAAGAGCCATTTGCTTCTCAAGCAACAGCAGATCGATGTCAAGTATTGTTGTTGTCTTTAGACAATTATTGTTGGATTGAGGCCACTTCCAAGAAGTGAAAGTGTTTTCATCATAAATATTTCTACAACATTCATCATTAACAACAAATAAGTCAGATCATCTTCCTTGAATTGCAGCAGTTGCATGCACAATTAAGATGTTGGAATGCTTTAAGCATTGCCAGCTAATATTAATAATTCCAGCTTGATGGAGCAATATTATACTTCAACAGAAAGTAAACTTTGTTGATCCTTCTGACTTGATCTCTATAAAGCGCCTGTTTGTAGTGTTGCTATTGTTTCTAGCATTTATCTTGCTTGGCTTCAGGTCTGTTTCTTTCAATGAATATGCAAAAAGGAATTTTATTTCTCAGCCAACTACTCACAAAATTAAATGCTGTTTAGGGCTGAATAGGACTTTTAGATTACCCATCTCATTCAGGGGTAGGAGGGGATCAGAGCCTGTTTCAAGTCCAGCTGCTTAACCATTATACCATACTGGTTATCAAAGTATCTGTATCCAATATGAAGTTTAAAAAGAACAGAAAGAATAGAAGATTACAGGGATATAAAGATATTGAGTGTGCTGTGTAAAAACAAGTCTTGTTAAATCACAAATTTAACCTGTTAGGGTTATTTTGATATAACCTAGGTTAGATAAGAATGACATTATTAGGTCTTCAAAATTTGTTAACCATTAAGAACTCTCGTTATTGATACTTTATATGAACTATTGGAGCACAGACCTCTATAGTTTTATATTATTGTTAAGTCACGGGAAAAGGAGACTTTAGACCAGTGTGACTTTCAGCTCTTTATTTCGTTCCTGAAATCTTTCTGCCTGCGGAGCTGCGGCAGCCTCTTTTAAAGTTTCTGCTTGCGGCTTGCGGCCAATGATGGCTCCTTGAATCTCCTGCCGCTCAGGTGGACCAGTCATAGGGTGGCAATTGCGGACCAATCACAGTAGTGTTGAAGAACCAATCTCATTGTAGTATTGGTGGACCAATCAGGAAGTGGCATTACAAGTATGCTAATATGAATACCCCTTCCCACTTGGTTTAGTCCAACCTATGTTACGTAGTCACGTAAGTAGGTGGGGCTTTTATGGTGTCTACTTGACCTGCGCAGCTCAGTTGCATTGTTGTCTTCGGCCGGTTCGGACGGGATCGTTGTTTCTCCCGTCCTTCTCCATGGAAGATCCTGGAAGGTGGAGTCAGCTATGCCGTTCCCGCCCAGCCTATCTGGGCTGGTAGAGTCGGCTTGGCTACTCCCTCCTGGAATGGCTTCATGTTGGTTTTCCGCTGCCTGTTCCTTTCTACCGAAGTCATCTCCAGGTAAGTAATTGTGGTTTCTTTCTGGGGCTACTGGTGATGTTGATCGGCGGGTTGTTGTTAGGGTTTGTTGCGATGTTTCTTGTGCTAGTAAAGGATCTCCCCCTCCCCTCTTATTCGTGTTTGAGGGGTCTCCCCCCCTCTGGTTTGGTTATTATTATTTTTTAATGTTTGATGTGGTTCTGGCATGTGTGTGTGTTCTTTTCCTTTGCACCTGGGTTTGTTAGTGTTTCTTTCTAGTGTTCGTGATCTCAGTTGATCTATGTGTCTCCTCCAGCTTCTTCCATTCTCTGTTTCTAGTCTGTATGACCGGGGTCCTGTTATCTGGGTTAGTGTTGCCAGTATCCAAAGTGGGTGCCCTGTGAGATTTTTTGCGTAAACCAGGTCCCCTGTTCCGAATGTGCGGTGCTTACTAGAGGAGTCTGCTGATTTTTCAGGGCTGTAAGTGGGGTGTAATCTATCTAGGTGCGATCTTAATTTTCTGCCCATCAATAGTTCTGCTGGGCTTTTATTCATTGTGGTGTTAGGTATGATGTGTTGTATAGTTAGCATTTTGCAGATTTTTTCTTGTATGTCCCCCGTGTCTAGTTTCTCAAAAGTCTTTTTCGTATACCAAACCATGCATTCCGCCCATCCATTTGTAGCTGGCCGACCTGGCGCTGTCAAGGCATGCCTTATGCCATGTTTGGCGAGAAACTTTTCAAATGTCAATGCCGTGAACTGCGGCCCATTGTCTGAAACCAATAGATCCAGCAACCCATGTATTGCAAACAGCTTTCTCAGCTGTCTGATGATGGCTTCTGTTGTTGTGGAGCTCATGACGCTTACCTCCAACCAATTTGCGTAAGCATCTACTATTATTAAAAATGTGTGTCCCTTTGTTGGCCCTGCAAAATCTATGTGTATTCTTGACCAGAGTCCCCTCGGTGTTTCCCAGTCGAGCACAGGTGCAGCAGGGGGTGTAGGTCTGGATTTTTGGCATTGCGTGTAAGTTTCCACCCATCTCCCAATATCCTTATCCATCCCTGGCCACCATACATAACTCCTGGCCAGGGATTTCATTCGTACGATACCCAGGTGTCCTTCATGCAAGATATACAATACTTGTTCTTGAGTATTTCCGGTATTACTACCCGATCCCCCCATAGTATACAACCTTTTAAAATCAAGAGTTCCATCTGTCTATTTTGGAATTGTTTAAAAGTCTTGTCCGTCTTGTTTTCTGGCCACCCTTTTCCTACCCAGTTTAAAATCCGTGCCATCTTTTTGTCTCTTGCAGTTTCTTTCGCAATGTCCACTGCGATTATGGGTAGGTTTGGTAATGTCTCAATTTGTAGCGTGGATGTGGTTGGTGCCAGGTCACTTCCCACTTCAGGCAGGGGAGAATGGCTCAGGGCATCAGCGTGTGATATGTCTTTCCCTGGCCAGTGGATTAATTTGTAACTGTATGTGGCAAGGAACTCGGACCACCTCATCATTCATGGTGACAGTATGTTTGGGGTGGCCTTGTTTCCTGCGAGTATTCCCAAGAGTGGCTTGTGGTCTGTAATTAGTGAGGAAGTCCTGCCATAGAGGTATTCATGGAATTGCTTGACTCCAGTTATCACTGCTAGCGCCTCTCTGTCCAATTGACTGTAGTTTCTTTCTGCTTTAGACAGCGTTTTGGAATAGCACTTCTCTCCCATCTGGTAGCGTGTGGCTGAGTACGGCTCCTACGCCAAATGGTGATGCGTCGCAGGTGACTGTCAGTGGCAGGGTTTTGCTATATTGAATTAACACAGATTCGGATGTCAGCAAGTCTTTTATTTCCTGGAACGCGGATTCTTCTCATTGCCCCCAGGTCCAGGTAACTGTCTTATCCAGCAATCTGTGTAATGGTTCCACCATCGTTGCCTTCTCTGGCAGAAAGACATTATAGAAATTAATGAGTCCCAAAAATGCTTGCAGGTCTGTTTTATTTTTGGGTCTGGGAGCTTCTTTTATTACTTTGATTTTCTGGTCCGTGGGGTGGATTCCCTCTTTATCTATTAGGTACCCCAGGAATTCAACTTTAGGGGTGGCTAGCTGGCATTTTTCTTTTTTTACTTTGAGTCCCGCCTCTTGAAATCTTTGTAAGACTTCCCTGAGGCGGCTTTCCAGCTGGTTCTTGTCATTAGCTGAAACCAGCACATCATCGAAGTATGAAACCACCCCTTTTATTCCTTGTAATAGGTGCTCCTTCAAACTTTGGAACACCTCAGGGGCCACGCTGACTCAATTGCAGTCTTTTGCATCTGAATGCCCCCCTGTGAGTCACAATTGTTTGTGTCTCCTCTGTTTCAGGGTCAACTGGCATTTACAGTTACACTTGTGCAAGGTCGAGCTTCGCAAAGATCTTTCCTCCCCCCAACGAATGTAACAGATGTTGTACCACTGGAACGGGGTACGCACTTTGTTGTAGCGCATGGTTGAGGGTGGCCTTATAGTCTCTGCAGATGCGCATGGATCCATCTGGCTTAATCGGAGTCACAACTGGGGTTTCCCACCTTGCGTGGTCTATTTGTTCCAGTACCCCCTGTGCAATGAGTTTATCCAATTGCTCATCGATCTTCGGTTTTAATGTGAAAGGGACTCGCCTTGCCTTTAACCTGATTGGGGCTATGTTCAGATTCAAATTAAATGAGATAGGGGACCCTTGGTACTTGCCTAGTTTTCCATCAAACACGTCCTGGAAATCCCTCATCAGGCTCTCCTCCCAATCTGTTTCGGTGATGCTGTTGATTCTGGTGATTCCGATTCCCAGAGGCATGAACCATTCGAGTCCCAGTAGGCTTGGGCGATCCTGGTCTACTATTGTTAATGGAAGAATTGCCATGTGCTTTCTGAAGTTAACTTGGAAATGTCCGAGTCTGACTACGAGGATCCTGTTCCCTTGGTAGTCCTTCAGGGTCAGTTTTTGGCTCTCTATTTCCTTTCTTTGTATGCTTGGTATCAGTCTCTTAAGTGTGTTTCATGATACCATAGACAGGTATGAGCCGGAGTCCACCTCCATCTTGCATTGTTGGCCTTCGATGATGACTTGCACATGTACCTTTCAGGCATCAGTTGCACTCGAATGCCCAATGATTATCGTTTGGTGTGTTTCTTCCTTCCGGTAGGTTTTGTTGAGCCATTTGCTTCTGTTTTCTCTGCTCCAACGGCTCCCTGCCTGTCTTTCTCTTGTTCTGGGGGAAGTGCTAGCTCTTCATCTGGGGCTGTAGCTCTTTTGGTTCTGGCAGACCCTTGCTATATGTCCCTGTCTCTCACAGTGCCGGCAAACTGCATCAAGGAAATGGCACTTGGAAAAGGTGTGGTCTCCTCCGCACCCGGTGCACTGGAATCCCGACTTACATTCTCTTCTCTCCCATCTGTTTCACTCCGATTGAGACTGTGTATTTCTTTTTCCTCGTCGTTGGTCTCGGACAAGGACTCGATGTCCTTGTGGTGCGTGATGGTGGTGGTGGCCTTGTAGGTGCCCTCTGGTTTCTTCTCCTAGGGTTGGCTTGTCTCTGCCAGTGTTTCCTGGGTTGCCGCATTCATTAGCTGCATGGTGGATGCTGATTTTTTTGCAGTTTCAGCTGCAGTAGCCTCAGAGATGGCCTCGGTGACTGTGATGTTTGGTCGGGTCAGCAGTCAGCTCTGCAAGGTGAGCTCTCTCAGTCCTAGGACCACACAGTCTCTCATGGCTTCATCCATGTTGAGGAACTCGCACGCCCCTCCAATGTCCCTTAGAGCTGCTACGAAATCCCTGATACTTTCACCTTCTTTCTGGTCCCGTTTATAGAATTCATGTCTCCAGATAAGGTTGGACATGGTTGGCGCATATAGGGGCCCTCAGTATTCTGTCCAAATCTGGCCAGATCATTTGCTTTACATCTTCAGGTTTAGCCAATGCCTTGGCCATCTTGAACACTGTGGGCTCACAGTGTGTCAGGAACACGGCTCTCTTCCTGTTGTCTGAGATCCTTTGTAATTCATTGCTCTCTTGGAACATGACGAATCTGTCGATGTACGATTCCCAGTCCTCCATCGTTGGATTGAATGATGCAGGGGGCGAGTTGCTGCCAGCCATTTCATCTTCGCTTGGTTCTCGTTGCCACGTGGTCAACTGGTCTCCTTGTCTCAGTATCCCATCCTCGTCACCAGTGTTATGTCGTGGGAAGAAGAGACTTGAGACCAGTGTGACTCTCAGCTCTTTATTTAGTTCCTGAAATCTCTCTGCCTGTGGAGCCATGGCAGCCTCTTTTATAGTGGCTGCTCGCAGCCAATGACAGCTTCTTGAATCTCCGCTGCTCAGGCGGACCAATCACAGGGCAGCAATTGCGGACCAATCACGGTAGCGTTGAAGAACCAATCACATTGTAATATTGGTGGACCAATCAGGAAGCGGTATTACAAGTATGCTAATATAGAACAATTATCTTTCATAATGTTTTTCTAAAAGATACCAACATTAACCAGGCAATTGTAGAAAGTGTTGATGTTTCAGATACATGTACATATATAACTGTGTGATTTGGCACAATTCAAACATGAAGACTTTTGGAAGACTAAATATTTATTTCCAACATATCACACTCTGTGATAAGGGTATAAATTTCATCCAGGTAACACCTAAGCCTGGAAAACCATTTTAGCATGCTTAACAATTTATACTTATGAATAAATTGGAACACACTTTTTTTCATTTAAATAGCAAATTTTGTGATATCATAGCTTGAGTAGTCCCACAGACATGCCCTTTGCACCTGCCAAGGTCCTTATTCCACTCGGCTTTGAAAATAAATTGTAAAAAATGATGGGTAATTACATTCCTGTGTTTATTTGAAAGAAAGGCTGCTCATAAAAATTGCAGGCACCTGTGCTGCCTTCTTTTTCTCCTGTTTGAGCTTTCACCCCAGCATCAGAATGGCAATGTTGCCAATAAAGCTGCAATCTTGAAACTTGTGAGGGAGGACATGTGTGTTTTGGAAGCTTTGCAGCACCAGCAAACAGAGCAAAGCAGGCCAATAAAATAAGGTGTTTCTCCTTCAAAGAGACTGAATAGTTCAGAGGAAAGGTTGTGTAGAGGCACAGCAAGGAAAACTGTAATTATATAAAAAAATATTTTTCTTATACGTATCCATCTCATGTATTCATAACTATGTTTATACTTATACCTGTTATCTTGTAAGTGATTGACAAATCAAATAAATAAATAAAACAATGGGGAAAGTTGAAAGTGCCCTCTATGCTGGCCTGTAACAGACAAGAAAAACAGAAAAATTCCAGAGAGATTTTAGATTGAACAGTACTTGAAAAAAAAACACTTTGTGAGACAAATAATACTATAGCAATAGTTATAGAAAAACTATTGGATTATAGAACAGAGACAATAGAAAATATATTTTTACATATATACATGGAAACATATATCATCAATTATATATTAGAGATGAATCATTATACAATTTATTAAATTTATTTATAAATTTATTAAAACCTTTAATACAAACATTAGAAAAACAACTGGTTTAAAGTATGAATTCTTTTTTTAGCCCAAGGTAGCAATAAAAAATAACCCATTCTTCCGCAATTCTAATACATAATTGGAGAAAATAGGAGGAAGAAGCAGCATTAGATTCTTTTTCTACTTTGAATTACTATAAAAATAAAGGTGGAATAAAACATAATAAAAATATATCACCAATAATCTTCAATCTACATTTTAATACCCTAAAATTGAATTATTGGTTCAGTGCATCATCATTTAAAGAAACTAGAAACCCAAAGTTGTCTTTGGGGCTGTTAAAGCATCTGGATCATTCTAAGTTTTAAATATTATCAATTAGAGATTAATCAAGATACAATTTATCAAACCTTTAATAAAGTATAAGAAAAATAACTGGTTTAATGTATGAAGCCTTTTTTTAGCCCAAGGATATCAATAAAAAATTTTCCTCACCAAGTATGAGTTATATCACAATGTCAATTTCTCATGGGATTCAAAATAAAAATATAACTACTTACATATCAAATAAGCTAAATGACCAAGTATAATGTTTTTACTCATTTGTTTAATTGAATTCTCTTTATCTAATTTTAGGATTTGTGCAACGAAGAGATCACATTTTACATTATATTGATGTAAAAATACTGAAAATTCAAAAAACTTTCATAAATTCATAATCCTAAACACATCTTCAATTTAATGGGATGACAAGCACAACTTTAGCCACAAGATGAATATTGAAAGCAAAAAGTAAGTAATCCATATCTACTTAAAAAGTAATCCATATCTACTTAAAACACAATTCATAAATTCAATCTGCTTTACACCAAAGCCTTTTCAGAAGTACAGAAGATTCCAGCATATCTACAATGAAATTCATCATGTCAGTCACCAGACTTCAGGATAATTGTCTATTTTTAATAAATCCAGATTGAGATAGCAGTATTATCAGAGGTGCCCAATCTTTCTTGCTCCATGGACTGGCAGCAGCAATGGTGGCAGCAGCAATGGTAAGAGGAAGGTAGTGCATGAATGCAGCTGTCAGGCTACAGAACTCTTCCCATTCAATTAACTAGAATGAACTTCTGAAAACGTATCAAAATGTATCAAAAGGAATCCTTTATTGAGATGAGACAATTCATGTAGGGATTAAAAGCAGCGTCTAAGGTCTCTCAGGCATGCAGACATAGATAAGAGAGTTTAAAACCCCTCCCCTTATCTTGACGTGTATTTAGTAAAAACAAAGAGTCAACATGTTAATTCCCCTCACCCCCTTTTTAGAATGACCTTTTCCAGGGTTTCCCAGGACACATCTCACTGTGGAATTTTTATGGTCCCTTCATCTCCTGGCTGTCTCTGCCAGAGGTAATAGGTTCTGGCCATCTCGGTTTCATCTCTCCATTGTATCGTGTATGTTATACAAATTTGATATAAGATTATATATATACAGGTTACATCAAGAAGGATTTATTTATCAGTCTCCCCCGCCCTTTTCTTCTTCCATTGAAGAAATGACAGATACACGGATCTGACATCCTGCCCTCCTACAGGTGGGCTAACATATCCTTCATGAGGAGGAGTGGATACATATTCTCTATGCAAATCATGTTTAATTTTTTTGTAATTAACAAACATATGGAGCCATCTTTCTTTTCACGGACTAATACTGAGGCAGCTATTTTTGGTCAGGCGGGTTTGATGAAACCCCTTTTAAATTTTTATAGATAAATGCTCTGAGTTCTTTTAGTTCTCTGGGAGACATGCAGTACATTTGTGGTTTTGGGAGTTTAGCCCTGGTAGGATTTTGATAGCTCAGTCTGTGGTATGATGGGGTGGGAGTTCATCACAAGCTTCCTCACTAAATGCTTGGGCCAGATCCTGATACTCATTGGGGATGTTAATGGACTCAACCAACTGTCCAGTCATGGCTCTCTGTTCTCTGTTAAAGATATTGGCAAATACTACGTTCTCTCTGGAATTATATGGTTCCTCTCCAATTTATTTTTGGATTCCATTTCTGCAGCCATGTGAGACCTAGGACGAGTGGCTCTTCCATTCCTGGGGCTACAGTGAATGTGAGCATCTCAACCATAAGATTATGGTTCCCTAATCTTATTTTCAATGGTTCTGTGGTAAACCCAGCTGGCTCTCCCCCACTATAGTTCCATCTAATTGGCAGAAAGCAATGGGATTTTCCATTTCTTTCAGTTGGATCCCCAATTTCTCTGCAAGGGAGGGGTTTATTAAGCATCAGGTGCATCATGAATCCAGCAATGTTGCAACGTCCTCCCCCTTCCCTCGGCTGGGGATAAACAGTCTTAGGGGTAGAGTGATTGGTTCAATTGGGTTGCTTACCAGCGGGTTGTCTTCTGGATCACTTTTGGACTGGCTCAGGTCCCATCAGAGCATTGGGGGTTCTTCCTCTGGGTTGGGGAGGACCAGAATCCCATCCTGCTCAGCCTCTCAGGCCTTTCTCCTTTCGTCAAGGGCTGGATGTTCCAGCTTTCCCCTGATGGGTGGTCTTGCTTTCTGGCAGGGATTTTTGAATGGCATTCTGCTGCGCAGTGTTGAGCAAAGTCTGTATGGACCTCCAACAATATAGGTGCCAATAGCTGACTAATAACTTCTATAATCATTCAATAGAAAATCAATAATCTGGGGACTTTTCCCAATTTCACTGATTGCAATATCTATCTCCTATGATATCAATGTTTATGCCAGCATAGTTTTATATTTAGAGCAATCTCTTTCATTTCATATGTTCTAGGAAATTAATGATTCACTGTTCTTCCACAGAAGTCTCTAGTTGATATAATGTAACTTAAAAATAATAAAATTGTTGATTAATATATTGTGCTTTGTTAAGTGAGTGTGCATGATGGTTTCAAATGATAACCTATAACTTTTCAGCTTTCTCTCCCATTTCCAATATTTTTGGCTAATACATTTCCAATTGTTCTGAATGTGAAGTCCCCAATTTTAACTCTGCTGTTGTAAAAGTGTGGTATGATTCCTCTGTGGGTTGTCTGGCATACAACAAAAGTGAGTCTTTAACCATCTGTTCCAACAGTATAAAATTAAAGCCCCTAAGTCTCTTTTTTGCTGATGTAAAAGCAATAATGGATTCCCTAATGAATGCTTTAAATGTGTCCCAGAGAGTTAAAGTATCAGTTGAACCCTGATTAATTTCAGACAAGGAACAAATTTCTCTCTTAATATATTCAAAAAAATTAGAAAGAAAGAAATAAGAAAAATGAGGAGCGTCTCTAAGGAGAGAGGCATTCAAGTACCATCTGGAATTAGCTGATTTATAGTTATTAATTTTCAAAGTTAGAGTCACAGAAGCATGATCGGAAATTGCAATGGAGCCTATTGAAGAGATCATAACTTCATCCATCAAAATAGAGGAATTATAGAATAATCTAATCCATACCAAAGTTAATGTGTATCCTAAAAATAATGGTTTAGAAGCAAAAGAATATTTATTTTGGGTGCTACCACTTGGTATAGAGAATGGAATCAAACCTGGACTATTTTAGATGTTTAGGTAGAGGTAATAAGATTCTGTTGATATATTACCCATCCAGTTGATGGACAGTTTCTCTGCCTGTCCAGAAAGAGCTAAACTCCAGTTTGGTTTTGAGATGTGTGGTTTGGTGCAAATCTGATTGTTTTTTATTGCCCACTTTGTAGAAGAGATTTGTGTTCTACTAGATTTATGTTCAGCTTTTAATAAAAACATCTAGACATAAAATAGCTGGTCCATTAAGGGGAAGAGTTCAAGAATACTTACTTTTGAAAATATATGAGGTGGACAGCAGTCTTTACTTTTTCTTTTCACAACAAAAATGCCACACACATCTGCAGAAGTTGCTTTTTCTTGTAATTTTTTTCCTGGAAATACTGTGTACAATGAGGACTGACTGGATATGTACAATAATCATGAAATATTGATTTACATAATGTAACTTTCCTCTGCTATGGAAAAAGTGAAAATTGAAAGTACAAACAGGAAATGGGTTCCTGAGCTCCTAGGACTCCTTAAGCAAGGAACTTTTCACTTTTTTTCACTTCTCACTTCTTGGTGGATGTTGTAATTTATTTGTTTGTAAAATTTCTGTACGGTCTACCTATGTGACTCTGGATGTTTTACAAATAAAACCAGAGAAATATATTAAACTCATCATTAAAAACAAAATTAAAAATGGAATTAAAACAAAGTTTAAAAGAATGTTTATAAGTTTTACTTTAATTGTTCTGGAAGCTCAGGATCAAAACAGAAATATCTAATAAAAAGGAATAAATATATCCTTTTGATATTTTATCAGCATTCATCTTGCTGATGACTTAGTTATCAGAACAAAATTGCTGTCATCAGAGATTTTTTGGTTACTATATTTTACTTTTCAAGTAATAAAATGAATCTATAAATATGTGTTAATATTTATGTGTTCATTTTGAAATCAAGTAGTTACATGTCACCCTTCTTGTACCCAAGATGTTTGCCCACTTTTATATTTCACTAAATTGACTGATTTATTTGATTACTGTATTGAAAAAAGTTGTTTTCTGGTAATATTATATACTGATACAATATACTTACTCTACATTTTGTAATTAAAACAGAGTTCCTTAAAAATATGCAGAAAGAGAATAATGCCATGAAGCACTTTTTTCTAAGCAAAACTCAAAATTGTCCAATTTGCATGTTTCAGAGCAAGAGATACCAAGTTTCAGGACTAAGATTCTAACTCTAAACTCACTCATTATATATCAGTACTCTAAATGTTTATATCAGTCACTCAAACAAACACACAACTCTTATTTTTATCACAAAGGGACTTAATTATTCTGATGGGAAATTAACAAGACATGTGCATCCTGCTAATTTTTTGATTTCAAGGTCACAAAGAAGTTGGTACATTTCTCCAGATTGTGTAAATTATCTGTATCAGCTTAATTCATATTTTTCACCAGTTACAACTTGGAATGCCACAGCATCTGTCATGGCTATCAGAGCTTGGGTGAAAGCACCTACTTTGAAAAATTCCAGAAGCTAGGCAGACTTCAGCTTGAAAGATAGTAACAGAAAACATAAGGAAACCACCACAGTATAAGTAGACGCGTAATATCTATCTAAACAGATTGCTGTTTCTTACGGCACCTTTTCTGTAAATCAGAGTTATCTTTTCTGTGATTTTTTTTAAAGTTTCCCATCTTATGCCATTATTACATCATATAGTCAAGCCTTTGGATAAAAGGCTGCATGGAAAACATTTGTACAATTTTAAAAGCTAAGATGTTGATTCTAAATGATAGTATGTAGCTTAATTCTTTTATCAGTTTTGTCTTCATGCTACCTTTGCATGGTGATTTCATTTCTGCAGTCATTAATTTCATTGACATCTTGAAGCATGCCTCTTTTCTTGGCAGTGCTATTATGCCAATGGAATTTTTGACAAAGACGTTGAAAAAAAGTATTTCTTTGCAATAAAAAAGAGAAAAGAAAGAGAAAGAAAGAAACCAAAAATATTCTTGAATTGCTTCCAAGTGGAAGCTGCAACTAATTTATTAGTAAATTGAAATGCAAGTAAGGAAAGTTGAAGACCTTTGGATTAGGAGTAGTTATTTCATGCTAGCTTTTCCTGCTTAAAGTGCTCTGTTGTAGATTGTTTCTTGATGCAAAATAAACATGATTATGGAATTCTAAATATGATGTTCATTTGTTTTTAAAATCACTTTCAAAATAGCTACTTTTGACTGAAATCTTGTGAGAGTTTTATTAGAGAATTTGCATTTTTCTGAGAAAGCAGTTTCTGAAGAAACTGAAATCATTCCTTCCTTTGCCCTGTGGGGCTGAATACTAAAGGAAAATTGTGTGTTTCCTTCTTGCCCTCATCTAAATGTAGCGCAAGGCCTCTGGAGGCCCAAGAACTCACAATAGCTGTTACTAAGCTGTTGTTAGACTGACAGCAAAAAGCTTTGGGAAGATGAAGCAATGTGTGTAGGTAGACATGGGAAAATACAGGGTTGAAAAGACTAAATAAAATGGGCCTGAGTACTAATTTGATTGCGCTTCACATCCAAGCTTACCGATAAGCTTTTCTTTTAAAATTATAAGCCAGTGTAAATAATCACTTAACCTAGGCTGCAGCTTAAAGTCTGTTTGATTTCAGTACAACTAAATTTGTTTGTTTTTTAAAAAAATCACACCCTTTAAAGCAAGTCTGATCAAAGTTAAATCACTATATAGGGCACTCTATACTTATTTATCTATAAATGGATCCCACTGAAATCAACACAATTTGCTGCAACTAAACCTCCAGATATGTTAGACTACCACACTCCTGGATATGCTAATTAGACAGTATGAAAATATTAATTCAGCGTATCTGGAGGACTTCAGTATGTAAAGTGTTTACTACACCATGACCTCTGTTAGTTAAATAAATAACATTCCTATAACAAAAAACAAGTAATGATAAATATACAAAGAAGGCTAAAAGAAATAAGGATGGTGAAAAGCACACTTCCTAGGTCCCATCAGATGGCAACATTTAAGGACAGGGACTTGGAATGTTCCTACTCCATCCTATCAAGAAGAATGGGAAGATACCCTTAATTACCCTGAAATTAATCCAAGTGCTAAGTAATAGCTTAAAGGTAATGTCATGCCTCTTGAGTCTGAATCCGAAGGGGAAGCCAAACAGCTGACAGGATAGCGGCTCCATTAGCTGTGGAAGAAACTGTGGAATGGCAAAGTCAGCCTGGGCAGAGCATAGGAGAGTTAGAACAAGAGACAGAGAGTTCAGATGAAGACCAAGGCCCACCCCTTCCTTATCCTAGTGTGCGCAGGGAATAACACAGAAGAGAGCAACATAGGTGGCGTGGCTTATGAGAAAGAAAGGGCCCTGATTCCCTTCACAAGGCATGCCTAGTGATGGATTTTAAAGGAGAGGCAGTTGGGAGGGATGTTTTCCAGGAACAAACACTGAATTCATGTATTGTGAACATTGGCTTGCATTTCTGATTTCCTCATGACTGAATTATTGTCATGCTTCTGTGTGCTTATCTTGTCTTGCTGGAATTATTGCCATGATTCTTCTTGGGTTCATTATCTTGCTCTGCTGGAGTGATTGATTGCAATCAGTTTGCTTACAGTGTTTGGAATGGAGTATCTGCAGCCAGAGGCTGCTGTAGGTTCATTGGAGAGCTTTTCTCCAGGCCAGAGAGTGACCAGGACATTGGGGACAAGTGGGAGCAAATAAAGGGATTCATATCTATTACCTGGCTGTGTTGCCTTCGTGCCATTCCCCAGGTTATCACAGGTAATAACCAGCATTCTGAATTGCATTTAGAAAACAACTGGGAGTCAATGCACCTTGCACAGCAATGTTGTGACATAGGCAAACCAAAAGGTGTCGAATACTATGTGAGCATATTAACAACCTTCTCAACAATCTTCCTTTACCACATGAGTTATCCAAGAAGATCACATCCAAGGATGGCCTGAAAAATGGTGATACATCAAAATGATACATCAAAATGTATCAACCACCACCTGGACCTGTCTACATGCCTTTCCCAGTTGGACTTGACCAGTTAGGAGAGGCATGGATCCAAAACACAATTACAAGGATCCTATCCTCTTATTCAAAATCAACCTGTTCATAACTGAGCCCGGATGTATCTGATTTCCTCATGTATGCTTAGTTATTGTTCATCTATTTGAGTTAACTCAAATAGTTCACTGTGTGCGACAGATGCTGAGAATATTCTTCATGGTGACCCTGAAAGGTTTTCCTTGGATTATCCTTACCCAAAAGGGATCAGGTCACCAGAAACAGGACTGTTGGGCAGCTATCTACAGATGTAATAAGAGCAGAGAAGTAATGCACATTAACCATTCATGTTAAGCACAAACACATGACAAGGCTGACTGTGATGATGAATTAAACTGAACTGAGAACTGAACTAAAGAACTTAGTTTGATATAAATATATTACTATTGTAGTTGGTCACAAAGTCAATCAGATGTTTAGACTGGAAACATCACCTACTGAATCTTTCTTGAGGACTTGGGATTGGGAGACATTGTGTTTAATGCTGTTCAAAATATCATCACGGGATGTAGGTTGTTCTGAATAACGTTGCTTTTGCAATTAACTGATGGTGATTTGTCAAATCTTATGGTGCTCAAGCGATGCTTCTGATGTTTTAGAATTGGACCTGAGACACTCATTACTACTACTACTACTACTATTACTACTACTACTACTACTACTATTATCTTTGATTTTTTTTTCCACATTCATTCCACTTCTATTTGCAAATCTTGGCATTTTATGATTTTCTCCAGTTCTTTCAAATCTGCTGTCTCCAGACACCACAGCATCCACTCTCCAGACTTTTTTGTCTTTCTTATCAATAATTGTTACATCTGGCGTGTTATGTGGCAGGTGTTTGTTTGAATTCTAATGTCCCAGAGCACTTTAGCTTCTTCATTTTCTATTAACTTGTCTACTTTGTGGTTTTTGTCAGTTCTTGTAAGCAGGCAAATGGTATTTCTTGTATTTCAATGCACCATTGTTGCTATTTTTTCATGCTGTTGTTTGTATTTAGCCTGTGCGATCTCCTTCATGCAGCAGCTAACCAGGTGGTCCACTGTTTCTTCAGTTTCTTTGAAGAGGATTCATTTGCTTTCTACTGCTTTCTTCTCAATTCTTGCTTTGTATGCATTTGTTCTTAAGTCTTCTGTAGGCAGAATTAGCCCCTTTTTCTCTTTTTTCAAATTTCCTGCTTTTAGCCATTGTCAGGTCTTATTGTTATCTGTTTTGCTTGCTATTTTAAGTACTAGCCTTGTAACACTTTGACTTGTTATGTTTGTTTTCTTATCTTCACTATTTTTTGTGGGCCAGTTTGATCTCTCCAATATTCAGTAAGTTTCATGGTATGCTAGCATTCAAACTGCCTTCAAACATTTTTCCAATGCCTTTTTTTTCTTCTTCAACTGTCTGGTATACTTGCAACATTCCACACTCACCTATTTTACTATCATTTCATTATTTTAACCAGCTTACGCTACTTTTCAAGGTGGGCAAATTGAATTCTGACCAATGCAAACCCCTTCCTGTCTTCCAAAAATATAGCCTTTTCAAGAATTTTTTTTGTTTAAAATGTTTTTGTTTCAATATTATTTGCTTATTTATTTTAATAAAATCATTTTATTTTTTCATAATCATGGAGTTGGGAGGCTTATAATCAGTAATCTGCAATAAAATGTCCATAGTGCAATCCAAGGTAAACTGGAAAAAATTACAATTGTAAGTAATATAGAAAGCAGATAACTTTAAACAAGAATAATTTTATGAATATTATTATATAAATAGACCAAATAAATTCTTCCACCATTAAGTTAACAATCTTATAGATATTTAAGACAGTTATATATACTTTTCCTTTTCTCCTTTAATGCATTTTCAGTTCTTTTAATCTAATGTACTATTTATTTGACAAATACAAATGTATATGAAAATTCACACATTATTTTATTTTATTTTATTTGTCAATCGCTTGCAAGATAATAAGTATAAGTATAAACATAGTTATGAATTCATGAAATAGATACGTATAAGAAAAATAAAAAGAAACAATAGGACGGGGACAGTAGGCACATTAGTGTGCTTATGCACGCTCCCCACAGACCTCTTAGGAAAGGGGTGAGGTCAATAGGAAAGGGGTGAAGTATTACAATGTTATTTTTAAATGACTGCTAGTGCAAGAAAGGTAAACTTATGTCCATATTTAACAAAGTACATCTCAGATTATTTGTAACAGGCAACTGATATAGAATCCAATAAAGTAAAAATGTAATTCATTTTTAAGTCCTTGCAATATAGGTAGTCATCAACTTATGACCGCAGTTAGACCAAAATTTTATGTTGCTGAGACATCTGTTAAGTGAGTTTTGCCCCAATTTACAAACTTTCTTGCCAAAGTTATTAAGTGAATCACTGCAACTGCTAAGTTAGTAACATAGTTAAGTGAATCTGGCTTCCCCATTTACCTTGATCGTCAGAAGGTTGTAAATGGGATCACATGACCTCAGGGCAGTACAAATGTCACAAATATGATCAGTTGCCAAGTGTCTGAATTTTGATGCCGTGACCACAGGGATACTGCAATTATCATTAAGAGTGAAAAATGGTCATATTTTTGTTTTCAGTGTAACTGCTGTAACTTCAAATGGTCACTAAATACATGGTTAAGCTAAGGATTACCTGTACTATAAATCCACATCCATATTAATAATGCTTGATAAGATGCAGTCAATATTTCATATTTTTATTGATCAACTGCTTCAATTATATATATAAAACCAGCCATCTTAAATATACAATTCTTGGGTAGCTTATAGCAGTTAAAACAGAACTGAAAACAGTAAACAAAGCACATGATAAAAACACAGAAAGATCCTTTAAAAATCATGTGAAAAACGACTGAAAATTATAAAACATGATCATTGGGCAATATTTAATATAGTCATTTACCAGGGTCTAAATCATCATCAGATTTCCATACCAGACATATATTCAGAGCCTTATGAAAGGACAGTAGGGTCTTTCTGAGGCATGAGGTTCCAAAGGGTGGACCCCATGACAGAAAAGGATATATTCTGGGTTCCTATGGGATGCACTCTTAACAGAGAAGAGCTGGGACATGAGATGGGTAGATAAAATTGAAAAGATACAGTCCCTCAAATAACTAGGTGAATGAGGGGGTTTTCTAGGTCATTTACCAGAACCTTAAATTGATCCATTTCAGCTCATTGAGCAGAGGTGCATACAAAATTGTAGATATTGCCACCTTTAGCTGTAGTTTCCAGATGTTCTTCAAGGGCAGCCCCATGTACAATGCATTACAATAATCCATTTGGGAGGCAACCATGCAGTAAGTGAGCAAGGAACAAATCCAGGAACAGGCTGAAGACATACAAGATAAAGTTGTACAAAGAACTCCTTCCCAGGACAGAGTTGCTGCCACCTTTATACTTTGAACACAAGTTATAAGGTATTTCTTTCCTTTTCAGTGATAATTTTATTAAAAAAATTAATCACAGCAATAAAAAAAAGCTAAAATAAAAAGTACAAGGAAGCAAAAATAAAAATAACTCCCACCCCTCAAGAATATAACTTTCCACGACATCTGTAGTTGAAAAGATACTGTAGAACAGAAGATAAAGAATTGGACAAAATCACAAAGTATCAAGATATGAAAATCGATATTGAAAAATTAAGGCATAAATCACACATGGTGGTATCAGGGGTTATTGAAATACTGGATACTATACCAAAAAATCTTGGATGGCATTTAGAAAATCTGTACATTGAAAACATTTTCATTTGCCAATTGTGCAAGGTCACACTGCTTAGATTTGCACATATACTACGCTGCTTCAATACAACATCCTAGGTTCTTGAGTCTAATTTGAAAATATGAAGGTCAATATCAACTAAAGAGCTGCCAGTTATTCATGTTTTTTAAGTAAATATTAGTAAGACAAATAATAACATAAAACTTCCACATCTGTCTATCCCAGGTTGTTGGGAAGGACTAGATTAGTAAAAATGCCAAATCCAGTTTGAACATCTAACTCAATCAACAATTGTTGATAAGAAAGACAAAAAAGTCTGAATAGTGGATGTTGCAGTATCCGGTGCCAGCAAAATATACTGGTCCAGTATCTGATTTTTAAAAATTTAAACAATGCTGTGTTTCAATAATTAGATGGCCTAGAACAGATCTTTTTAACATATGTATTTTATTGTGTTTATCAATATAACTTAATGTTTATATATATTTATTTAGTTCATGTACAACATGCCATACACTAAATAAAATTCTCAGTAAAATAAGGCACAAAAATATTTATTTATGTGCCTTAGATACTATCCTATGACATTTGAGTGCCACATGAACACTATTGACCAGACATAAACAACAACAAAAATTCTGTTCATTTTCTCCAGTGAGTATTTTCAGACATTCAGCTTTGTGGATAATCCTGCAAGGACTTTAGTTAAAATAATCAACAACCAACACCTTTGCAAATGTAACAATTGAGGTGTATTTCCTTTAAGGCAGAGGCTGCTAATATTTGGGGTGTTGTCCATTTAAAAAGGAAAGTCATGTTACAGCAGAACTTTCTACCTACAGAGCAGAGACAATAATGATTTCATTTGCATGCCACAAAAAAGCAAGTGCTTAACATGTTCATTGATCAAACATAGTGTTCTGAAACTACCTCACTTCTTTGTTTTACATTCATTTTATGTGAGCAATTTTGAGTAGGAGGAAAAAAGCTAGGAGCTTTAGAGCATTTCAGAAAATACCCACCATTTGGTTCAATCATGTGCATTCCAAAAGAGGTAGTAAAAGGCCTTTTGGAGCCAAGGAATAAAATTAAGATGCTTCAGAGATGCTTTCAGAGGGCATCTAGGACAAATGACTTATACATCAAGGATGGCGGAAAAAAAAAAAAAAAACACCCAACAACAACAAATCCCTTAGATGCCCTAGTCCACATTTAACACAGAGAAATGTGTTTTGTTCCAGGCTTCCCATCTTTAAATTAAGGAACTCATATTTTTAAAGTAATTAATGGCATAGGTAGAAGAAAAAACAAGTTAAGTCAATAGAACAGTTAGGTTGCCAGGACTGATCTATGGCTAAGACAATAGCATATAGGCAGCAGTGCAAATCTCAGCATGTAAATCATAATTGGAATCATCAAAATTGATTGGATCTCTCTTTTGTTCCAAACTGTTTCTGGTTTTAGCAATCCACCACCCCTGCACTTATCACAGAACAGAGAAGATGTAATTGTTATGCAGTGATCCTCTACCCAAAATATTGTGAGGATTAATTATACTTAAATCTAACAGTATCTTAAATCATAAAATCTTACCTAAAGATTGCAGACCTTAATTAAAACATCCTTAGAATAATGGTTTTTCAAAACAAGCCTTAGGGAAGAGATTGCCCTGATTTTATTTGTTGGTTGCTGCTATTATTGTTATAAACCTACTTTCTGGCAATCATGGTGGCTAATTGTAGAAAGAAAAAAAACAAAAACAAATGTAAAATGAACTCCCAAACTAGTATACTTAAAATATACTGCAGTTATTTAAAAATAATAAAGCCAAACTTTAAAATAGTTTCTTCTGTCTCTCCCTCACTCTGCTTTATTTTATTAATAATTGGCGTTCCTTCCTGACAGTCAGACAAGCTGTTGACCTAGTTTTGTACATAGTCACTCAGGGAGCAGCATTTGTTCTGGCTCTGTGTTGCTTTTACACTTCCCCTCAATTTTGAATAGTATCATCCCCTTGCAGGAATATTGCAATATGAACCATCTCTCTCCTAGCAACATGAAGAGAAAAAATATAGGGAGAAGAACACATGAGGGGGCTGTATGTGACTTATCCTTCCTGTACTATTTGTGCAAGAAGCAATGCTGTGTGCATATTTGCACACAGCTCATAATTTTGCACTGTGTTTTCCAGGCCATGAAGTTATAAATCAGCATGATCTCAGCTGCCATTATGTATCTGCTCTGTGATTAAGATTCAGGGCCAGAGATTTACTGTGCAGCAATTCTAGAGAGGATATTCTTGGGGGGAAAACATGCCTTAAATGTAGAATTGAAATTGCACATGAATCTTTCTTGTGTTTGGCACAATAAAGATCTACCTTTTGTTCAGGTTTTGAATTAAATTTCTACTACCTTACTGTAGCCATGCTACAGTCACATGAAGTGCTGGGATGCTATATTTCACAGGATTTGCTAGAATCCTACTTTCACTGTGTTGTGATTTGCAATGCAGATCCATCACCATGATAAACGGAACACTTTTAAGGCTTCTCCATTTAATACTGATGTTTAAAATACCATCTATTTTTGCAAACATTCCTCATTGCACCCTATTAGTTTTTGGTTTTTTTACAAATTATCATAAAATTTTACACAAGCTCATATGAAATATGAATGGCTCATTTTGTTAGTAATGTGCTGGAAATATTTGTGAAAAAAAATTTTGTGAAAAAAAATCCACTGCTTTTGTGAAAAAAAATCCACTGCTGAAGAATAATTGGCTGGTTTCTCTGACAGATTCACATACCATGCTGGATATGTATGAGATATGTAGATAGTGAAGATATGTGAAGAAAATGCAAGTGTAATTTAAAGGGTACTGTGTATGATGTGGCAGAATCTAATAATAGCAATTATAGAGTCATCACTCACCTGTCCTACATTTTCATATTAGAGTTGTTTTTCAACCACACCTTTGCCAATTGCCATCAGCCAAATCAACTTATTTTTTTTATAAAGGATTTTATACAACCAGTTGGCATGTTTGTTTCTTGCTGGAGATGTAGAAAGGCCACAAGGTGAATCTGAACCTTCCACTTCTAATCATAGAAACTCATCTTAGATAAACAGAAACAAAATAATAAATAATTTGGAACAGTGGATGTCAGACTTCACAAATGTGATAGAGCTTGTCTGGGAACTGCTGATGGAAAAAGTCTTATGGATTATTTTCTGACTTAAATTTTAAACTTTGAATTATGATGATTAACTTGGATTACTTTTTGTCTTTGCACTTCTTGTTTGTTTTTTAATGGACTTTTGGATTTTCAATGTCTTCTATCAAAGGTAAGTCCAGTTGAATTTGTTAAATAGAAGAGAACAGAGCCTTAAGAGAGTAGAGGCATAAATCAATTAGATTTTAATGTGGGTCCAGCAATTATTTGCACATTTCTTTTTTTCTAACAAGCCTTGGGAAACTTTGTGGAACAATTTATCACCATCCTCAATTTGCATTTTTCTTAAGAATGTAACCTTCAGTTGTAAACTCTTAACACGCACGAATTTTTATTGGCTTCCTCTTCCTCCCTGCAGTACTTTGTAATTGAGCTAATTAATTCAGATTTTTCAGGTTTTGTGTCACAGTCCAAGTAGTTACTTTTTAACGTTTTAACAAATATTCCTTGATTTAATTTGGGTAACATTGAAACATATTCAAGTTAGAGAACAAGAAAGGGGGAGAAGACTCAGGGTCATATTCTGCCATACTGCCAACTTCGACGGCCTCTTCTTCGCTCAGCCACAACCCACGTGGTGGCGCTGTCGGTTTTCGGAGGAAACACGCAACGGGGGAATGGAAAGAATCCTTTCCTCTTTCCCCACACCTCGCCTTTTTGGGTTTAGGGGTCCATCCCTTAAATGCACAGCCGACAAAAGGGAAGCCCACTTCCCCATGTGGTCAAGGACAAGGAAGCAAGCGAATAGTGATATTCTTGAAAGAGACCGTTGCTTGCAACGTTGATCTTCGCCGGCCATGTGCGCTCTGACTTGGGATGAAAACTGCTGGTGCGCGTAAAAGACATCGGGGACCCAGCCATAAAGTAGTTGCTTTCTAAGAACTAAACGTCCCTAAGTGGAAGGAAATTGCTCGCCGTCCAGCTTATGAAAAAAGGGAAAAAAAAAAAGTTAGCTATTAGCTGACGGATTTGGTGATCTCGGAGGAATGCCCTCCGAGTGGAGCTGCCAAGGATGGGGGGAGCTTTGGCGTAAAGGACCAGGTCGCCGTTTTCGCATGTATTTCTCCCCGAAACACATCAAACACACATAAAAAAGGATATTTTCGAAAAACGGCTTGTTTCTTGTTGCCATTGTCCTATTTACGAAAAATTCTCCCCTGATTTTGGGGAGGACCTTCTAAATCGCGGAAACCTGTGGATGCCTTGTTTGTTTCAGTTGGATTAGGCGAAAAAACAAACAAATACGGGTGGGTAGTGGATGTTTCTTACGTACGAGCACCTTGAAAAGCGGTTAGAATTGGCTGGACCAGACAGGAAGCTCCTTAAAAATCTAAAGACATGCAACCCTTCTCATTCCTTTTTCTCGAAATTTTCTGTTATTCCTGTTATTTCCTGAAGCATCTTTTTTATCAAGCCTTCTCCCTGAAAGCTAGATCAGAGTCTAGCCTGCTTCAATTCTGGTGAAACGTTCGCACACGATGCAGGCATCTCTCGCGAAATTATCCTGCAGGCTTCCTTCTCTGTAATGTATTCCATTCAAGGAAATAAAATAAGGGCATAATTAAAATAGACCTCAACTTAATAAGTTCGCGTTTGTGTGTGTGTGTGTGGGGGGGGGGGGGAGGCTATTTCAATTCTGCCAAAGAAACCCCTGTCGCTTCCCTGCCGGACATTTAAATTCAGGATATCCTTCGTTAGTCCAGGACTTTCAGGGGAGAATAAGAGAAAATCCGAGAGAGCAGTCCCTCTTCGAAGGAAACCCCATGAGTTCAGTGCGATCTGCTCGCAGGTAAGTAGACATGAGAGTACGAGAGAAAGAGCGTCGGCTGAACCAAGCCTGGAGGCAACAAAACACCATACTCGATGCCTACTTGAGGAAGGAACAAAACAACAAAAAAGCGCAGACCGTCCGCCATCCACTTCTGCACCTTTCGAGGAAGCTCTGAATACGAGAAGAGGCAGGAGGAGGAGGAGGAGGAGGAGGAGGAGGAGGAGGAGGAGGGGCTCTTGGAGCATGGAGGGCGTGGTTTTGGGAAGAGGGCGTGTCTGGGAGGGCTTTTCTCTCAAGCAGCTCTTCTGACAGGCGAATGGCGTTGATGGACGCTGAGACGTCACGATTCCTCCCCCGCCTCCTTGGCAATGTCTACAGCCTGCTGCACTCCCAATTTAAGCATTTATTCCACTGGGATAGAAGAGTCGAGAGCAGCGCTAGCACCCAAAAAACAACGACGACAACAACAACAAAACAACAACAACAACAACAAACCATGGCTGGGATTGTACATTTCACCGTCTTTTCGCTTCTCTTTGGGATTTGCGAGGGTGTCACCGGTTCTCGGATATATCCGGCCAATGAAGGTGAGTGCGAGAAAAAGGGTCCCGGGCCGGGCCGAGCCGAGCCGAGCCGAGCCGAGCCTTTCCTCTCTTGCTGGTGTGGCTTGTACGGGGCAGGGGGGGTCTGGGTCGGTGCGTCGGGTCTTCCTATCTTTTCAGCACCCGCTCCTGCGGACCAAACACTGGGCAAACAGTGAGCAGGCAGAGACAGCCGAAAGTTCCATCTCTCGCCTGCAAAAGGAAGGATGGACAGCCGCGCGGGTTGCTCGCGGCAAACTTCGGCTCGTGGCGGAGAGCCAGTGGAGAGCGATGGGCTCTTTCAGAAGCTTGGGCCCCCCCTCCTCCCAGCCCCGCGAGCCCGCTTTTCGCCTTCGCTCCTCTCTCCGTCCCCTTGGCGCTCCACAGCGAGAGGCGAAAGTTTGGAGAGTGTCGTTTGGCGATCGGCAGCTTTGTGACCGGCCGGTCGGCTTGGCTCGCCGCCTTCCGCAGCCGCCTTTGCCGCAGACGTGACAGCTTTGCGCGCGGCGGCGGCGGCGGCGGCGGAAACTCGCGTGGGAGCTTGACCTGGATTTTCGAGGCGAGCTGTTTTTCAGCCAGCCAGTCTGGGTGCAAACGCGCCGCTTTAGACCGATTGGCTCCCTGAGAAAAAAGCCTTTTTTGCCAAACAACCAAGGCAAAGCGAGTGCCGTGGATTTGGTTAGGCTTTTAATTTATTCTCGAAGACCGGCGCCTTAAAGTTCAAAGCAGCCTTTCTCCGAAACGGGACTGGGCTTCTCCGTCTGCCCGCATTCTTCCTTTCAGCACCTTCTTTGCTGCGGCCGTGGGGCTATTTTCTTACTGATTTCACGTCTTGGAGAGGCAGCGCTCAAGCAAAAAGAAAGAACCATTCAGGGTTTGGGTGTTTTTTGTTTTTTGTTTTTTTGTTTTAAATGCTCCCCAGTCTAATCTTACATAACCGCGGACGCGCGTCCCCACACACAAACGCGCGCGGCAGCGCGGGCTTCAGTTGACTGCGCGCGTCCAGGTGACTTAACGTGCTGCGAGGTGACACGAACCTGCTTGACAGGAAAGTGGGTGGGTGGGGGGTGCGCGCCTGTAGCTATGCGCGTGCTCGCACTTTCTCCCTCCCGTTGAGAGATGTCCTTATTTATTTCACTCCGGCTTCGGCCGCTGGGAGTCAGATACCTGTAACTTCAGTTTGAACGTGGTTTTATGATATGAGATGCCTGGGAAATCATTTGGCGCGTAAAGACAAATGGCGTCAGTGAGTTGCTCAAACTTAAAAGCGAGAAAGCTAAGGATTTGGCAGAATAAATTGCCGATGACTTACCTCGTCGCTCTGTAATTATTTCTTTCTTTTTTTTTTTTTTCCCCCCGAGTCTGCTTTTGCTTTGGATTCTGGCATCTTCGCTGTCAGCATTTTGATAGCTGTTCATCTGTTGAGGAAAAGAAAGATCGTCTGTACCAGAATCACAAATCGGCGAAAGCAGAACAATGCCCTGTTGAAATAGCATAACCCGTAGGTCCTGTTTTAAAACGTTGCCTTAAAACCTCTTGCGTGATTTATACGGTTTTGTAGACTTATTGGGGTGGGGTGGAATGCTGAGCAGCTGAGATTTCATTTAGTCCGTCTCAGCATCTTTTAAGTTATCTGCACTGGGGAGCCATTTTTCACTCTTAACACATGCCCAACTCTGGCTCCATTTTTAACAAGAGCCTCTAGAGGTACATAGAATGCAGTGCTGAAGCTGTTCAGGTTTTGGTTCTCTCTCTTTGTTTCCTATGAGGCACATTCCCCCCCCCCCCCCCCCAGTGCTGGAAATGTTTCCTGTACAACATAATTCACTTTTTGCTGCTTTCTTATATGTAGAAATACTTTAAAAATCATTCTGCTTTTCTTGCAAGTGCCGATAAATACCCAGAAGATGGCACAATCAACACAATATGTTGCATTGCTTCTTTATAGTGACAGTAGATTAAGTTATCTATTGAAGCTATTTCTGGATTCACTGACATTTCCCTATGAGATGTACAATTCATAAAGAAAAGAGCAAAGTGATGTAAATAAGTCTTGTTATAAAGTTAGTGAAATTAATACTTTATTTCCTCTTGGAAGGTCCATCTATCATGCAGCAATGTCTCAGGCAGCCATGTAATAAAGATGAATTATGAGTAGGTTCTTTCAGTACACATGTATGTGAGAGGAAATCTCAATGAGCAATATTGTCCTTGCTTTCTGATAAAACACATATAGGATTACATTGCACAAAGCTTCAAAGATTGAACATGTTATCTTAGTTTTCTTTTAAAAATCCAAACCAATTCAGTTTTGGGTACAAGTCTTAATTCTTATTGAAGATAACCTTTGAGACATGAATTAAGAGATCCTGGATGCAAGTCGCACCTCATCCACAGAATCAACATGTATCTTAGTGGGATAGTGGCTTGACATTTTATTTATGTGGGCTGCCTTGTAAAAATTGTAATACTTTCTCCTAGAGAATGTTGTAATAATTGCTGGTATTTGGAAATTCAGAGTTGATTAGAATAAAAATAAAAATAAAAAAATAAAAGAATAAAAATCTATGAAAAATGGCCTTAAGAATAAGCAGGGTATATCTGAACAGGACTTGGCTGGGAGAATACTAGGCAATTTTAGAACTGTAAATTAGACTGTGAAGAAAAAAAAATTAAAAGAAGCCAAGGGAAAACGATTTGATATTATTCCCAAGAAAATGACATGAATGTGTTCATGAAGTTATTAGGTATCATGCTGGATTTGAAGTAGACTTAGCTCTAGTTGTAAATAGCTCAGGTCTCTTTCTCCCTCCTTCCCCCCCCCCCCAAGGGAATTATTTTCAATAATTCTGTGTTCTTCTTCTTGGTTAGTCACACAGTCAGTTGTTTAGACTGGATTTGATATTTTTCTCCACCTACTAAGTCCTTCCCGTGGACTCCACATCAAGACCGTATTTCACTGAAGTACTATAATTATGTTGATGATGATTGGTTGCATAGGTTTTGACTGGATTTGGTATTTTTCCTCACCTGTCAAGTATTATTATTATTATTATTATTATTATTATTATTATTATTATTATTATTATTATCATCATCATCATCATCATCATCATCATCATCATCATCATTATCATTATCATTATCATCATATCGACAGTATGTGTTTTTGTATGGATGTTTTAAAATAAGCATTCTAAGTAAGAACGAAAAGTTCCTGCTTATATTACCATTGGTAAAATACTTATTTATTTGGTTGGGTACCATTTTCCTTTTCTTGTGTAGATCAATTATGCTTTTTGAAACAGTCTGAATTTGAGTACTTGGGACTTCATATATGCTTTTCTTTTGCAGTTACCTTATTGGATTCCAGATCAGTTCAAGGTGAACTTGGCTGGATAGCAAGTCCCTTAGAGGGAGGGGTAAGTTCAGAAAATTTTATCTAAGCAATAAAAATTTGAATTTGATTAATAAATTTGATTAATAAATTTCTAATGATACTTGATAGCCTTTTCTTCACTGATTGTGAAAAGGAAAATTTTATGTCTGTGACCTTTAAGTGTATAATATACTTTGTTGGTAAAAATGTATTATTTTCTTATATAAACCTGGGATACTATCATGAAAGAGTCTTTTTTAAAAAAGCAATAATAATTTTAGAGTCAGGAGGAAGAGAAGACTCACACTGGAGCCAAGTCAGCAAATTTGTTAAGTCAACTCTATTTAGGGAACTGAATATGTATTTGTGAGTACCAACACAAATGAAAAACTTTTTCTTCAAAAGTCAATTATAAATACAACATTTTAAAATAAATGATTTTTTTTTCATTTTGGTCAAGGAGAAAATTCATATCTCTTCTTATAACTTTATAACAGTAATAATTTATATGAATACAGTTCTTAATAATGTGCAAAGCACACAATTTTATTCCATTTTACATTGGGAATAAGCAGAAAAATATTTTGATATTTCAGTAAAGTTATCTTTAAAGAAACTCTCATCCAATTTTCATTGTCCATGTTGTAAAATATTCTAAAGTGTGAAGGCACAATCATTCCATCAATTTATATTCTAGTCAATAGAAAGGTGAACGTTCAATATTCCTTTTTAAAATGTTAATATTTAGCTGTAAATATTCTTTTTCTTTGTCAAAATACTTATTTTTGTGTACAACAATAAGAGCATTGTACAAGCATAACAGGAGTTTGGTCATCTATTAGCAAATGAAATAATTAAGATTTGTAGATAGGGATGCAGAAAGAAACTTGAAGTTATGCAATGTAATAAGCTTTAAATAAATAGCATATGGCTTGATATGATAGTTCCAGAAACTCAGGAGTATTTTTTACTGGGTTTATTGAAAACCAATAACACTTTACATATCATAGGATCAGACATTTTATTAAATAATAAAATACACCTTTCTTTTTGCTACATAAGCAGGGCTAATAAGGAGAACAGTTTCAGGAGTAAAACAAGATGCATGGTATTCCCAGTGATCACAAAGGTCTTTAAAATTAAGCAGACATCTTATCCTAACTGTATAAAGGCAAACTATTCATACCAATTGAAGGTAAATCAGAAGCTTTTAAACATCATCAAATATATAATAACCACAGATGCAGATCTTGTTACTAAAATACATTATTCTTCAATATTCATTGTACATTTTTGTCTGTGTACTTGCATGTAACTCTCTCTATGAAAGAAAGGAATGTGAGATTATTTGTTTTGAGATGTATTATGCATAAGCTTTGAAACAGCCCTTTGATGGAAAAATAGTCAATTGTCCTGTCACCATTGCTGCTATCTCTGAACTTGACTGCAGTCAAGTTGTGGTCTGCCTCTGCTGTTCCTGGAATCCCTCCTTTTTTTCTTCATGGAAGACAAAATGATTGGCAAGCTGCTGGGTGTAGACAGCATATATTCACTGCTGATTGCAGCCAATTGCCCTCATCTTTGGACAATGGGAAAGGTACAGCTTTATCTCAGTAAGAGTCAGGAATTCCAGTTAGTGCCATATCCTGGAAAAGTTAATAAATTAGTCTATCTTTTAGTGTAGAGGTATTTCTTTGATAGCTTTAAATAATTTAATTTTGAGTGAAAATAAAGTAATCTAAAAGTGCTGAACGAAATAGTTATTCTATATGAATAATAATCTGTATTTTTTTTTCTAAAAACAATGGGGAGAAGTGTTTTCATGATAATGTATGACTAACTGTATTAAAGCTTATACATGACAGTGGTTAAAAAAAAAAGCTTAAAGGGACCTAGTCAGCTTTCAAATCTGCCTGTAGGAAAGCTGGAAAAATATTTTATAGTTTCCTATGCTGCAGGTTTCATTCAGAGCATTGGACAGATTTTTTAAAAAATATTTGTTTCCAAAATAACCCAATATATAAACTCTTCTTCCTCTTATATTTTATGGATATATATATGTTGTATGATGCAGAATCCCATGTTACCATTTAAGAAGTGGTTATTTCTGAAATGTGAAATATTTTATACAATAATAAGAGAGATTAGAGATAAATGAATATCTCTATGATGATAAATATTCACCCAAATGAATATTTCTATTACTGACTCCATGGCATTCCTTGAAGAACAAATTTATTAGCCTATACATTTAATTAATGGCTTATTTTTAAAATTTGAGTTAAAAGAAACTGTTGGTCTGGAATGCTTTCTCCTGGATTATTAAAACATAGGAAATCTGTTTGACAAAACTGAAAAGGAGGACAAAGTTAATCTTTGACCACACATTTATCAAACAATATTTTTTTTCATCTGAAAATGTGCAGTTTTATTATATTTGGCTCTTTACTGATATAAATATTAAATGAAAAATGCACTTCTATTGAAGAAGGGAAAAAGTCATGACCAAATCCTATGAGGAATTTTGCAGTAAAGGACCTGTGTTCTTTTCACAGAATTCAATAGGCTTTGGACTAGCCTTATAATTTGACTTGTCTTTTGTGTAAACATGCAAAGGGAAATCCCATTGACTATTTTTATTCCTTCTCCTTTTTCAACCCTGCCCTCTCCCATAGTATAGGGTATTGGATCATAAAGGGCAGAATTGTAACACAATGCTCATTTCATGGCAGCTGTAAATTAAAGAACTTTGTTGCTCACTTTGTGTACTAGCATTTTACATTGATAGATGGCTTTCTAGTTTCCTCTTTTATCTGTGACACAGTTTGACATGGTGGATCTTCTCCCCCCTTCTCCCTTTTCTTGAATTCTCAAGTATCCCTAGACAATAACTCAAATATTATCATCTTGACTCTGGAGGTTAGCTGCACAGCTTTTTAAAGTGTTTCCTGCTGTCTAGCATTGTATTTAAACTCAAGAGCACTTTAATGGTTATGAACTTTAATGAATATGAACATAATACAGTGAAGAGTAGTTTATGTCTTATATCATCCACTGGTACAAGTGTATTCATTTTGCTTGCTGATGAAGCCTCTGAAAACTATTTTATAATGCTATTCTATTGTTTTGGGTTCATGTGCTTCATTGAAAAGGATTGAATTTAGTTAAATATTTGTATAAGTGAGGGGAAAAAAGCATGTTTTCCTCTTTCCTTGATCCTGAACTCAGAAAAAACAAAACCAATTTATTTTTTTATTTTGCAAATAAATCAATAAATAGACACAGCAGTACTTCTCTGTATTCTGTGACTAATATAATCACATTTGGAAGCTCTTTTTGACTGATACTATTCTTTTCTCTCACTCTTATTGAACCTCTGAAAACAAAATAAAACCAAATTCACTCTTCAGAATCATTTTTTGTGTGGCTGAGTGCACAAGTTTGTATAAACGTATGTCTATACTAATTACCAAATGTTAAAGAAAAAGGTTATTTATTACAGACACCAGGGACATAACTGTGGTGTCATTATTCCTATTTAAGTTCTTCAGGAACACAGACTAGCTTGAAAGCTGTCTGTCCATCTGAAAATAAATTGTTTTGAAATAAACTAAGATGTGCACTGTACAAAAACTAAAGCTTTTTAGCATTGAAACTATTTATTTTATTATAATATGCATATGCAGTATAATCCTGATCTGAAGAACTGAATCCTAATCTTTGTTGGGATTAAAAATATTGTTCCATTAACCAATAACATTTCCATATATTTAATAATCTGAGACTTGCACATTGAGTGGCAGAAGCCCTCCAGAATTTCAAACAAATTTCTTTTCCAGGATTATTCAGAGATAGCGGTAATTGAACCTGACACCTGTTGTGTTCCGTTACTTGGCTATGATGTTTTTCCAACAAACATAATATATACAAATCTCTTTGAAGACACCCATAATTTTATCTTTCTCACATAATATGTATAGTGTATGTTGTGTGGATGTATATATTAATCACACTATTCTGATACATCAGGAATCCTCTAGCTTCACATTCAATACCAATTTAGATATGACAGTTGGAGATTTTTCTTCTTACAGTTGGTTATATTTAATTGCTATTTGGGATTCTCATGATACTGTAAGTAAATTTTGTGTTAAAATTTTTATTATAATCTGTCATTTGGTATGTGAATGTGAAGAACATAATATCAATATCACTGAGGATTCAAAGTGATTAGTTCTTATTTTTGCTTTGTTTCTGATAGGTGGATATCTATCCTCAAGTTCCTTATCTTCTCTTGGTTTTTTGCCTATACAAATAGAATATGTATTCAGTTGATACCCTTTATTTTACTACAGCTCTTATTAGCAGTCTAAATCATTCAAATCATTCTATACAAATAATTGCAAATAGAATGTATGTTGGCAATTTGATCATTGACTTTCTAATAAGCTGAAAAATTCTACTTCCCTACCACCTTAAATTATATAGTTTTTAAAAGCTAATTTCCTGTTGAATATTGCTTTAGTTAATAGAGATATATGAGGCATCCTTGGTAATTAGCATTACTGATGTTGCATAAAAACCAATCAAACCATTAGTACAATAGAAATAGTTTTTCTGGTGAACATTTGATTGTATATTTTACATGATTTTATTTATGTCTACCTGTCTTGATAATTCACAGTGGGAGGAAGTCAGCATTATGGATGAGAAAAATACACCAATCCGCACTTATCAAGTCTGTAACGTAATGGAACCAAGTCAGAACAACTGGTTACGGACTGATTGGATTCCCCGTGAAGGAGCTCAAAGAGTTTATATTGAAATCAAGTTCACACTAAGAGACTGCAACAGCCTGCCAGGTGTTATGGGAACTTGCAAGGAGACTTTTAACCTATACTATTATGAATCGAGCAATGACAAGGAGCGTTTTATTCGAGAAAGCCAATTTGGTAAGATTGACACCATTGCTGCTGATGAGAGTTTTACTCAGGTAGACATTGGCGACAGGATTATGAAATTAAATACAGAGATACGTGATGTGGGTCCATTGAGCAAGAAGGGATTTTATCTGGCATTCCAGGATGTAGGGGCTTGCATAGCCCTGGTGTCTGTTCGTGTCTTCTACAAGAAATGTCCCCTTACAGTCCGTAATCTGGCTCAGTTTCCAGACACAATTACAGGAGCTGATACATCTTCTTTGGTTGAGGTTCGTGGTTCATGTGTCAACAACTCAGAAGAAAAGGATGTGCCAAAAATGTACTGTGGGGCAGATGGTGAATGGCTGGTACCCATTGGCAACTGCCTGTGCAATGCTGGGTATGAAGAGCATAATGGAGAATGCCAAGGTAGGCCTTGTTGCTTTGTTCTGTTCATTAAAGGATGGTGTATGTAATTGAATCAGGAAGGAGACTAAATTGAAGAAAGCCAGTAATTAGCAATCCCTGTGAGAATACAGAAGGACAGCGTGGTCTAATGAGGAAATTCAGTGGTTCCAGGAGGTAACACTAAAGGATGCATCATTCTGAAAGAACAAAGACACTACCATAAAATGCAGAAGGCCAAAATTTAGCCATCAGACAGTATATTAGAACTAGGTTGCATATTGCCAATCATATTTAAATGTTTGTCATCCATTCATATTATTTCATTTACTTTTCTCATTTGAAAAATTAAATTTATCAAGAATTATGTTAAGGAAATAGAAATAATAATAATATTAATAATAGGGCTGGAAATTTCTGTTTTTACTTTTATAACAGAAAAGAAAGCTTTGGTTTTAAAATTCTTCTCAGTCTCTTTCAAAATAACTCTTTACTGTCTCACTTGAGAATTCTTCTACCAAGTAATCCTTGAATGGATGACATGGCTGCTTTTGTGAAATATTTTTTATTTCTCAAAAAGTCTCCATTGTTACATTTACAAAAGAACTTGCTAGGAGACTAGTCAGAAATGCAACAAGTCATCTGTTTCTTCCCTCCTTTTCCTATCCTCCACAGAATTAAGGATTAACCTTCATATAAAATGCAGCTTCTTTTAAAGGAAAGAAAAGAAAAAGAGCTTTAAATCTTTTTTATGATTCTCTTGATTTTTAGTTATACATTATTATGATTTTATCAGTAAACAATAACTATAATTATGGATTTGATTAACCCTGTAAAGCCACCTGTTCAAGATCAGTCTCGAATGAATTTCCCCCCAAAACAATAGCTTCATTTATTTTTAAAGTAGTTAGATTTTAGTAATGTGTTTCATGTATTTTAATTGCGTTTTGGTAAAAAACAACAACCCTTTTTTAGTTAGTAAACATCACACTATTTTATTTAGTGAAATTAATATACCATAGCAGTTTCATTCCACTTATCTAAAATAGGTTCATATGATTATTTATAGGCAATTTGTAATTATTTATTGGCTTAAATAAACAGTTTTCCTTAAAAATTCCTTTGCTATCATGTATTAATCAGATATTTATATGATTATTGAAGAAGAAGTGAGCATACTTCTTGATACTATAATTGTCAGCTGTTGGAGTGAGAACTGTAATGTGGCTAGTATAATGACAAGACATCATCACAAAACAAGTAATTATCTGCCTCTGGAAAAAGACAGGATCATTCAAAATGTTTGGATGCCTGATACAAATAAATTGCTGCCAATACATAGATGTCATACTTGAAGTGATTGCATTATGAGACAAGTATGTGTAGGAATATATTTCTGTTTTTAATAGTTTATGCATTTCTTGGAATTTAATTTTTATAGAGTTTGATTATGGGGAAACAAATGAATAAAATTGGAATATTGGCTATTAGATTTCCCCTAAGGAGTGTTGACGCAATATTGGCTCACCCTGATTGATGCAAAATTAAAGTGATCCACACTTTATTATTTAATCAGTTGAAAAAGGAAGGAAGCCTTCGTTTTGGAAGTTTGGGTAGAAAAAAACCTTCAAAAATGGGAAAATAACTTACTAAATATAAACCTCACTATCTTTAAAAACAAAAAATAACTTGCATGCATACGTCATAGGGCTATTTCCCCAAATATCAAATCTAACCCTGTTTTTCTTCTTTGAGTGTCTTCCATGTTAATATTGGTTCATAAAAGTTCCCTGAAGTGAATGTAAACCAAATAATCAACACAATTTCATCTCCCTATTTCCATAATAGGTTCCTGTTTGTGTACACATTTCCTGAACTCCAAATTTTAGTAATTCTGAATAATAACTTTAATTCTGAATCCAGAATATTTTCTTGTAACTATGTCACAAAGTAGGTGATTAGGAATTAAATATTCTCACATTCTCATTTCATATTTTATTATGAAATAGGAAGACAAACATAAAGGAAGATAAACCGATCAGGTCTACAATATTTGTTAACTGACTACCCAAACTGTTTTTCAGTGTTGAAACTTGGCGATATAAATGCAAGAGAAGGTCATAGGTCATTCACTTCCTCATCAATCTTCCTTCTGTGATCCTTAGGTCAGAGTTAAGATTGATTAAGATCTTAAAACCTAAACAAAGATTTGATGGGCATATAATAAAGCAGAAAGTGCTCCTATTATTTGAATCTATAATAATACTTATCTATTGAAAAATTAGAACATTGGAGACCAAACTACATTTGTTCTTATATATACATTTTAATTTAGATAATGATAAGGATGAAAACAAAGAATACTTTATGGAAAAAACAGTTTATATTTACGTGATGATGTCTGCATTTTGCCCCAAATAGGTCTAAGTTCATTTAGCTTTTTAATCTTGAATAATATTCCCTGAAATGAAAGACTTTTGTTACTCATTTTTATCCACAATATAAGACTATTTACTCAAATATTTTTATTACATACTAAATGTATTTTTATTACATATTAAAACATACTGTTTTGTATAATTTTTACAAAACTATTTTTACAACCCTTTTGTGTTGGCTGAATATTTCTTTCAAATTGGAGAAAGGGAGAAAATGCACTTTTGAAGAAAAAAATATGAATGGGAAATATATTACTGAAACAAGAAAACCTTAGCTTTGAAATTTATTGCAAGGTGAAGGTAATTATCATTTTATGATAAAATTCAGCATGTGGCTGATGTTCCCTTCACCAGAATTTATCATTGACATTTAAATTATTTTGTTATACAAACTAAGAAGAAATCAGTAAACACACTGAACTAATTCCCTTATTAAAATAAAGAAATACAAGAAAACATAGGAGGGACAATAAATGCATTAAACAAGTAGGAAAATTCTAACTCTCTGAAATTGTTGTGTGAAATTAAAAGTAGCAGTTTTTTTAAATAATTTTACACCATAAAAATCCAGATACATTTGTTATGATATGTAAACATATGTAAACAAATGTTATATATATATATAATATTTCATAACACTATAATATCTTATAGTGTTAAACACATTCTTAGTTTTATAACTAATAAGCTTATTATAAAAAAAATCTTAGAGGTCTTTAAGTATAGCTTTGAGACATTTTCCCTTTGCTATTTTTGTCTTTAATTATGGGATATTTAAGATTAAATTTCCTGAATCACATAAATGCACTTAAATAGCTTCAAATAATATAACTGGAGAATAAATTTTCTTATTATTGCTATGGGTTTTTTTTCTTTTTTTCATTACATTTTTAAAATATGAATCCCCATTTTTTGCATCTAAGCAATCATAAATGTACTGGTGTTGTAGGAAGCTGGTTTTGTTTTCTTTTGATATCCATTACCTTGGATGAGACAACTTTATAGATCAACCTCTGGGTGTATCCAGAAAAATGTACATTTCCATTTATAAATTAGATATTTTCAAGTATTCAGAGCCTTTGAATGTATTTTTGTATCTGTTCTTTTAAAATTAGTAAGTCTTTCTATTGAATTAAGAAGATTATTATTGTAAAATAGTATCTGTAGGTTTGTGTAGTGAGGGAAGTCGTGGTTTTTAACATTTGCAGACTAATTAGTTATAAATAAATTGTGACATACATAATATAGTTCATTTGTTCAATTTTCCCCTTCTCCCCTCATGTTCACCACTGAAATAATTGCAATTTATTTTCTTTCCTCGTTTAATATGTGTAGCAAATTGTGGCTAGCCTTATCAGGTTTGTATGAATTAAATGTGAAATGTTTATAGTTTGCTTATAAAAGTAAAAAATTCATTCTAATTTGTAAGCTTGGCAAGATTCTGACAAATACAGCCTGGCAATTGCTGGGTTATTTATCTGTACTTAGCATGTAGCATGGCCCACTGATCTCAGATCTTTATTGTAGCTGCAAGAATATGGGAGAAAGGAAGATTTCAAGCTATCTCATATCTTTTGAATCCCTCTATCTTTTATCCTTTCCTTGGCTGACTTTTAACTTGTGGGATCAAATTCTGCTCTCATTCAATCTGATTATTTCCTTCTTTTGATATATTTTCTGGGAGCAGGTGAGGTCACATAGCTTCATGAGCTGGAAATAATTAACACTTCCATGACTAAATGATCACTTTATGAATATTCAGGATCAGCTCTCTCATCCTGGGAAGCAAACATGTTTGTTGCATTTCCATTACTCCCATTGGAAGCCAGATAAGTTTCCCCTGTGAATGTAGGATTGTCAGCTGTCTGACCAGTTTGCTTTCTGCATGCAGCAGATCCCTCATTTGCATATCTTGTATACATCCTCATGCAAAATAGCCCACCCATTTTCCACTTTCACAAAGGAGATAAACACTTCCTTTGGAAAGAGTGAAGGAGAAGCTCCTTCTGTCTATTATGTAGATGCTGAAGTCTTGGATTTCATGCAAATGAACATTTGGGTTTAAAGTTCTTTGTTTAAAAGATAGGGATGTGATATCTGCACAGTATTTCTCTTTACAGCTCAGGCCTTCAGCTGTAAGAGTGTGCTTTATCACATATATGTAAAATAGGTCTGGGACCTCTTTGTGAGGGAAAAGTGCTAACAATAGAATGGCTGGATTATGAAGTGAAGCATTTGCACTTTAGATGGGATCTTTCCCCCAAGTTTCCAAGGTTGGCCAATTAAAGTAACAACCTGGGTTAAAGGGAGGTGGGAGAGGTGATAATATCCTGATTTATTATTGCACAATTAATATGATATTGTGATGTGCTGAGTCCTCAGAAAAGACGGTTTTCTGTTGTGCTGACTTTAGCAGACATAAATTTAATATGAGTCAACTCAATTAAAATTTTACATGGCTTGTACGAGAAAAATCTGTGATTTTTAAAAGAAGAAATACAATAAAAATACAACTACATTATTTCAGTTAATTATTATCTCTGTCCCATGTCCTCTGTTCATCATGTTGTAGCATGATCAAATCTTGCTGTAGGCTGCAACAAGCAAGCTTTCATGGAACACATCAATTCATTAGTTCATTACATTAAGTTCATTACACAATAATGCTATCCATACATGTTTCATTAAAAAAAGAAAAAATATTGACTGTTTTCATTTTGTGTCATATATATATCAACAGTATGACACCAGGACCGAAATCCATTCTAGATGTCTTCTATAAAATAACAGTAAAGTATTGATTCGCCATCCTGTGAATATGCAAATAATGCATTTTGATGTGCAATTAGTGTTTAATTCAAAGTTAATTTCACAGAGCAGTAAACTGCAGAGTGTCAGGCCATGTGGCATAATTAAGCAGAAACAAAGAAAAGATACAGAGCAACAAAGAAACATACAGAAGGAGTTCATTTATTTCAGAGATTGAACGGAAATAGTGAGACTTTTTCCAAGGAACTAAAAGATGGAGTAAGAATGACAATGGATCTGTCTTCCATTTTAAATTCTCCATACAGTGAAAACAATTTTTCAGAGCAGTTTATAAGTAAAAAGATTATATCCATAAACTAAAAATGAGAAAATAATACTTAGTGTCTTCTCTTGATTTGAGATTGCTTTTTACGCCAGTTCTTACAATGGCTGAAATTATAAACAATTAAAATATGCAAAATTATAAAGTCCACAGCAGCTCTTGGACAAATGTTACTATTTTAGTTTGTAATGATTATTACTCATTCTCAATAATTGTAGTTGTAGTGCAATCTTTACTTGCCTTTATTAGTATTTAATATTTCTTTATATACATTTATTTAGTAAATTTATTTTGCTCACCACTTGTATCATTATCTGTTCAGAAGAAAAGGAAATAGATTAACTCAATGCTTAGTTCCCTTTGAGATAAGTTTAAAAATGACAAAATAATTACTAACTTTCCCCATGAAAGACACTATGATTAGATGGAATCACTCTTTTTTATTTTCTCCAAAATTTAATGTGGTTTTTTTTTGGGGGGGGAATATGCCCATTTTGGAGAGAATCACTTGTTCAGAATTGCTGGGACCAAAGATTATTTAAGACATTGGCAAAAATAAACAAGAAAGCAGTCAAAATGGAAAACAGCTGACAAGGATTGTTTGTATTGGATTTGGCTTAATATGTGTAATGGTATATGAGAATGACCTTGAAGGGTAAAGGGAAGAACAAATGATCAGCAATAGATGGAAGAGCCATCAATAGCTTAAAGATCAGGGAAAGAAACTTGGGAAGGATCCACCGTAATTGGTTGGGCAGTTAAAAGTGGGAAGTTTGTACCTTCATGTTTGTAATATTCTTTAAATGTAGCCCTATAATAAAGTAGAATTAGCTCAATTCAGTCATGTTTCCTGCCTAGTTTACCTGGGAGGTCTGACAATATATCATGTATCTAAACATATTTCAACGGTATCTATACATATTTCTCCTTTTCTCCTGTCATGAAGACTAATTAGAGTTATTTAACAGGTTAAAGGCAATCTGTGAGTTTATATAAGTAGATTTCTTTTTGTAAGGCATGTTGTTCCTAACTTTTTGTTGAGTCCATTTTGTTGCCTTCCTTGTGCCAGGCTTAATAGCTGCCCTTTCACAGTGTCTGAAAGCTGTAGGGATCTTGATGAGGAAAAACAAGCTTCAATTGAACTCTGGTAAGACAAAGTGACTGTGATTATGGAGAATCTTAGGATTGTGGTTATGGAGAATCTCAGGATATGTATGTTTATAATCTTTAGTTCTGGATGGTGTTGCACCACCCCAGACAGAGCCTATGCACAACCTGGGGTAGACTCCTAGACTCACAACTCTGGCTCAAAGAGCAGGTGGCAGTGTCCTTATATGGATTGTGAGCCTACAACGTGCATCACTCATGCCCTGGTCACCTCTCAATTGAACCATTGCTATGTGTTTTACATGGGGATACCCCTGAAGAGTATTCATAAGCGAGAGCTAATACAGAATGCAGTGGTGCAGACAGTTCGGAGGTCCTTAGGGTACAGCATATAACAGTACTGTTTTGTGAGCTGCATTGGTTGCTAGTTTGCTTTTGAGTTGAATTCAAAGTGTTGATTATTACCTTTAAAGACCTTTATAGCAGATTAAATTATCTGAGAAGTTGTCTTGGCCCAGTTGGATTGGCCCGTTTCATGTTGTGTTCCAGCGGAAAGGGTATGCTGTGTACCCTGTGTGTCATGGACTTCCAACTAGTGGGGTCTAAAAGAAGAATCTCTTCCACTAGGACCTCCACCCTGTGGAACATTCTGCCACTGGATGTAATATCTGCACTCTCCCTTCTGGCCTTCCAGGCTTTGCTGGGTGGCTTGGATCTGTTTGTGCTTCTTTGCTGGAAGTATGGATGTAAGAGAAAAGATTTCACCCCCTTGCTATCCACCACCTTCATTTTAGTTCTTATTTAAGCCTTATTAATTTTAACTATTCTTATATTTACCTTCTTACTATTTAAGTTGCCCAAACTTACAAAAGGCTTACTTTATTGGTGAAATGGGTGACATAATAAATAAATGAATATATTATAATTTTAAATTCTTTTTCCATTTTTATCTCTTCCATTATTTTTTGTTTATTTTTCTGTATTTCTATCTGGTTTTCTCAGAGACTTCAGGACATCTCCCCTAATTTTATTCTAACAATAATCTTGTGAAGTAGGATGAAATAAGGAGATTGGCTGGCCTGCAATTTTCTAGTTAGTTCTATGTTCAGTCAATTACTTGAATCTGGGTTTTCCTCCTATTCCAGCCAAAATTTTAATCACTGTGGCATGTTATAGAAGTAAATAATACAAGTGTCAAATAGGCTAACTTCAGTGTTACAGATTATTCTGAACTTGATTTTCCTGCCTATTTACTTGCAGTCTGAGAATTTTGAGAGTTTTGGCCACCACATTCCAAGGGATTGCCTATAGCAACTAACACTCCCTGGTAGTGATACTTAGATTCAGGTTTTGAAAAAAATAATTGCAAGATTCCTTTGATCTTCATATCTATAAAAAAGTATCTGCTGGGTAGAAAGGTTAGAGTGGAAATTGATTTCAATGATCTTACCAGATACCCTTTGTTCAAATTCTTCAGTTAATCTATTGAATATCATAGTCCATGATGTAACTTCTATAGTAATTGTTAAATTTTTGGATTGATAGATTGGAAATTCCAAGATCATTTTCTCAGTCAATGAAAGATCTCACTGAGCCAATTTTTCCTTCCTTCCAATTCTTGTTATCTTGTACTGCAGTGGTTCCCACCTTTTCTGTATGTATCATCAACATTGTCACCAGAGTTGGCAATGTAGAGCCTGCCAGCCTAGGATTTATTATGTTTTATTTGGTTGTATCTCGCCTTTATTATTTTTACAAATAACTCAAAGCAGCGAACATATCCGACAGATCTTCCTCCTCCTATTTTCTTCCCAACAACCCTGTGAGATGAGTCAGACTAAGAGAAAAGGACTGGTTCAAGGTCACACAGCTGGCTTTCATTGCTAAGCAGGACTTGAACTCCTACTTTCTAGCCTAATACCTTACCCACTAGACCAAACTGGCTCCAATTATTATGGCTTTATTGTTATATTAAAGAATATTTCCTCAGCTTGGTGTAGAATTTGTTTAAACTTCATTTAAACTTGGTGTAGAATTTGTTTAAACTTTCCTAATTTGATGCTCTTCAAATCTATTCAATCCTCTAATTCCCTTATTGAAATTATAGGAATTGAAATCTGATATGACAGGATGGAAGCGGAGGAGTTTAAGACTAGGGAGCAAAAGTTAGCAGAGAAATGTTCTTATCTTTTTATGAAACCAGTAGAGTTTCATTTTAATGTCACAGTTGACATAATGTTCTGCCACTTGGAGTAATCGGTGCTACTTCATGCTTCATATTTAACTTCTAGTTGTATTTGGAACCTTTTCTATTTTCAAGAACTAATTATTACCGGCTTCTCCCTGGCATGAAATAATTACGAGTTTTTCGTATATTATGGACATCATGACTGTATATGATGAAGCAGTTTCTGAAGTATTCTTTCTCTGCAAAAGAATAATAGAATAAAAATAGTAAAATAAAATAAAATGCATTGTTTATTTGATTCCTTGTGCATAAAAATGCTTTTCCTGAACTGAATGAAAGGTCTGATGTCCCATATTCTGTACTTTTTATAGATGAATTACAAAGGGAGGCTTTATAATTGAAGAGTTTGTGTGAATATATGCAGTTTTATTAACCATCTGTTCTATATTTCATTTATTTATTTGTTTATCCATATCTCATCTTTATTATTTTTACAAATAACTCAAGGTAGTGAACACAACTAATACTCCTTCTTTCTCCTTTATTCTCCACAACTTTCTCCTTTATTCTTTCTCTTTTATTCTCCACAATACTCACCTTGTGAGGTGGGTTGGGATGAGAGATCACCCAACTGATTTCATAGCCAAGGCGGGACTTGAACCCACAATCTCTTGCTTTCTAGCTTTCTACATTAACTAGACCAAACTGATTCTCCAGGAACATTTTTGTTGCATTTCTTAATTCAACTAAAATGTAGAATTTTAATCCATTTTCTCAAAGAGAATAATCAATAATGTAATCTGTATTACATTAATCATAGTGACTGAATGATAAACTGTGAAATAGTAAATGTTGTCTCAGCCGATTGGATGGGGCAGTATTGCAGCCTCCTTTTGTAGAATACATACTGCTTAGGACTATTTCTTGAACTTTAAAGAGGGATCCAAGTTCAACTCCATTGTTAGTTTTAGAAGATCACTGGATGGTTTTGCCAGTTATTGTCCCACTATCTCATTTCTTTAACAAGCTTATTATAAGAAAAAATAGAAGAATAATGAAGCATTATCATGTTTAAAATGCAATTATTACAATGAATCTTTGATTAAGTCGATTTAAGTGCAATCGATTTCAGGTGCAGAAAACAACATTTTTGCTGAATTTTATGCCCTTTTTATTGCTGTTACCTTTGTATTGTCCCAGTGTTTTAATTGCCCTGCCCCTCTGATATTCAGAAAGTGTGAAAAATCCTGGAGACAGTATTTTTATGTTGTTGTTTTTAATTTGAGTTATGGAGATAAAATTGTTTACCATTTAGTGTCAGTTGGAACTGGAACACTCCATAACTCTGTAAATAAGCATACAACTAAATTTAACATCATTTTGGTAATGAAGGATATTATTTCATCATTTGCTTAATGATATGATCACCAAATGATGTAAGATGACACAAATGATACTATTTGAGTAATTTGCATAATTATGTTAGGATGAATGATGTACCCTCTGATTTAATAGATAATTGGAAACAATTGACATTCCCTCCTCAATTGGTCCACTAAATCAATAGACTACTATATTTCAGGATTAAAAAAAAATGAAATCTGGACATGTGAAGTAAAAAATCCGCTCAAAGGCTACTGCTAACAGTAGATGAAGACATTTGAGGAAATGGAAAATGGAAGAAATGAAGCTTTTCTGTTCTTAAATCTGGATCTTGTAAATAGCATTGTTTAAATTACTGTAAGCCACATCTTACCATATCCTTAAGGTTCGGCATCATTTTGAAATGTTCATTAATAATAACTTATACAATGGGAAAGATGCTTTACACAGCACTGGTTCAAAGCTGCAGTACAGTGTCTTAATTATCCAGATAATTCTGTTTGCTTGTATTTTTAAACTATGAACTGCTAGGTAATTATTCAATTCTTAATAGAAGTCAAATGGCAATGTAAACAATAATTAGGATGTTAGACAGACTAATGCGCTTCAAAGCAAATTGGATTTTTTTTCATACTGTTCAGCATGAAGTCCCATAAAGCTAACAATTTAGTGGCAAGGAGACAAGTTCCATTTTGTTCATATTTTATGGTGTTAACTCTTCATGCCTTGTTTGAGAGAATAACACAGTTTGCCCCAAAAGGCTGCCTATGCCAGAGCCAAATGTCACTTTAACAATTGGTTCCCTGCTGTTTGTCAATTGGCTGTGCTCTCCCATGGCTCCAGATCCCTTTTTTGTTTGCTTTAGCTCTGCCAGGTCAGAGGTGAAGTAGAACACTGATTTCATCCCACAACATTGACAGCAGGTAAATATAGACGATTGATGCAGTCTATGCTGAAGAGGTAGTGGTATCTTTTCAGGAGAAATATGCTTACTTTAAGAGTTACATCTTCCTACTTGACTCTTCTTTGATTCTGGATCACATCTCCTTGAAAAAGGAGCTCTCCTTCTGTTTGATGCATTTTTTTCCCAACATACAGCCTTAGAAATAAGCAATATGTTTGTAAAAAACAGAAATATTTTAGAATAATGCACATCCTGTTTAAAATTTTACCTCTTCTTTTCTTTTAAAAAGGATCAGGGATATGCAATCTGGTCCCTAACATCTCCCTCAGTATTATACTTTTAAGATCTGAGTTAAAATACAGAGCAATTAAATTTCACAATAAATGTATTTCCCCTTATCTTCTTTTTTGTCAGTGCAATGATTTTTTTTCAATTATCTTTTCTCTACCCAAATATTTTTCTCATAGTGGCCTTTCAGATAAAGTTGTTGGCTACTGAACCTTTGTTTAGCATGCTCTTAATTTTCTGACTCAGGTCTGAATGATTTGAAGAATTTTTTTTATGTTTCACAATCAGAACCTTTAGGAAATATGCTGATGTTTCTTGCACGAAGTTTACTTGCTTCCATTGTTACAGCCAGATTAGTGTTTCCATTGGGCAAGTGGGAGCAAAACAAAATTAGTGAAACAGCCAAAAGATGTATATTTTATTTATTTGTTTATATTTCTTCTAAGCATGAAAATATTTTATACAACAAAATTAAAAAAGATAGTGCCTCTTTGTGTCCTCTTTCACTAGACGACCAGGCTTGAATGAAAACTAGTTGAAGGAATTAACAAAGTGTATCTTCTCCAGAAAATATAACAATACAATTTCCTGAGTAACCCCAATTGCTGAATGGCATATTAAATAGAAAAGCTTTGTTTCAGTTTTAGTAGATAGTCATCAGCATGACCAATGGATTTTGATTTGTTTAAATTAAGTTGGTTTTCTATAGAACTCAGCTTCTAATGGCTGTATTTTCATGGCAGGGTGTGGAAATGATTTGCTGTCCCTTCAAATTATTTTCTACTTAGTCTAGGTTACAAACTGTAGTTTTTCTGTCTCAGAATGGCTTTTTGTCTGTAGCTGAAGAAGGTGTTTCTTCTTAGAAACTGTTCCTTTTGAAGTGCCATCCTTTTGGTGATTGACACCATCACAGGGAAATTAGCATGTTAAAGGAAGTAGATCAATACTTTGTCTCCCTTTCCACTTCCTATCTCTCCAAGGCAAGAGAATACTGACACTAGAAGTGTCTGTAGAGGAAGCAATTTTAAGAATTGCATGAATAACAGGATTGCACCTTGGTCTACCTGAGGTTGCTTGATCCACTTCTCAGACTCAAGTATAGTCATTTGCAAATGTATTCAGGAGAATCGACAGGTTTAGGAAGCATAGGCAGTTCATGTAATTATGGAGCAGATTAGAAGGTAAATGTAGGGAGATACCTGAGATCAATACAAGGGTAGAAGTTGACTGAACTACTTCTTAGAAGTTGGAGCACTTAATTTTGTAACATTTAGCATGAGTATGTAAGAGACTTCTCTGAGCTTCTCTTATAGGCATGTGGATATGACCTCTCCCCACCCCCAGTCATTTTATAAAATGTTCAGACAGCAGGATGGATAAATTAACTGCAGTTCTGTAGTCCTGTTACAGCAGTCTTGTTAATTGAGAACAGCTAGAGTTTCCTAATTGTTTTCATTAATACTGCTTTTTTCCACATTTTTATAAAATGTGGTTTTGATAGGACCACTTAGATCAAGTGACAAGCAACATCAAGAGTCTGTGTTGTATTATGGTCTTTACTAGGTGGATTAGGGCCAGTTATTCCATCTTAGTCCATTTATCTCACATGATTATTGCTGTGGGGATAAAATTAGGCAGTTCTCCCACCCCCACCCCATATGTATGTTACTTTTCATTTCCAAAGAAAAGACAATCTTTAATGGGATAACAAATAAAGCACTATCAATGCTTATAATTGTTTTATTTCATTTTAACTTTATTTTCTGCCCAGAGTCACTTGTTGAGATGGGTGGCCATATGCATTGGATAAATAAATAAATAAATAAATAAATAGATAGATAGATAGATAGATAGATAGATAGATAGATAGATAGATAGATAGAATGTGAATTTATTGTATTACATTTTTAAGAATATGGAAGATTTGTAGAAGAGTTTTGTGATTCTGTGAAAGTTACAGCAACCTTTCTCTGACAAAATACTTTTCATTTTTTGATTACCAATATGTCACAAGTTTGTTCTTAGAGAATTCTGATCTTGAGTGCTGCATTGTCTGTAGACAGTACGTTAGATTTTCTGTTTTTACATTCCCATCTGTCAAGCATAGCTGACACTAAGTAACAGAAGTGGGGTTCTTTGCATAAATATATTGAAGATGAATAGTATTTTTCAGCTGATAGGGACCTTTTATTTCCCAACTATTGTGATGTTTTAATTGGGAAATCAGTTAGAGTGATAGTTATATTTGGATGCACTTTACCTGAACTGGAAGTATTTCTTCTTGAAAAAGATATCCTACTTTTCTTATTTCTGCTGAAACTAAATAGATTTTCACAGAAATAAACAAATGTCTAGCTGGCTATAAAAATGTGGGGTGAACAAAAATCTAGTTCTGATTAGGGAGAAATAAAATTGAGAAAGATGCAGGTTTTTAAATCCAGTTCAGTTTACAGATGTGAAATAAGTCAATATTTGGGATATATTTATATCCCATTGCAATGTTTTGGCAGCTAAAGAAACTTATAACTTACTGTGACCTATAAATACACAGCAATCAGAGCAGCTGATTATTTATTATTGTACTAATATACCAGTATATACTAATATACCAATATAGTGTTATTAATGTCATTACTATATGTTAGTATTATATTATATGGAATATTTTAATGATAAATACTAATAAAAAATATACCATACATTTCTTTCATTATCAAGGCAGCTTATAACTATTAAATAATTACAAATGAGAATAAACCCATTTGGATTTCAAGTACATTATAGTTCATAGTTATCATGAGAAGGCTTACTAAAAATCTCACTTTTGCATAAAGTATGAAGATAGTATGCTAGAAAGTAGAATTTTCCATAGATGAACATAGCCTCTAGCCTCTTGAATTTTTAAGGCCAACAACAACATTTCCACATAATAGTAGGCTGTGTTTTGCAAATACTAATAGTCAAGTGTGTAATGAGAGAGGCAAATGTCTGGATAGTTAAACCATTCAAGCCCATCAAGAACTTTAAAAATTAATACCTATAACTTTCAAGCAATTTACAACTAATGTAGGTCTTTCAATCAAGGATTATATGATCTTTAATGTTACAACCTTCCTGCCATATCTATCACATGTAACTTCTAGATGCTTAGCCTCACAGAAAGCACATTGCATAGTTAAAATATAATATAATCAAATGTCATTGGCTTAGAAAAAGTTGCAGCAAGTGCAGTAGATATACTGTAACTGTGAAAATGTTCCTTCACACAGTTATATCTGCAAATCCAGAGGCAATTGATATGTAAGGAGCAATCTAGAAAAGAACACTATTCAAAACAGGCCGAATCACAGTTCTAAACTCCAGTTATTTCCCCAAAATAGTTCTTTTTGTTTTGATTTAAATTTAGCTTATTTCCTTTTAGTACCATTCAACAGAACTTATTGGTTCTTGTAGCTTAACTCCAAAGTTTAACCCCCCAAAATTTCATGAACACATTCAGTATCACCCCAGACATGATGGTTCCTATTGCACCAAACTCAAGTTTCTGTTCTACTACAATCCAGCAGAAAAGATCACACAGACAACATGGCAGTCTAAAACCATACCATGATCAGTGAGCTTGAAAGCTGATAATATTTCAAGGAGAATTAGCAGGTGTGTACTCAGTCATTCTCGTGTCCAGCACATATTTGTCCAAAATATAAATAGAGTTATCCTGAGGTAAAATGGACAGCATATAAATTTAATAAACAAATGAATAAATAAATACAATTTAAATTCCATATTCTTTCCACAAATATAATTGAAATCAGATCAGTATAACCTGGCTTCATCTGAAGCTACAAAAGTATTACACCTTCTCTATAATTATCCAGGCTTACTGTCAAGAAAGAATATAAACAATTTTAAGTCTGATAAGAGACAATTATCATGGACCATAGTCACACGACCTATTTCATGAATTTAATCGGGGTGGGGGAGGTCAGAATCAAGCAAGTGCATGGCCAGTTGATATACCTTCAAATATCTTCAAATTTACAAACTAAAAAGGATCCAGCAGAAGAATCCAAATTAAAATTGATTCTGCTGGCTGTAGTGAATGTTATAAAGAAATCAAAATGAACTAAATTTTGTTCTGGTTGCAACCAATTCCCCCTTAACATTTGAAAAGAATAGAATCATATAATATGGTTGTTCTGTTTGCAATAAGCCTTTAAATGTACTTTGAGATATGCTTCATGCCAAGCACATACCGATCCACCCTGAAAATTTCTCCATTTGTGTTTTAGGTTGCATTTCATACATTTATTGTCCTCACATTGATTGAATCAATTAATTTGATTTGCAGGAGATGAGAAGGTACTTCGAAGTAATAGTATCAGGTATCTTGGCTGTTGTGTAATCCAGAGATTTACCAGGTTATTTATAATATCTCTGAAAGATAATTCTTAAAACTCTAGTAATGATCCTGAGACTTCTCAGAATAGCAATGAGGTCAAATTATAACTTCTGTTTGCAAATCTTCTTTGTACTCGAGAGGAGCTGAATAAATTCTTATTCTTGCCTCTAAGTAAAAATAGAAAAATATCTAATTATAACCCTGAAAGGTTGGAAAATTAAATTCATTATTCCCAACAAGTAATTATATTGTGTAGAATAAACATTACACAGGATGTTCCTGTGAGGAAAACAAGATCTACATATTCATATAATTTGTATATATTCCAATGATAGAATTAATATTGCATGGCCTATCAAAATATATTTTAAATTTATCTTAATCATATTTATCTTGCATACTGAAAGGATTCTACCTATATATATATATACATTTAAATGTATGCTTAAGTACAAATTCATTTAGAGAATTTCCTCAGAATTGTTGTGTGTAGATAAACAAGGTAATATGACCACAGCTTATAACATAGTTTTTCTACTTCAGGGATGTCAAACTCAAGGCCCGAAGGTCAGATTTGGCCCACTGGGTGCTTAGATCTGGCCTGTGGGGCTACCGTGGAAATAACAAAAGAAATCCTGCAGTGCATCTGTCAGCAAAATGGACCCAGGAGAGCCATGTATGGCCATCCATGGCTCTGTTTTCAGCACACCATCCTTCCTCACTCTGTTTTCAGCCGCAACAACCTCCTGCAGCTGTCTACCAGCTTAAACAGAGCCCAGGAGGGCTAGCAAATCAAACTTTTTGTTTCTTTTTTGCATTTGAGCATGCAAAGACAAAGAAGAGAACAAGGAAGGAAAAATAAAGAAAGAGGGAAAGGAAGTATCAAGGAGTATGAAGAGGGATGGAAAAAGGAAAGGAAAGGAATGGGAAGAAGGAAGGAAGGAGATTATAATGAGAGTGAGGGTCTGAGGAAAGTCTGGCCTTAGCAGTTGGCCACCACAGATGATCTGACACAAGTGACATTGAGCTGGACACACCATCCTGGCCATGCCTCCCCCCCCAAGGTCAAACACAACCCTTATGCAGTTCTCGATGAAATCTATTTACTCAAAATATTATTATGACTCAATGGCATCAAGTCTGATTGATTGCATTAACTTTTAGATCAACCTAACAAAATCTTAAATTAATAAAATATAAGGTTCAAAGTAGATATTTCTGATCTGTAAAACATAACATGTCTTCTGCATAGAGTTGTAACATATACTCTTATTCCACAAAAGTTCAATTGATGTCTTCAGAATTTCTGATTATGTTTTCAAGCTCAGTTTAAATGAAGAGACAAAGAGGACATCCTTGGTATATACCCCAATTTAAATTGAATATAGGAGAGTATACCATTAAAGAATAACCCATGATTTATGACTTGGTTAAAACACATTGATTAAAATTACAAAACTTTGGGGTAAAAGTCAGACTGTGTTCAAAATTTCTAAGAAAGCTATATTTTCATAAGTTTGACAGCTTTTAAGAAATCTATCTGGAGATGGCAGTCAGAAGATGAGCTGTAATGAATCAGGAAAGGTAGTTGTTAAAGTCTTAATCTCTTTATTTAAAGAAATATTTCTTTAAATAGAATACATAGTAGGATTGTTGCCTGGTTCAGGAATAACTATATTTATTTCATAACAGTTAAAAGGTAGGATTTATTTGAAAGAGCTTTGCCATGTCGTAAAATGGGAGATAAAATAAGAGCTAAAAAAATCAGTATACTTCTTGTAGCAGTTCACTGAAAACCATCAGGTCCAGGTGAGTAATTATTTAAAGGAGGTTGCTTTCTACTGATTTCTCATCAGCTATGGTCTTGGCCATAAACCTTAGCTTAAGAAACTGATTAGTAATATTATATGTGTGGGCTAAATGTTAATGTATTTAAAAAGTCACATACTCATACAAATAGAGATAGGCAACACAAGCTAATCTGCAAAATAAATAATGTAATATGGAAATAACAAGTAATTAAAGAATATAGTTTGGATTTTGCACTCCAAAAGGAATTCCAAATTTAATCTCAGTCATCTCCAACTACTCTTTTTCTTCAATGCAATCAGGTCAACTTTTCAGAGATTGCTTAATCAGGCCCCTGCAGTTTTCTTGACAAGGCTTTTCAGAAGTGGATTGCCATTGGCTCCTTCCTAAGGCTGAGAGAAAGTAACTAGCCTAAGGTCACGCAGCTCACTTTATGCTTAAGGCAGGACTAGAACTCATGGCCACCCAATTTTTAAACTGATATCTTAACTACTACATTAGACTGTTTTATTATATGGTATACTTAATATAAAAACACCATTTCAGAAAATTTATGATTTGATCATGCATCCAAACAACAACTTCTCCAATAATTAAGATACAAAGACTCACTATTTCAGCTAACAATTCAACTAGCAATTAAACTATGATCAGGATGATATTATTATGGGGTTCCAGAGAATGTTGAAAGTCATGTGATTGTAATTATTTTGGTCAGAATTTCCTGTATATCTCAAATTCCTGTGTGTACCCAATTCCCATGCGTGCTAAATTCCTGTGTGTACTAAATTCAGAACCCTCCAAAGTGATTGTAAAAAATTGGATGCTTTAGTCATAACCATGAAGAAAGTATCTGATTGGGAGAGTCTTTCCTGTAAAAAATATTGGCAGTATTGTAACAGAAAGACAACTATCAGTTCATAACATGCTCAAGTAGATACAGGATTACCATTCTGAATCTTTGGAGATCAGAATTCAAATGTCCTTTTAATAACTTTGCAGATATATCTTTAAGAAATATAAACAAGGTATAAGACTTATCAAAAGCAACTCTCATTGGCTCCTTCCCCCAAGAGGTTGATTTCTGGATAGATGTCTCTAGGATTGCATTATCACATTCTTAAAACAAATGGATTAGTTTTGAAGGTTTATGCATTTGCTATAGTTTCTCTAATAACACTTTTTGTGATTACTTTGCTAGGAGAGTAATAAATTAATAGGATTTGTCTTGTTTTCTTCACTGAAAAATTTAAAAATGTAAGTTTATTCATGTGCAACATTAATTCTGTTTTAATTTTTGTTCTTCCAAATTTGGATACAGTTGTGTCAGTTTGCAACACTTCTTTCTGAATTATGACACACTGATGACAAAATGTTTATGTAATCAGTAATGCTCATCAAATTCTTTCTGGTAGCTGATCATCTATGTTGACTATTTCTCAATATAGCTCAAAATTTATGTGCAGTTTGAAAAGCTGATAAAATAATACATAAAATATGTACAAATTACACCATCTATATTTTTAGATACATTGCTGAAAATAGCATTTAAGTACATTTTCATGTTAATCTGTCCACTTGGAAGATGTCAGACTGTTAAATAATAGTAAAATTAATTAATTAATCTGGAAGAAGCTGAAATGCCTTCTTAATTAAGAAGGAGGTAGACATTTTGGTTTCCTGAGCATAGTTAAAATTTGTACATTGGACTAATAACCTGTTGCATCACATTACTTCCTACTAAAATAATTGTTTACTATATTATCCAAGATATGTAGTTTTGGGATTTCATATCTTTGTGATATGTTTATCAAAGAGAAAAATATTAAGGCAGAGAAGAGGAATAGAAAGATGGTAATCTTTTTTTTTCTAATGTTAGCTGCCTACTAATCGGCTTCTTCCTTAAAGCCATCAATCACAAATGCATGTAATATTCAGTGAGAAAAATGGCTGAGATATAATCTACAAGGCTTTTAAACAGGATGCTTTATTTCACAAACTGTACATGGCTTTCTTTCTTTCTAGCCTAAAGCCTAAATAGCTTCTTAAAGTTCAAAGTGAGTACAGGGTCTTGCCTGGTCACTAGCAGATAATTCTTGTTCACCACAGGTGATCAGGCAAGCAGCTAATTGTAAACTTAAAATCAACCATTAGTTGCAATTCTTTCCTATGCTGTGAGAGGCATTAATGGTTTTATGAAGGTTATAAAACAGTGGATAATCTGTAATGTTCTTTGGAAAATCTCATTTCCGCATCTTGGATCCCAGAAGACCTACAGGATTAAATATTATTGTAATCAGGTTGAATTCCAACAGAGGTAAAAAAGAAGCCAAGGATTAGAAAAGGAAAAAAATATCTTTGCATGTATGAAGTAACAATGGGAGTGGCAGATTCCCTGTCGTAGACAGATACTGAAGAAATTTTCAAATAGAACGGATTTCAGAGGGAAGGGTACTTTAATCAGAGGTTATGATATTATCTTAAACCATGATAGTAAGTTCCTTTAAGTCTTCAATTAAAAAAAAAATTGCAACTTTAATGCTACTGAAAATATGTTGGGTAAGTCCTTTAGTTGTACTGCAGACAAAACAAAAATGAAAATATTATGGCACAGTCCTAAACATATCTGTTCAGAAGCAAGTCTATTACATACCATGGAGTCTTCTGTCAGATGAATGCACATTTTGTAAGAGTAAATGTACAGAATATACTAGGGAATATTTGCATGTAAATACAAATTTGAATGGCATTTGGCTGTCTTTTTTTATTCCAATTAACCCTTGTATTTCTTGTCTTTTCCCTACTTTTTCCTACCAATTTGCTAATTATAATCATAAAATTTGTGAGATTCTGCTTGCTGATTATAGCCTCAAGGAAGGAAAAAAAAAATATTCTGTTCAGGAAATATTGATTGGTTCTTGAAATCCATAGTACCATTAGTACAGCTTCATGTAGGGCTGTTAAACCCATGGCCCATAGGCAGGATAAGTCATGCACTCACCACGCCCACACCCAGTTTAGTAAAGGGAGAAAAAAGCCACATTACGTGATGATGCCATGACGACACGAGTTTGATACCCCTGATCTACAGCTTCATAAATAACATGCATTTTTATTACTTCTCTTCTTCTCAGTCTTCAGCTTTCATGGTTGTATATTACTGACCATTGTTTTAACTACTGTGATCTTGTAAAGACATTTAATTAACCATTCTTGGAAATGTAATGCTGGTTAAGAAGATATTTGATCTGATATACAAGGCTTTCTTCTATTGAATGTCTCTTAACCAAGCAAGCAATTAAGTGAAAAAAAATGTGGCTTATATAAACAGGGTCTGAATGTATTGAGTTATTTTTTTGTCTGCTTTAGTCAATTGTTATATGCTAGTCCTGCTTTTGTTTACAGGAATATAAGTCAGATTGATTAAAAAAGAAACATTTAATTTTGTTATCCTTCAAAAATAGGAAATATTATGGAAATAAAAGCCTGGGATATTATGTTAAGCCTTAAATTTAGCACACTTGTGTTTCTGAGGAACCCTGATATTTTATATTAGAATTCAAATTCAAAAATAGTGACACACACATAGTACATGCATACACATTCACATATATACATAGGGAATAGAAGGGGAACTTACCAAATTTGCAGATGATACTAAGCTGGCAAGAATAGCTAACACCCAAGAAGATAGACTCAAGATCCAAATGGCTCTTGACAGATTAGAACACTGGGCTGTATGTATCTAACAAAATGAAATTCAGTGTAAAGAAAAGTAAAGTCCTACACTTAGACAAGAAAAACCAAAAGTACACATATAGACTGGGTGAAACCAGGCTCAATAGCAATAACTGTGAGAGGGATCTTGGAGTCTTAATGCACAACCAACTAAATATGAGCCAGCAGTGTGCAGCCACTGCCAAAAAAAGCTAATGTAATCCTAAATTGTATTAACAGAGGGATACAATCAAAATCAAGAGAGGTACTAATGCCACTCTATAAAGCCTTAGTAAGACACACCTAGAGTACTGCATCCAGTTTTACTCACCACACTATTAAAGAGATGTTGAGACTCTAGAAAAAGGTCAAAGAAGAGAAATCAGGATGATTAGGGGACTGGAGACTAAAACATACCAAGAATGCTTACAGGAACTGGGCATGGCTAGTCTAGTAAAGAGAAGGACCAGGGGAGACATGATAGCAGTCTTCCAATATTTGAGGGGCTGCCACAGAGAAGAAGGGGTCAAACTATTTTCTAAAGCACCTGTAGGCCAGACAAGGAATAGTGGATTGAAAGTGAACAAGGAGAGATTTAACCTGGAAATAAGGAGAAAATTTCTGATAGTGAGAACAATCAATCAATGGAACAGTTTGCCCTCAGAAATTGTGAGAGTGCCATCACTTGAGACTTTCAAGAAGAGATTGGACTGCCATTTGTCAGAAATGGTGTAGGGTCTCCTGCTTGGGCAGGGGGTTGGACTAGATGACCTACAAGGCTCCTTCCAACTCTGATTATCTGTTATCAATTGGCAGTACAAAATGTATAGTTACATAGTGAAGATAATGTTTAGCAGCAAACATTTATATCCTTCCAAGAGTGCACTGCTTATGTTTACTAAAACTGCAGTCAAATTAATTGAGTACATATTGGCTCGATGAAATGTGCCAAAATATGTTTTGATAAATTTGTAGACTTTTTATTGCTGTCCATGTCAATGCACATTTTTTGCAAAAAGTGACACTAGTCACTAGTTTGCTATAGTAATGGAGATGTCATAAATTTAAACGCTATATTTGGACCTGGATACATTCTGGTATTAGTTACAGGATCAAAACACTAATTCAACATGTAATACTCATTCCCTTTGCCAGCACAAACTCTTCTCTTCTTTGAAACCCCAAGGATATTTTAATCATTTGTGTCATGAGAGTCTTATCTAACCTTTACATGAATTGTAATCTGTAACTTTTATTATTATTATTTTGGAGAACACATTATTACTAGTACTACTGTTACTACTACTATTATTGATGGAAATTTTTTTTGGATGTGCAGTATAGTGAGGAACATAATTATAGCTATAAATCTGTCATTGTAAAAATTAAGGATATCTTGAAAAAGTATTGCTAAAAAGTGTAATGATGATTGAAATTCTTACAGAAGATACCACATTACAATTTGTATTAATCAAAGAGAAGCTAGATTCAAAATAATATGGCTATAAGAAAATTTGACAGCAGTTAAAAGCTTGCAAGGTTGGTTGCATGGTGAAAAACAGAATATGTATTTCTGTTCTATATATTCTATAACAGAATATATATACTTAAACAGAATAAGTATAATCTTAGAACAAAGTAAATCAAGAATTAAATCCCATTATCTTGTAAAATAACTATGACTGGTTTTTCAGTCCACTAATAATGCTGCATGGCCAGAAGCAGACTTCTATATTATCTTTTCATGTGTCATTGCATGATCACAGACTCCAAGAAGTTATAGCTTTGTTTTTGGCACTTAGCAGTTAATGGCCCAAGATGTTCCAGCAAGCAATTAAACATCAGTAGATACATCTATATCTAGTAGTTAATTTTTTTAACACAAGACCTCTGATAAATACACAAAGTTTCTGTCTTAGGAAGAGCTTACAAATTATTTTTGGATGTGCATATAATATATATTATGTAGAACAACTTCATTAATTGAAGTAGTTGTAAAGTTTCATATGCAAAACTTGGTAGCTAATGCTAATAACACAGAGATTTAGCATTTATTGCTAAATCCTGCAGAAGCTGATATAAAACTGTTTTATCGTGAAGGTGTTGGCTACAGTTCCCTAAGAGGTACAAACACTGATTCTGGCTAACATCAATGAAAGATTTATCATACTACATTTTTATTTTTGTCTTGACTACAGCAAACTTTCTAAAAATTTTAGAAAGGCTTGAATTTTGGATAACTCTTGTTAATGATAGTGGTGATCTATTTAGGAACAATAGCATGCAGCATCCACAGCAGAGAGCTTTGTCAAATTAATGACAAAGATAATGACAAAGATTTCCTTTAAGTGATCATGTGGATCTATATGTCTTCTTGGCCACAATATAGAAGCAGTTTGTCATTGCCTTTTTTAGTCATGTAGAATTTTCCAGCTTGCAAAATTTTAATGAAGAAAAAAATAAGACAATTTTGAAAAATCAGATTAAAAGAAGTATACCTTGTGTAGATTCTAATATCTATGTAGTTAGTGACCTTTGATTTTGTAATTTTGTAATTTCCATAAATACATTTTCAACAATAGAGAGCTATTGTATGATTGGTTGTACAGTCAGCCAGACGGTTATACTAGTTGGCATTTTTGTCCACTTATTGACCCCTTCCTAAGGACCTGGAATAGACATGTTGTTCAATGGTTTTAAAGGTAGCATCACAGGATGCAAGATGTTTTAAAGTAAAGCTGCCTTTTGCAATTGATATGGTGATTTTTGACAGTGTGATTCTCTCCAGATATTTTGGTATTGCATTCAAGGCACCAATTACTATTGCTGCTATCTTTGCTTTCCTTTTCCAAATTGTTTTACTTCTATTTGCAGATCTTAATATTTTGTGATTATTTTTACTTCAGTTCTTTCTCTTCTGTTGTCAGTTAATTTCTATCAGTTTTATTCTGAATCTAGAAATGTTCTGCAACTCCATGTGTTCATTTTCTTCTTTTCATGCATGTAATCCATTACCAAAGTTCAGTTCTTTTGTAAAGCCTTTGCAAAAGTCTATTCTGCTTCACATCCTTTTCTTAAAACATGACATATAATCTCAGAAAATAATGTCAACTGCACAATTACATCTTCTATGTTTGTCTGCTGACTTCCTTTCCTTTCTTCTGAAATTTTAAGCCCATATAGCTTTTGGGATTTCTTTAAAAATTTTAAAATATACTACACCAACTGTTAGGAATATTGAACGAATTATAACAAAAGGTAGGAAAAGGGCCCTCATACTTCTTTTGAAATGTCAGAATCTCACTGTAGAAACAAAGCCATCATATTGTTATAATTCTTATCATAGATTCCTGAAGGTCACATGACACAGAAGAATCTTCTGTGCATTAAAGAGTGATTGCATTCACTTATATTGGAGCTGAGAGATATTCTCCTATGAGCTGCTCAGAGCATCCAGTAGTAGTGGGAGGTGCTTAGTCTCCGCATTCACAGGCTGAGTTTGATTTGTGGAACGCCCCTCCTCCACCACGTGACTCCTCAGCGTTCCCCAGTTTTTTGCTCAGCCTCGTGGAAGACAGGCAATGCTTTGGATACTTCCTTGACTGAAACAGGAATATTAGCAGGTTTGATTGCAATTCAGTTTTCCTTTGCCTTTTTCCTTTGTCGTTAGCCTTCAATCCTTATCAGCCTGAGAGCCCGGCTTAAGGGAGGCACTGTTCGCGCGCCCCCCCCGCAAAAAAAGGTGGTGGGAGGCTTTTGGAGCTGCTCTGCTCTACCTCCCCACAGCCAAAATTTTCTTACCTCTGCCAGTTTGATCACCGCTGTGTCTTTATTCCGTTTGCTTGCTAGAGGCTTGATATTCATTTTAAAAGTCGTATCGCCCTTGCTCCCCCCCCTGAACGCCATTTCTTCAGTGGGGAAGTCAATTAGGATTAATTCCCCTTTCTTTTACGCTGTTGTTATTATTCGAGAGCTCAGGCTTCGTTTGAGCTCTGGCTTTGTTTGCAAAACAGGAAGCTGCTGCTGAGAAGCGCGCGAAAAGACTTTAACTGTTGGAGTGCCATCTTGAGTGCCACCTCGTGGCTGCGCGCCCTATTTATCCTTTGTGAGCTGTGTGAGGTATTTTCTGCTAAAAGCAACAGAATCCCTTCAAGATTCTGAGAGCTGTCTTACCCTCATTTTGGCTACCTGCACTCGAGGATAATTAATTTGCCTTTTAAAAATTGTTGGCTAAACCCTCACAGCCTTATTCTCAGTGGCACAACAGCAAGCACCTAGGCCAGTGTCCGCCTGTGCAGGGAAGCTGCTGAAGGCCCTTACAATCATCAATCTGGGCCTGTGGCGTTCGCTATTTGGCTGATTGGACTACTCATTAATATTGGTTGTTCTATTATTAATATTGGAATATACATATATCACTATTCATAGGAGCAATTACAAAGCAATTATAGCAATAATGTTATAACAATTATTACAATCATAATAATCACTCATGGTAACAAACCACTTAACAGTATAATATTTTAATTCCAATAAAATATTATTACTGAGATACGACTTACTATATGTAGAGACCAGTAAAACAAAAAGAATAAATAAAATAAAAGGGGGCAATAAGAACTTTATCAGGGCAACTGTTTTTGACTCAGATCGGACCCTGGGCGTGCCAACCGCCTTGTACACAGATTATATTCAATTACTGTTATTCTAATTTTAATCAAAATGGCAGATGGTAGCACCTCTCAGGCACCTTGCTTGAAGGCAAAAGCCAAATCTAAACACAGTGGAAATTCTAAAGCCTCAGAAAGGGACGCCTTAAGGCAACATAAGGCCTTACAAAAGCAAACAGACAGGCATTCTCGAGGCTCAGGGTGCCTCCTCTCCCAGTCCATCAGTTTCTTCATACTCTCCACGTCTTCTAGATCTCTCCCTTTCATCCAGGCGCAGCTTAACTCCGCAAGGACAACAGGCTGAAGTGTCTGGAACACCAACCAGACGGGTCCCTGAAGCCACATTCACTCCGACAGCCTCTGGTTTTTGCCAGGGTGACAGCTTCATTGAGGAGGTTCCAGAGAGGATGAAAGCCTGGATGGAGATGGCTATTCGCCAAGGGATTGCAGCGGGGCTTCAACACGTGGTAATGTCCAGACCTTACCCTATAGCTACTGACCAAGAACCCCAACCACTGAGGTCACTGACCAGGTCAGAACAACACCAATCCCAGGTACACTTACAGGGGGAGACCCCTCTCCAAGAGCCGGAGGAGGAGGAGGAGGAGGAAGTAGACCAAGTCTTTCAAATGGCCGAGTCTGAAGTGGGGTCAATTCACAATAGCGAGCCCCTGTCAGAGGCAGACCCCTTAGAAGGGGAAATGTCTGAGGATGAAGGTCTTATTCCTGACCAGCCTGCTTTTACAGGCTTCTTTCAGCCACAGCTTTTCAAATCTCTCTTGTTTAAGGCAAAGAACATTGCAGGCCTAAACAAGCCAAAACCTTCTGAAACACTTGAGCCTTCAGGGGAGGGACCAGAGGACATGATCTTCAACCAACCGGTAGTTGAAGCAGAGGTAATTCCAGTCCCACCCATATTTTCAGACCTAGTGCAGAAGCAGTGGGCTTCTGCAGCAGGATACACCTCCCCAACTGGACAGGATAGGAAATTCCTCAATTTGGACCCTGATTTTGCAAAGTTACTGGGGACTCCCGAGGTAGATGAGCCCATAGTGGCTCTAGCATCCCCCTCTATTCCCAGTGAGGCACTGGAGGCTTTAAAGCCAGAGGAAAAATGGGTCGAGCTAGCCCTACACAGAGCTCATCAGTCTGATACGTGGGTGATCAGATCAGCCACGGCCGCCTCCTTCTTCACGCGGTTGTCTCTTAGATGGCTTCGACTTTTGAAACAACATGTTCCTTCTTCCAACATCAGGGCGCACCAAGACATCGCTAAACTTATGGCAGCTGCTGAATTCTCTGCCGATGCTACCTATCACGCAGTTAAATTTTCAGCAAGGGCCATTACCTCACATATTACAGTGCGTCACTTGCTATGGTTAAGACACTGGCAAGCCGACTTCAAACACAAATCCAAGCTGGCATCATCCCCCATTGAGGGAGATAGATTGTTTGGTCCTTCCCTGGATCCACTACTAATTGAAACACGCAACAAGAAGAAAATTCTCCCTTCCCTTTTTCGGAAGTCAGATTTCAGAAGCCCCCAGTCCTTTCAGAGGGGATCCCCTCAATCTTTCTATCAGGGTTCCTTCTCTTCCAGATACCAGAGACCCCCAGCAGTTAGACCATGACAACGACCAGATAGGTCTGACTCAGTGGATAGAAGTAGAAGGGGCGGTCAATCCAAAAGATCCTTTCGGGGAACAGGAAACAGGGCCTTTCGGCGACCAAGATAACTCCCGGGACCCAATTCCCATTGGCGGTTGTCTTAAGTTATTCACTGACCAATGGGACTCATCTACCTCTGACGCCTGGGTCAGAGATACAGTTAGATTTGGACTCGCACTGGAGTTTAGATCCACTCCCCCAAATTCTTTCATGTCATACCCTCCTTCCAGGGACCCGGTCAAGCGCAATCTCATGGATTCCGCTATCCAACACCTACTGGATATACGAGCCATCCAACCAGTAGTGACCAGCCAACAAGGGCAGGGTTTTTATTCACATCTTTTCGTTGTGCCAAAAAATTCAGGGGGGTGGAGAGCGATACTAGATTTGAAACGTCTCAACCGTTTCTTAGTATATCGCAAATTTAAAATGCATACCTTCCATTCAATATTGCAGGGCATCAGGAAAGGGGACGTGCTCACGTCCATAGACTTGACGGAGGCGTACCTGCACATTGCTATCCGGTCTTCCCATTATAGGTTTCTGAGATTTTGCTACAATAACCACTACTTTGAATATGTGGCCCTTCCTTTTGGATTGGCCTCTGCCCCCAGGACCTTCACCAAGGTCCTCGCAGCGCTAGCTGCCCACCTCAGGAACATTCCGGTACGTCTCCAGTGTTATCTTGATGATATTTTGATTTTATCTCCTTCCGCCCATCGGGCAGTCATAGACACTCAGAACACATTACTATCCCTACAAGAGCATGGCTTCTTAATAAATTGGAAGAAGAGTCAATTAACACCATCGACTCGGATAATCCATTTAGGGGCAGTCATAGATACAGTAAAAGGCAAAGTTTATCTGTCACCAGATAGACTAAATAACATTCAAAAATTGGTTAAGTAGATCAGGGCGTTTAAGAAGGTGTCCCTGATGGACTTATCCAAATTGTTGGGCAAAATGATCTCATGTATTTCTATTATTCCTTGGGTTCGCCTTCACACTAGATCCCTCCAGTGGTTTCTGCTACCGTACCAGAGATCCGGCCGAAGCAACTCCAAACACAAAGTCAGGGTCCCGCCCAAGGTTCTCAAGTCTCTCCTCTGGTGGTCCAAACCAGTTATCAACAGAGGCTGTCTCTTCAAGGAACCACAAAGGCTCACCATCACCACAGATGCCAATCTGTTTGGATGGGGAGCTCACATACAGTCACTCACAACCCAAGGCCGATGGTCCAACATAGAACAGTCATGCAGTATAAACTGGCTGGAACTTCGCGCAGTACACCTGGCCCTTCAGAATTTCTTCCCCCAGGTACGCGGTCAGCACATACTGATACTGACAGACAATGTAACAGCCAAAGCTCACATAAACAAGCAGGGGGGCAACTAATCGAAACAACTAATGTGGTAAGCAGAGCGTCTCTATTGCTGGGTGGAGAACAACATACTTTCCATCAAAGCAGAACATATTTCAGGTCTGTCGAATACACAGGCAGACTGGCTAAGCAGGGCCACCATAGATCAGTCGGAGTGGTACCTTCACCCATCCCTGTTCCAAGAAGCAACACGGTCATTTGGTCAGCCGGTGGTAGACCTATTTGCTTCCCCTCTCAACACTCGGCTCCCGAGATTCTTTTCCAGGTACCCATCCCAATGGGCAGAGAATTAAAACTCACTCCGCTGCCATTGGCCCCCGGGGCTTCTGTATGCTTTTCCTCCACTTCCGCTGATTCCCAAAGTCATCCAGAAGTAACTAGACGAGAGAGCAGAATTACTTCTAGTAGCGCCTTATTGGCCCAGACGGCCATGGTTCGCGGACCTCTGCAGTCTCTCAGTAGCCCCCCCCCGGAGAATTCCATCAGACAGAATCTCATTAACTCAGGGGCCTCTTCAACATCTGGATCCTCAATGGTTACAATTGACTGTCTGGAGGTTGAGCAGAGTGGTTTGAAGAGCGAAAAGCTCTCTAACAGAGTAATTGACACTATTTTAGCTGCCAGACACCCCTCAACAATTCGCATTTACAACGCCACATGGTCAACTTTCTGCAAATGGTGTAGTAAACTTCAAATTGATCCTGCCCCTTCCTCTGTCACCCAGGTTCTAGAGTTTTTACAGGAGGGACTTGAAAAAGGGTTGTCACCTAATACGTTAAAAAGGCAGGTGGCGGCCTTGGCATCAGTTCTCGATCACAAGATTCTCAGTTCTCTTTCACATCACCCACACATAAGATCCTTCCTTTGAGAAGCCACCAACTTACGCCCTCCTGCAGTGCACCGTTATCCCTCCTGGGACCTTAACAAGGTCCTTGTTGCTCTCACTAAAGGTCCTTTTGAACCTTTGAAATCGTCAAGCCTCCAATTTCTCACGTACAAAGTAGTTTTCCTTGTAGCAATCACTTCCGCTCGTCATATCTCAGAAATTGCAGCCCTGTCTGTCAGACAAGATCTCTGCATTTTTCATGCTGATCGTGTGGTCCTTCGTCCCGATCCCACATTTATGCCCAAGGTCAATTCGGTTTTTCATAGAGCTCAAGAGCTTATTCTTCCAAATTTATGTCCCAGACCATCACAGGGGATGGAAAGACAATGGCATAAGCTTGATGTGAGGTGTGCCCTGCGAATCTATATCAAGCGTACAGCAGCTTTCAGGAAATCAGAGGCATTATTCGTGTCCTTTCAGCCAAATTCTCAGCGTTGCAAGGTTTCACCATCTATGATAGGCCGTTGGATACGGGCGGCAATAGCAAAAACATACCAGACCCAATCTCTGCAGGTGCCTAACAGCATAACAGCTCATTCAACAAGGAGTGCAGCAACTTCGGCAGCATGGGCCACACAGGCATCAATAACTGAAATCTGTCGGGCCGCAGCTTGGGCTTCCCCATCGCCCTTCATTAGACACTACAAAATTGATGTGTTTGCTTCTGCTGAGGCTTCCTTTGGCAGAAGAGTTCTGCAACGGATTCACAGAGATCAGGAGGAGATTCCAGACCAGACGGAGTCCCTCCCATAGTACAGGCCAAGCTTTGGTATGTTCCACTACTGGATGCTCTGAGCAGCTCATAGGAGAAAGGGCGTTGGTACTTACCTGATACGCCCATTCTCTTTGCGCTGTGAAGAGCATCCAGCCCCACCCTTTTTTTCCATCTGGTGGGGTCCTGTTTCGGTCAATGAACTTTTTTTGGTATGTGAGGATGAAAGCACTTTTTTCCCCTTGTCTTCGCCAAAACTGGGGAATGCTGAGGAGTCACATGGTGGAGGAGGGGTGTTCCACAAATCAAGCTCAGCCTGTGAATGCGGAGACTAAGCACCTCCCACTACTACTGGATGCTCTTCACAGCTCAAAGAGAATGGGTGTATCAGGTAAGTACCAACGCCCTTTCTACATCTTCTGAAGTGATTCAGTTACCAGGGAGTAGATAAATGGATTTATCCACTGAGAAGCAAATCTAACTGATGCTTAATTTCTGGAAAAATATGGATGGATTTACAAGTACCATTTTTTTCTCTTACAGATTTGTAAGGAGAAGCTGATTGAATTTAGTATGATCATTGCAATTCTGCATTAAAAATACATTAAATATAGTGTAGAATAAAATGAATATCTGTATATCATAGAATGGAGGTGAATGTTTTAAATATATAGGTTAAAGGAGAAAAAGCTCATTTGTTTTAAAAGAGTTAAACAGAATATTTGCTACCTTTGACTCACTCAGGAAGGGAAGGATTTTCATCTCTCCTACTTTATTATTTGGCAACATAAAATCCTTATTGGATTAATAAAAATGCAAATTGCTTCCTGTCACAAAGAACTTTGCATCCTAAGCCTATACCTATTCAAATCATATTTATCATTTGGGGATTTAGGAGAACAAAATCTTAGTTTAGAAGAATCTGTACCTCAAATTAATATTCTATATAAATGCTGAACTAAATTTATCACTTGGTGAAAGATTTAGGACAAACTTCTGCTTTATTCCCATTGGAGAAGACAGACAAGACTGGTGATTGATACTGAAAAAGTATCTAGTTAATTTCCCTAGTGCATGCTTACCTTGAAAATTAAAACTGATCTGAAACTTCTTAAGGCATTTGGGGCATGGAGTAGATTGTTAAATCTCAATCCATCAGTTTGTTTCATCTTTCAAGAGCACCATTCAACTTTCACTGTGACAACTGAATGGTATTTGAAATTCACCTCTCAAATACACTGAATTGTTTTCTTCACTCTGTGAAACCCTCTTTCTTGAAAGAACACACATTACTTGATTTTGTGAAGAATCAATCAATGATTTGCATTTCCAAAGACCTAAGAGGTATTTCCCAGTTAATACACTCCACAATTTCTCAAGTTCACTCCTAATACTTTTTATTTGTAGACTAAAGACTTTGTTCCTGAGCCCAGTGATTAAAATGGGTTTTTAATATTTTTGTCTGATTAAAACCTATTGTGTAAATGGGCTTAAGTAGGCAAGAAGCAGACCAGCATAGCTACAACAGCATTTATTAACTCAAAACTGGACAAAGGTATAGCAGGCAAATGTAATTTATACCTTAGGCCCACAGGGGCCTAATACTTGAAAAAGCCTACCCAAATATAAATGTTCTAAGTTTTCTCTCAAAACAGTTGGAGTTAACAGTTAGGGTCATCTAAAGTTTAGTTTCACTTTAGCAGGGCTTAACATACATACATACATATATACGTACGTACATACATACATACATACATATTCAATATCTAATATCACTCCCCCCTAGGATAGTTCTTACCCTCAGTCTATTCAATATTTATAGTCTTTGAGATAGGCTGTGGGCCCATGGATTCTGGTGGGCCGCCATAATGTTACTGGCGAATCCTGTTTAAGTGGAGTATTATCTGTCTCCAATTGGACACTCATTTTGGTTGTCTGTGAGAGGTGGCAACTCTACTGCTGTTGGTATCTCCATTTCTCAGGAAGTGGCCACAGCTGGTGTAGGCAAATTCAGATGAAAACAGTTCCCTAGTGGGTCTGATAACACCTCGGGCTTCTCACCTGTAACTGGCCCGGTGTCATGCCCCTGTCGGAATCTGATTCTGAGGGGTAGGCCAAGCAGCTGACAGGAAGTGGAAGTGTGTCTCCATTGGCTGTGTAAGAAACTGGGGAAGGACACAGTCCAGCTGGGCAGAGCAGGGCAGAGGGAATTCAGAGGAAGATCCAGAGCCTTCATTCTAGGACACGCAGAGAGGAACGGAGAAGGGAGCAATGTTAGTTATGTGGCTTATAAGGGGAGGAAAGGGCCCTGATTCCCTTCATTAGCTGCCCCTGGAACACAGTGTTTAAAAAGGAAGTTGCGCACAGCAACTTGTTGGAAACAAATCATATATTATCTTGTTTTGTCGAGGCTTATCTGGCCTCCTGGCATCTTTTCCAATTGTGTGTTTTGTTGGCCTTTGAAGTCTGCAGTTTCTTATCCTGTCCTGTCTGGTTAATTGCTGCAGCATGGTTTGTGTGAATTTTTATTTACAGTTTATATGCACTTTGTTTTTGGACTGAATTTCCTCCACTTAAAGACTGCTCTTGGGAGAGATTTTTCTCCAGCCAAAGATAACTGGACATTGGGGGCAAAGCTGGAGATATTAAAGGGACTTTCCTTGCTTATGTGACTGTGTTGCCTTTGTGTCATGCCCCAAGTCATCAAACCAGCCTGCTGATACCGTAACTGATCAATGTGGCATCTGACTGTACAATAATTCCCCAGAATAACCTCATATAACAAGGGGCCTATTACCTTAGTTACCCTAGCTGCCACCCAAGGTGCCCCACTCCCATACTTCCTGGCCCAGACCAATTCACCTGGCTGTAAGTCCCTGGGAGGTGTTGGCTGAACTGTCTCTGCCACTACTCTGTCTGGGTGACGTCAGATGAACTTTATGGTGAGTCGGTGGCCCCACCTCAGCTTCACTTGGCTGCAACCTGTTGCTGTATTGGGAGATGTGTATTAACACAGAAGGAAGTTTGCCAGATGATGATTTCAGTCCCGCTTGTCATACGCTTGAGTGCTTCCATTGTGATTCTAACCATTCATTTGCCCTGACCATTGGTGGTGGGGTGAAATGGAGTGGATGTTACATGCCAAATCATGTTGGCATTGAAGAAAGATTGAAACTCTTCTGCCATGAATTGTGTCCCTTTGTTGGACATGATCACATATGGCAGAACATGTGTGGCAAACAGCCAGTGCAACTCTTGGATGACCCTGGTCATTGTCATCGATGACATCAGTGTCACTTCCAACCACTTGGAATAACTGTCAACTACTATCAGGAACATCTGCCCCTGGAAAGGGCCCACAAAGTCAATGTGCATGTGAGACTATGGGATGTGCATGGTTTCTCAGCAGTGCACTGCTGCTTGTGGGCAGACACTGGGAATGTTGTTCAGCGTTCATTCCCTAATACTTTGGAACAACCCTGGTGCTACGATTACTCCAAACTGTAAGCGGCGCACCCAGAATGCACTTCTATGGGTGACTATTGTTTGTGCTTCTGTGATAGCATTGTCTTCCGGTAGCTGCTGGCAAGCCTGGGTGAGGTCTAGCTTAGTGAAGATCCGGCCTCCCTGGAGCATGTGAGGATGTGGCTTACCAGTGATGCAGGGTAAGTATGCTGGTGTAGTGCTTGTTTGTGGTGCATTTGTAGTATGTGCATATGCAAGCGTTCCTATTAGGCTTAACTAGGGTCACTATGGGGGTCTCCTACTGGCTACAGTCCAAGTTGGAGAGTTCCCTGCTGAACCAGCTTGTCTCGTTCCACATTAATTTTAGGCTTCAATGCAAAGGTAACCCTGCATGGTTTTAACTGGATTGGAGTTACTGCTGGATCGATGTTGAGTGACAAGGATGCCCCTATGTATTGTCTCAGCTCAGTGCTGAATATGCCAGCATATTGTTGACATACCACTGCTAGATTGGCTATTTGGGTTCAATGGATGCCTATTCCCTGATGCCCAGGTCTTCGAACCAGTCTGCACCTATGAGACTGGTTAATGGTCTCTCTACAACCATTATGCTGAGAAGATCCTTGAACTCTCTGATTTGTAGTCCAATGCTAGCCTCACTCCTTGCTGGAAGACAGTGGCTCTAGAAGTCTGTTAGCACTAAGCTCAATGATTTGAGCAGGACCCACCATCAGCTATGTTTGCAAATGTGTTAGAAAGTCATGGAGGAGATAATGGACAGTGCCAATCCAGTATTAAGCTCCATGGAGCATGGGATCCCTTGCAGTTTTAGTTGGATAGTTTAGTTTATTTTTTCTGTGATGGGGCATTGAACCCCCATGTGTGTTGGATGCTATGCCTACTTGAGCAATGTTCAACTCTTTTCTGTCTTGGAGCCATTTTCCCTTGTGTTGCTGCATGGTAGGTTTTGTTTCCCGCTGACAACCTCTGCAAACTCTGGCAATGTGCCCTTGCTTTCTACAGGCAGAGCACTCTGCTGTTTTGAATCTGCACTCTGTTCTTTCATGCAATCCCTTGCAGCTTGCTCTGTGGAGTGCGGCTGTCTGGATGGCCCTCTTCACAAGTAATAGATTTCTTCACTCTCACTGATCTTCCCTGAGCCTTCTTAGGCCTCTTGGTGGATCGCTGGGGGGCTGCTATGTGTTTTTGGTGACCAGAGAGTCTTCATGGCCCCTCCGGCAGACTCATCTGCCAAGGCTTCCTTCAATGCATCTTGGAAACTCAGTTTTTCCATGGTGAATAGGCACTGCTGTAATTCACGTTTGCAGGCAGCAAACGAGCCTGTTTCTGAGACTGTCTTCCAGATCAGGGAGCTCACATTGGCACAAAGCTTGGCAAAGGGATGTCAAAAATTCTGCTTCAGATTCTCCAGACCACTGTTTGTGTTGCTTGAATGCATAGCGCAGGGCAATGACCCAGAGTTTAGGCTCAAAATGTTTCCTTAATTTTTTCTTGAGGTTTATGTAGGCCACAGTCTCTGCACTTCCCGGTGCTATCAAATGTGGCTTGTCTGCAGACATATAGTATGATTTCTGCCTTCAGGCTGTCATCCCTGACATGGTTAGCCTGGAGATAGTTATTCACTTGGGAGATGTATGAGCTCCACTGCTCTGGGTGAACTCATTGAGACTTCCCAGTTTAGCCATTTTGAGAAGGCCCCTGTGGTATTGTGGCCTGCCAGCGGCCAGTGGAGCTGGCAGCAGATTCGGACAGTGAAGAGGTTGGGGAGGAATATGGGCCAGTCCTGGAGTCTGGGGAAGGCTCTGACGAGTGCTCTGTGTCAGAGGTAGAGATGGGGCTAGGGTTGTCTGACAGTTATCAGCTGCCTGCAGACTCAGACATCAGTGAAGCAGAAGGAAGCTGGAGCCTCTTTCCAGTGTGTGCATGTGCAGAGGTGCCAGAAGAAGGGAACAGCTAAGAAACAAGGGTTGACTTGGTAATAAAACCACAGGTGGATGGTAAATGGCCCCTCCCATAGGGAATAAAAGATGAGAGAAAGGGGAGTGGGGTTTTGCAGCAGACAATTAGTTCATTTGAAGATCTGTTCCTGCATTCTTGCCTATTATTGTCTGCTACAGTGAGACCTCTGAAAGATATCAGCCTGACACTTCTTCAAGTCTGATAAAGGTCTGTAATTGTGAAATATCTTGAAAGACTGTTTGCCAGGACTTTTCTGGAGAACAATTCACAGCAAATTAAATAAAAGAAGTTTATCAGGACAAGAAGTCGGCTTTGTGCTGTTGCAAAATCCTAGGTCAGAACATGCAGTGCTGATTAATGCCTGTACTGCTGCAGCTGGAACTGGGCTGCACTTAGAAGTCCTGAAGACAGATCCCTCAGGTACATCTGTGCCTCCAATGTTTCTTACTGGCAGGCAAGGCAGGGAGCATGGTCCTACCAAGGCTCTTTACCTGGTCTGACATCCAATGATTTCAGCATGCCTCCAGTGTGACTTACTGATAGGCAGAGGTGAGGACTAGTCCAGCCAGGGCTTCTTACCCAGCCTATCACCCAATGATTTCAGTCTCTTGATTAGCAGCAGGTCTCTCCTCTGCAGCATCCCACCTTCATCACCACTATTGTGTAGGGGGCTTCAGTAGGCCAGAAACAGACCAGCATAGCTACAACATTTATTGACTCAAAACTTGAACTAAGGAATAGCAAGCAAATGGCTGTAATTCATCCTCTAGGCCCACAGGGCCTTAACCAATCATAATACTTGAAAAAGCCCTCCGAAATATAAATGTTCTAAGTTTTCCTACAAAACAATTGGAGTTAACAGTCAGGGTCATCTAAAGGTTCGTGTCACTTTAGCAGGGCTTAACAAAACTACATACATTCAATATATAACAAAAACTATACATTCATTTGAGATGGTACATAAAAAAACTACCGTATATACTCGCATATAAGCCAACTTTAGAACGCTTTTTTTCCCCCCCAAATTTGGGGGTCGGCTTATACGTGCATAAATCTGGTTTGCTGGAGCAGCGACTTAGCGTGGCGGCTTCAGGCAATGAGAGTCTTGGCTCTCATCGCACGAAGTCGCTGCCTGACTTTGCGCGATGAGAGCCAAGACTCTCATCGCGCGAAGCCGCCATGCTTATGTCGCTGTTCCAACAAGTCACTGGAGCAAGTCGCCACGCTAAGCCGCTGCTGCAGCCCTCACCTGGCCCTTTGCAGCCCTCGCCTGACCCTTTGCAGACCTCGGCTGGACCTTTGCAGCGTTTCTCCCTGGATGGACGATGAGCCACAACTTTTCCCTTGCCGACTTTTCCCTCTGTATTTTTCCCTCTATATGTGAGTTTTTGCAAAATGCCTAATTTTGGGGCAGTTTTTAAAGGGTCGGCTTATATGCGAGATCGGCTTATATGCGAGTATATACGGTACACATTCATTTGAGGTGGTGCATTTCTATTTATTTCTGTTTAGGCAACTTTTGTCATGGAACGGAATTTTATTCAAAGTCTTAGTGGCAAAGCTAAATTTTAAAATAGATTACTTTTATGTGAATTTAGCAGTATATAGAGCTAAAAATAAATATAATAATTAAATGAGTTGATTTACAGCTACTTATCTGCTACAGATCCTTCAATATATCTTTTTAAGTTTAATGAATACGTTTATTTTTTGGTTTGCTTTAAATTGATTTGTGCTTGTTTGTTTTAGGATCACAAATTAGGCTGTTCTGGGTTTTTTTTAGGTATTTAGTACTATAAATACAAAACATATGAAGAGACTGTCAAATATGCCTGTGTTAGTCTTATCCAGATGATTTAAGATTAGAAAAACAATGGAGCACTTCTCTCTTTAAAGAGACAAGAATATTAAGGAAGCCAAAGCTGTCAGATAGAAAAAGGTTTGTACCCATCCTTCAGGTTCCCTTCAGAATGGCATAGATCACATGATAGGCCACAGTAAGGACCGTACATGGGAACTTGGGATAAGGCTAGCATTCATAATGTTACAATCAGGGTTATTGTAAGGCTGAATGTCCCACAAAAACCTGTGGGTGTAGCCCTTTCAAATTATAATTTACAGGAGTACGTTTTTATGACAAATAATTGTATTAACTCAAAATACGTTAAAAATAAATCAAGCATTATCTTTTCTCATCCTATAGGCAAAATAATACCTGATAATGTTTATACAACAATCCTTTTAATTATTAATCCTTTTATTTTTTCATAACCTTGGATACAAATATTTGAATGGGACTTATTAGCCACAGCCATTGGAAATTTTGTTACAGAAAATACACAGGACATAAGGGCTATATTTTATAAACTGAACTCCAGGTTCTTTTGGCTTTAAGGAGAAGGGGAAAAGGCTGTTTCATTGTCTCTCAGATATTTCAGAATTTACCGTGGAGCTACTAATAAGGCATTTCACACCTGGGAGACACTATGCATTGTTTAATTTGTTTCTCAACCTTTGTAAATTTAAGATGAGAGGACTTTGACTCCTAGAAATCCCTAGCCATCATGCTGACTAAGGGATTCTGGGAGTTGTTTCATCCATATTATGTTGCTGGGTTGAAAAACCTTCACCCATGAATCTGTATGACAGATCAAAAAATGAATGGGATATTAAATCAAACATCTGTATACAGTACAGGGTAGACTATTATGTTTGTAAGAAGGAATCTGTTCCATGGTGGGGGTGATACACCATACATTAAGATAAGGATGCTTTGTTGGAGATGAGTGAATTTTGGGAGGCTATATTTATTAAGTATGATAATATATATCTATGGGTATATTGTATATCATAGTTTTTATTTATTTTCTATTATGATTTTATTTCTATTATTTATTTTCAACTGTCAAAATCAACATGAGATACCAAAAGCTAGAATAATCACACACAATTCAGAAGTATAGGTTGTGTCTCCATTTAGTGGCATCTACAACAAATCATAACAATATCAGGATGTTTCCTTTTTGCTTCCTCTTAAGATATTTTACTTTAATTATGAAAATATAATGGGGTGTATATGGCAAACACACACAAATACGCACATAGACCTATGTTCAGGAATGTGTGTGTGTGTGTGTGCCTCATGTGTGCATGCACATAATTGTGCAAACATACAATTGTATTGCCATTGTTGCTGCAGTTTTATTTTTGTTAATTGAATTAAATTTTTTTCCAAGTATCAGACTTAGAAAATTCTGTAATTAGACACTTGCAATTACATTCTTTATGTCTTAGGTAAGTGAATAAGTAATATAATTAATCAATTTATATAATCACAAACATTTCATTTGCTGACTGCTCTGTTTGTAGACACTGGTATCCATGTTGGTAAATATTGGTTTCTGTATGAGGGGAAAACTCACTGTTTTAGGTCAAATAGATACAGTATTATCTATTTTTCAAGTTACATTTTGGTTATATGTGAAAAAGAATCAAACAATTTTTTTCCATTTTAAAAATTAAAAATGCAGTACAGTTCTGGTGGATAAAGATGTAATTGTTGAGGTAATTCCACGTTAGGAGAATGAGCGTAAACAGGGAGACATATAGAGAGTAGTGTTTGAATGATACACACAGAGCACATAGATACACTGTACAGTAAATGGAGGTTTTTACTTCCAGAAAGGTTTAAGCAAAGTTCAAAATAAGCAATCCAAAGTCATTCACAGGTAAATCAGTCAGTTTTTCAATCCAGGGATAATCCAAATATCGAATTCCAGTGTCAAAACAGTTCAGTATCAGACTTACATTAAATCCAGAAATATCAGTCAATTAGGAAAAATGGAGGAACGGCAACAGTTTCCAACAGAAGGAAACAGAGATACACTCACATTCTCTTCTGAGATTCAGACTAAGACTAAAACAACCCATGTTTCTGGCTCCATCTTATGGTGGTTTGAGTAACCACACCCAATTGCAGTTTTTAGCATGCTCTTTAAGAGACAGTATTAAAATGTTTATCCTGGTTTATATATTTCTGACCCAAATACCTGTTAGGTGATTTATATTCCTTACATTCTCCCCTTTTGGGTAAGATAATATGTATAACCTTACATTCTAAGTCCATAATCTTCACAGCAAGCTTTATGCTTTAGAACCTTGGGCCTTTGTAAAATGATCTGCTATATTGTTTTCTGACATACAGTATTCTAGCTTAATCATCTTACTTTGCACACATTGTCTCACATTTAAATATCTTAAATCTGTGTGCTTCGTTCTTGTTTTAACAGCAATATTTGAAGCCATCTGTATTGCTGATTGATTATCTTCATGAACAACAATAGGATCTTTTACATCAATGCCCATGTCAATTAGTAATTGTTTATACAAAACTAAATCTGTACATAGTAAAGACAAATATGAGAATTCAACCTCAATTGTTGACCAACTTAGATGTTTCTGTCTAATAGATCTCCGTCCAATTAATGCTTTTCCCAATAAATACAGCAGGACGATGTAGATTTTCGTATATTTATGTCTGTAGCAAAACTTGCATCAGCATATGTAGTCAAATTCAGTTCATCTTTAGGCTCCAAATACAATGCATATTACATTGTTTGTTTCAGATATCTTAACACACGTTGAACAGCTTGCAAGTGCCTTTCAGTTGGCTCAGCGTTAAATCTCGCTAATTGATTAACACCGTATGCAATATCTGGTTTTGACTAATTACTGAAATAAAATAAACTACCAATCAAGGACTGATAAATGTTCTTATCAAAAACAGGACTTTGAACATCACTATGGCTAAACTTCTGGCTCATTGATGTCTTAGCCAGCTTACAAAGTACCATTTTAAAACTTTTTAGCAATTGGTTAATTTTATCTGCCTGTGAGATCTTTTCTTTTTCTTTGAAAATTTTATTTGGATTTTCACAAAAACAAAATACAAATAAAACATCTTTTTTGAAAATAGCATGGTCCCAGGTTATCACTTCATACAGACACAAAACTCAATTTCATGCTCATTTTTATATTCTATTCCATATCTTACCATCATTTTATATTTTCTAGATAGTTTTTTCCCTCTTTTAATTTTCTCAACTTTATTTTAATTATCTCATCTCAATTCAAATCATTATATTTATACATTTTTTTCTGTCCTGTTACAATTTCTTATTATCTTTTCTTATTAAGCAATTTTTTTCCTTGTAGTTACCAATAAGAGTATGACGCCTTTATATCCTTTAATTTTATCCATTTAAACTCTTATTTAAGCTTTGATGTATGACTTTAAGATTATAACATTCAATATAAAACATAACTTCCAATCAGATACTGCTTGGTACATTCTTAAAATAGACACTATATTCTTAAAAAAGAAAAAAATTATATATATACATGGAAATAAAACACATTCCATTTCAATTCTATCATTAATATACATTAAAATCTTAACATCTTTAACATTTTTTTGGGTAGTGGGGATGTGCTTCTTTCTGCTGATCACCCAGTCCTTGACCAAGTGGTACCTTGTTCCATCATAGTACCCAAACTGCTATGAGTCCTATGGAACTGCTATGAGTCCTAGGATGCTTCCAGTTTAGGTCATGTATAGCAGACATCCCTGTCGCATTGCTTAAGTGTGTTCTATGGAGGTGCTGGGCCAGCAACCCGGTCCTCCTTACTATTCTTCTCTGCTGTGAACCCTTGATTAGGCCATGAGGTTGTCATGTATAGTGCACAGCATTGTATGCATGATCTTGATACTTAGTGTCACGCCTTGTGGACTATTGTTCACAACAGCATGTTATATATATATATATATAAACATTTCTTTTCAATTGAATATCATACTTCCTTAGAAACACTTATAAACTTTCCATAATTAATTCTTTTTTTTCCTGTAATTCTTACTTATATTTTTATAAATCATTACTAATAATTAAAAATGTTCCCTTTTAATTCTCTCAATCATTTTAATTCATTTATTAACAAACATCTCACTACATGACAATAAATATTTTATCCATCATCGTATTTTCTAAAATTATTTCTATTTGTAATATAACAATGCTATCGTTATGTACCTTTGCAGAATCCCTTTTACAATTAAATTTTCACCCATTATCTCGAAACAAACTTATGGTTACAATCCTTATATATTTTCCCTGTTTCTCCATTTCTTATTTCTGTCTTTTACAACTTCTTTTCCTTGCCTTCTTCCCCCTCCCCTTTTTACCCCCTCGTCTCTCTACTTCTAACTCTCTCATCTGTAATCCCCTCTTCTGTTGCTTTCTAATATTATACTTATCTTTCAAAATGTCCTTCTTTTTGGTTGTTTTTTTTCTAGTCTTAAACCCTTTCACTCTCTTTCCTCCCTTTTCTTTTTTCTGTCAACTTAAAATTATTTGATCATTAAAGATGGCTTCTTCTTTGTCCCAATCTTCTTGTTCTGCAAGCATTTCTTGTTGCTTCTCATAGTTCCAGATCTTTGTTTCTAAAAATTGAAACACAAAGCCAAAAGAACTTCTCCCTTCTTGTGCATTTTCTTTCCATTTTTAAAATTCCGTTTTCAATTCTTCTCAGAGCGATACTATTTTAAAAACTTTTAAACAACTGCCCAGTTAATTTTAGTCATTGAGATGCAAAAAACCAAAAGTCACCAAGTAATCCAAGTAGTCGAAGGCTGTTTCTACTTGCTTCTTTTTTCCATTTTCTCTTCCTGGGGTTCTATAATTTTGTTACCAAGATTCCATTAAAATGTACCTTTGAGGAATCTTGTTCCTTTTAATTACAGTTCCATTCCTTAATTCCAGGCAGTCTCCTCCATTTTTTCAGATCTTGCCCTTCTATTTTTTTTTCTCCTTTCCAGCTTTTAAAAGTTTTTAAATGTCCAGAAATCTGTATTATCCCTTTGACTTTTATTTCCAGCTTAGATGCCTATTAATGTCAAAGTGGATTTTTTTTTTCCAATTTCTTGCTTAAGTCTCTTAGCTGTCAGTATAAGGAAGGGAAGAAAAAACAACAACTAATCCTTCTCCTATGAGCTGCTCAGCGCATCCAGTAGTGGAAGGTGCTTAGTCTCCGCATTCACAGGCTGAGCTTGATTTGTGGAATGCTCCTCCTCCACCACGTGACTCCTCAGCATTCCCCAGTTTTTGCTCAGCCTCGTTGAAGACAGGCAATGCTTTGGATACTTCCTTGACTGAAACAGGAATATTAGCAGGTTTGATTACAATTCGGTTTTCCTTTGCCTTTTTCCTTTGTCGTTAGCCTTCAATCCTTATCAGTCTGAGAGCCTGGGTTAAGGGAAATGCTGTTTGCGCCCCCCCCCCCTAAAAAAAGGTGACGGGAGGCTTTTGGAGCTGCTCTGCTCTACCTCCCCACAGCCAAAATTTTCTTACCTCTGCCAGTTCGATTACCGCTGTGTCTTTATTCCGTTTGCTTGCTAGAGGCTTGATATTCGTTTTAAAAGTCGTATCGCCCTTGCTCCCCCCCCCGAACGCCATTTCTTCAGTGGGTAAGTCAATTAGGATTAATTCCCCTTTCTTTTACACTGTTGTTATTCAAAAGCTCAGGCTTCGTTTGAGCTCTGGCTTTGTTTGCAAAACAGGAAGCTGCTGCTGAGAAGTGCACGAAAAGACTTTAACTGTTGGAGTGCCATCTTGAGTGCCACCTCATGGCTGTGCGCCCTATTTATCCTTTGTGAGCTGTGTGAGGTATTTTCTGCTAAAAGCAACAGAATCCCTTCAAGATTCTGAGAGCTGTCTTACCCTCATTTTGGCTATCTGCACTCGAGGATAATTAATTTGCATTTTAAAAATTGTTGGCTAAACCCTCAGAGCCTTATTCTCAGTGGCACAGCAGCAAGCACCTAGGCCAGTGTCCGCCTGTGCAAGGAAGCTGCTGAAGGCCCTTACAATCATCAATCCGGGCCTTAGGCATTCGCTACTTGGCTGATTGGACTACTCATTAATATTGGTTGTTCTATTATTAATATTGGAATATACATATATCACTATTCATAGGAGCAATTACAAAGCAATTATAGCAATAATGTTATAATAATTATTACAATCATAATAATCACTCATGGTAACAAACTACTTAACAGTATAATATTTTAATTTCAATAGAATATTATTACTGAGATACAACTTATTATATGTATATAGACACCAGTAAAACAAAAAGAATAAATAAAATAAAAGGGGGCAATAAGAACTTTATCAGGGCAACTGTTTTTGACTCAGATCGCACCCTGGGTGTGCCAACCACCTTGTACACAGATTATATTCAATTACTGTTATCCTAATTTTAATCAAAATGGCAGATGGTAGCACCTCTCAGGCACCTTGCTTGAAGGCAAAAGCCAAATCTAAACACAGTGGAAATTCTAAAGCCTCAGAAAGGGATGCCTTAAGGCACCATAAGGCCTTACAAAAGCAAATAGACAGGCATTCTCGAGAGGTCCACGCTGTATCTCAGGGTGCCCCCTCTTCCAGTCTGTCAGTTTCTTCACACTCTCCGCCTCCTTTAGATCTCTCCCTTTCATTCAGGCACAGCTTAACTCCACAAGGACAACAGGCCCAAGTGTCTGGAACACCAACCAGACGGGGCCCTGAAGCCACATTCACTCCGACAGCCTCTGGTTTTCTCCAGGGTGACAGCTTCATTGTGGAGGTTCCAGAGAGGATGAAAGCCTGGATGGAGATGGCTATTCACCAAGGGATTGCAGCGGGGCTTCAACATGCGGTAATGTCCTGACCTTACCCTATATCTACTGACCAAGAGCCCCAACCCCTGACCAGGTCGGAACAACATTGCAGGCCTAAACAAGCCAAAACATTCTGACACACCTGACCCTTCAGGGGAGGGACCAGAGGACATGATCTTCAACCAACCGGTAGTTGAAGCAGAGGTAATTCCAGTCCCACCCATATTTTCAGACCTAATGCAGAAGCAGTGGGCTTCTGCAGCAGGATACACCTCCCCAACTGGACAGGATAGGAAATTCCTCAACTTGGACCCTGATTTTGCAAAGTTACTGGGGACTCCCGAGGTAGATGAGCCCATAGTGGCATTAGCGTCCCCCTCTATTCCCAGTGAGGCACTGGAGGCCTTAAAGCCGGAGGAAAAACAGGCTGAGCTAGCCCTACGCAGAGCTCATCAGTCTGATGCATGGGGATCAGATCAGCCATGGCCACCTCCTTCACCCGGTCATCTCTTAGATGGCTTCGTCTTTTGAAACAACATGTTCCTTCTTCTAATATCAGGGTGCACCAAGACATCGCTAAACTTATGGCAGCTGCTGAATTCTCTGCCGATGCTACCTATCACGCAGTTAAATTTTCAGCAAGGGCCATTACCTCACATATTACAGCGCATCATTTGCTATGGTTAAGTCACTGGCAAGCCGACTTCAAACACAAATCCCGGGACCCAATTCCCATTTGCGGTCGTCTTAAGTTATTCACTGACCAATGGGACTCATCTACCTCTGATGCCTGGGTCAGAGTTACGCTTAGATTTGGACCTGCACTGGAGTTTAGATCCACTCCCCCAAATTCCTTCATGTCATACCCTCCTTGCAGGGACCCGGTCAAGTGTAATCTCATGGATTCCGCTACCCAACACCTACTGGATATATGAGCCATCCAACCAGTAGCAACCAGCCAACAAGGGCAGGGTTTTTATTTACATCTTTTCGTTGTGCCAAAAAAAAAAAAAAAATTCAGGGGAGTGGAGAGCGATACTAGATTTGAAACGTCTCAACCATTTCTCAGTATATCACAAATTTAAAATGCATACCCTCCATTCAATATTGCAGGGCATCAGGAAAGGGGACGTGCTCACGTCCATAGTCTTGACGGAGGCATACCTGCACATTGCTATTCGGTTTTTCATAGAGTTCAAGAGCTTATTCTTCCAAATTTCTGTCCCAGACCATCACAGGGGATGGAAAGACAATGGCATAAGCTTGAGGTGAGGCATGCCCTGCGAATCTATATCAAGCGTACAGTAGCTTTCAGGAAATCAGAGGCTTTATTCGTGTCCTTTCAGCCAAATTCTCAGCGTTGCAAGGTTTCACCATCTACGATAGGTCGTTGGATACGGGCGGCAATAGCAAAAACATACCAGACCCAATCCCTGCAGGTGCCTAACAGCATAACAGCTCATTCAACAAGGAGTGCAGCAACTTCGGCAGCATGGGCCACACAGGCATCAATAACTGAAATCTGTCGGGCCGCGGCTTGGGCTTCCCCATCGCCCTTCATTAGACACTACAAAATTGATGTGTTTGCTTCTGCTGAGGCTTCCTTTGGCAGAAGAGTTCTGCAACGGGTTCACAGAGATCAGGAGGAGATTCCAGACCAGACGGAGTCCCTCCCATAGTACAGGCCAAGCTTTGATATGTCCACTACTGGATGCTCTGAGCAGCTCATAGTAGAAAGGGCGTTGGTACTTACCTGATACGCCCGTTCTCTTTGAGCTGTGAAGAGCATCCAGCCCCACCCTTTTTTTTCCATCTGGTGGGGTCCTCTTTTGGTCAATAAATTTTTTTGTATGTGAGGATGAGAGCACTTTCCCCCCCCCTGTCTTCACCAAAACTGGGGAACGCTGAGGAGTCACGTGGTGGAGGAGGAGCGTTCCACAAATCAAGCTCAGCCTGTGAATGCGGAGACTAAGCACCTCCCACTACTGGATGCTCTTCACAGCTCAAAGGGAACGGGCGTATCCGGTAAGTACCAACGCCCTTTTCCCTTCTCTCTCTCCTTCAAAATCTTCTTTGGAAACCATGTTGTTAAGTTTAAATTCCAGAGTACCTTATTTGTTGCTTTTGCTGTTTGACCCAGTCAACCAAAACCTTTTCTTCTTATCTTCCTCCTGCACATTCTTTTCCAGTTGATTTCTTGTGGTGGTCATTTCTGACCACCGCGACAACCGCCTTCGGGAAAGGACATAATGGCCAGTTGGGGAGGAGAGATGCGGCTCTCCTCAACCCTGCAGGCAGTCTCCCCCCTCTTCACCACCTCTACGGGGTGACTTAGCCTCAAAACCAACCAGCTCAGGGCGCTCCTATGGTGAGCACGGATCGAAGCCTCAGAGAGACGAGGTTTCGGTCTGTCACTGAAGAAGCTCAAACCAGAAGTGCTGCCTGTGAGATCTTGTATCCTTTCCTAGTTCTATCTCTCTTTAAACCAAGATATTGTTTGATTTCTCCTAATTGATTTATTTTAAATTTCTGTTCCAACATTGAGATTATTTTAGTAGCTTCTTGTTCAGTTTAGGTGATTAATGCTATGTCATCAGTAAATAATAGCAACAATGAAATTACACCATTACTTTCTCTTTTGAACAAACATGGATCAGCCATGCCAGCTACAAAGCCTATCTTAGTTAATTCCACTCATATCCTGTTTGCTTTGAGCCATAAAGACTCTTTTTCAATCTCCAGCAATCATTATTATCAGTATTATCATTTTTGAGACCTAAAGGTTTCTTTAAATATATAGCATGTTGCAACGGTGCATGCAGATATGCCGTTTCTACATCCAAATGATTTATGATATATTTCTCCTTAGCTGCCCACACTAATGCTGCCCATAAAGTAGTAGCCTTCAGACCAGGTGCAAACACCTCATCATAGTCATTTGCTGTCTAATTGAGCCCTTGTGCTACTAACCTGGCTTTATGGGTAACAGTCCCATCTACGCTAGTCTTAAGTTTATATGTCCATTTAGATCCTATGGCATGTTTACCTGGTGGTAACTTAACATTTTCATATACCTCCAGTCTTTTTAATGATTCCAGTTCCTTATCCATTGCTTTCTGCCAAGCAGCCTGATCCTTAGCAGGATACAGTTTTAGTTCACTACAGTTACTTGGAACTGTATTCACTTGGCATACAACACTAGCCTGATATCTATCAGGTGGTTGTGTTACTTGGTTGAACATCTTGGTAATACAGGGCTTACTGGTGGACTTCCTGTGCCACCTGTTCCTGTTCTTCTATTTCTTCCTGTGCCTGTTCTACTACTTTCTCCTGTTCTTCCTGTTTAATGGCTATTTGTTGTTTACTGATATCATCTTTAGGGACTATTTGGGTGTCAATAATAATATCATTTCTGGATTCCTATTCCAGTTTATTTCATCCAACGTGCTCGAGAAATTTTGCAGTCACACTACAATGAACACAAGCTGTGCCTTAATCCCAGAATCTAAATGCTCTATGGTTGGCCTCATAACCCACAAAAAATAACTTCTTAGCTCTATGTTGCCCTTTCAGTCTTACTTGTGAGGGAATATGCACCCATGCGGGAGCTCCAAAAGTGTGTAGGTAAATTAAATTTGGTTTTCTGCCATGCCAACAAGTGAATGGCAATTCCCGTTGTTGTATTGACTACATTGTTTAAAACATGGTTACTACACATTATGGCTTCACTGCACAGTGTTTCAGATAAATCTGAATCAGATAACATGTTTGCTCTCTTCGATCTATAAACAAATTATGTTGTGGTCTGTAAGGTGCAGAACATTTATGCTCAACACCAGCCAATTTCAGCATAGTTAGGAATCTTTTGTTAACAAATTCAGTCCCATTATCAATTACTAAAGTAATTACTTTAGTTTTCATTTTTCTCTCAGCAAACCTTAGCCAGTTAAAGAAATGTTGGAATGTTTCTGTTTTGTTTTTCATAAGATAGCAGAAACCTTATCGTGAGTAGTGGTCCATAATACTCAAAATATAGCAGGCACCTCCTAAACTTGGTTTCTTAGGACCAATTATGTCAGCAAACACAACCTCTAAAGGTTCTTTTGTCTTAAACCCATTTAGTCTGTTTGCTGGAGTAACCTTACTCTTTTCTTGGCTACAAGCATTACAGTGTAAATACTTGCTACAGGGTTTCAATTTTACTCCCTCTGCCAATTTGTTTGAGCATTTTGAAATTAATGTGCCCTAAATGTCTATGCAGTAAATGTGTACATTCATCATGTGGCTTAACATTCTTATAAACTGAGTTAGCCATCTTCAACTGGTCATCATGTATCACATATAAATCATTTTCTAATGTAGCAGTAACACTTTTACCCTCTTTCTCTATTATCTCCCCTAAAGGTTACCACATAACCAATATTAACTAAAGCCCTTATTTATAGCAAATTAAATTTCAGTTTAGGTACATATAAATTAGTTAAATGTTCATTTATACAAGAACAATATGCAGTACCTTGACCTGATGCTTTAATTTTCCATCCATTTGCCAATGATACATGTTGTTTATTCATGGACATCTTTACAAACCTGTTTCTGTCTTTAGTAATGCATTGTGATGCTCCACTATCAACAACCCACAAAACATTGTTTACAGTTGAATTGCTAGACATAGCTAAACTAACATTCTTCTTAGCCTTCTGGTGTTTGCCAGTATTCTGTTGTTTTCCCTTCTTACAGAATTTAGCTATATGTCCTCTAGCTCCACAAGAAAAACATTTCCTAACAATATAGGCAGTTGAAGGTAAATTCTCTTCTTGTGGTTGTTCCTTCCTCAGTTAGTCTCTATCCAGCCATTTTCTTTCTTCTTCTAACAACCCTCCAGTTACGTCAGTTAATGTCAGTTTATCTCTGGGAAGGACTTCCAGTGAAGATACATAATCATCATAATATTCATCCAATGAGGAAAGAATGATATAAACTTGATGCAAGTCTGAAAATATTTGTTCTTTTTCATGTAGCTCTTGAAAAGTTCTTTTCATGAAGTTTAAATGAGCTAAGATATCTCCACCTTTCAGAAGACATGCTCTAAACAGTTTATGTGTAAGATGTATGTGTGTACCTATGCTGTCCAAACATAAATCCTCTTCAAATTCTCCCAACACTTGCAGCAGACTCTTCTCCACAAATATGGACTAGCTGCTGGTCACTCAGTGTTAGTCCAATTATACAAAGAGCTTGTTCTTTGTTCTGTTTAAGGTCAGCAAGCTTCTTGGCATCATCCTCATTTTCTGGATCCCAAGCATTTACTTCTGGTGGGTCCTGAACTGCAGTCCATAAGCTTTCTTTACGCAGAAGTAGACTTGATTTCATAGACCAGGAAACATAATTTGTTCCATCCAACAAGGTTATCAGTGATAGACTTGTTGAAGTGACTTGTGCCATCTTTATCAGGATAGTAAACCACAATTAAATAGTAAACAGCTGTCTGTATATAGTACTGTGCATTCACACTAACTCTCAGTTATCTGAGCCCGGTATGGCTTGGGCCCATAACCAGTGTTGAGGTAATTCCCCGTTAGGAGAATGAGCGCATACAGGGAGACATATAGAGAGTAGTGTTTGAATAATACACACTGCACAGACAGATACACTGTACAGTAAATGTAAGTTTTTACTTCCAGAAAGGTTTAAGCAAAGTTCAAAATAAGCAATCCAAAGTCATTTACAGGTAAATCAGTCAATTTTTGAACACAGGGATAATCCAAATATCAAATTCCAGTGTCAAAAACAGTTCAGTATCAGACTTACATTAAATCCAGAAATATCGGTCAATTAGGAAAAATGGAGGAACGGCAACACTTTCTAACAGAAGGAAACAGAGATACACTCACATTCTCTTCTGAGATTCAGACTAAGACTAAAACAACCCATGTTTCTGGCTCCATCTTATGGTGGTTTGAGTAACCACACCCAATTGCAGTTTTTAGCATGCTCTTTAAGAGACAGTATTAAAATGTTTATCCTGGTTTATATATTTCTAACCCAAATACCTGTTAGGCGAGTTATATTCCTAACAGTTATCCTGTATGCATTTTTTTTTCATAGGGACTAACGTTTACTTTGTTTCATCATATTTTATACTCTTTACCTTACATAACAGAAACAGGGTCATGCACCTATCTGCATTTCTGAATTCTTCCTTGTGCACTGAAGCAATAAAACATAACCATTTCTTGTTCAGGTTTCCCATTTGTAGCTATTCATCTGCCTTGCTCTGCTTGAGGAATTTCATTTACACTTCTTTATCGGCTTTACTGACAGCTCTTCTCCCCAATCTCATGTTCACCTTCACTTTCTAAAAAAGAAGGCTGCAAATCAGATTGCATTAATGGAAAATCCCTAGCCTCAGAAAAACAAAACAAAACAGCTTTTTATTACTGACAGAATGGTTGGGTGAAGTGAACGCTTGTGAGATATGCTGGTGTTTGTGTTATATTTTCCTCATCATGAAATAGAGGTACAGAACTCTGTGTAGAATTTCAGTGTTCTCTTTTGTTTGTTTGAAGTCCCTGTTGACTTTGGTATTACTGCAAGTTTCAGCAGAATAGTGTTTTGACACAGACAGCTCCATTCTCCCCCATCCAATTTCTTAACTAATCAAAATTGTTAGAGTTTTCCAGTAGATTTTCTAATTAAAGAAAAGCAATCAAAGATATTTAAATTTATACAAAAAGATGTGACCTACTTCAGTGACTACAGCCACATTCCATCACATGAGGGCCACATTTGTTGATTGTTAATCTTGATATGTTTCTTCACACAGAACTGTTTCTTGCAAGCTTTCTCATTTATTACTTGCTGAGACTGAAAGGCTTGTTATATATATTTATGTCTGTTTATTTTAATTAGTTAGTATTAACATATTTCTCCTCCCTTTTTGCCTTCCTCTCTGTAATGCACAACCTACATAAGGCAAATATTACAAATGTTTCACCATTTCTCATAACCTAAGCATTCAGACACATCTTAACTGTCACTTACATCCAACTGTCAGTATCTGTGACTGTAATTACATTTCTATATATTTGCTGTAATAATAATAATAATAATAATAATAATAATAATAATAATAATAGTAGTAGTAGTAGTAGTAGTAGTAGTAGTAGTAGTAGTAGTCATCCTAGTGGTAATAGTGTAATGGTAGAAGGAGGAGAAGGAAAATATAGATTATAGAAGATGAACATAACAGCAATCAAATTCGGGAAAAGTTGACAAAGTACCTTTTATGTTATTTTTCTGTCCACCACATCAAGAAAAAAATGTATTTTTCCCATTCAAGTGGTGACTTAATTAATATTCTGAAAATAATTCTATCTTTATGGCTAACATATACGAGGGAACAATTATGGATTCTATAGTTCTCTGAATTGCAAATGTTTATAGAACTTTCAATTCAAGTATAAGAAAGTTAATTCTGAAGTAGAATTTGACTTCTTTATGTTTAATTTCCTGTTAATTAACAAATTGCTATTAAGGTTTATGTAGGCTGTTCTCAAAGACAATTCCTGGGAAATTTTTTAGTTTTTCAGAGCAGTATATACTTAAGCCTTTTTAACACTTTCTACATGATGGATAGAAGGGTATTTATTTCTGTTTGTTTCTCAGATTATAAATAATTCTAAATGACGTATGCATGATAGGTTGGGATCTCACTTTGTCCTGCCTTCAGTGAAAATATTCTGAGCCACAGCCATGTCACAAGATGTCTTTTTTGGGGGGGGCGGAGAGGGTGTTTTGTACAACCAAACTGCTTTTATTCATGAATGCCCTTCTTTGTTCTCTCGCTCCCTCCCCCCTCCCTCCCTCCCCCCTTTCAACTTAAAACTGGGTACCAAAAAGGGACTAATTTCATTTACAGCTAGAATTTGCTTATCACACTGAGACCTCTCAAGTATTATTCTTTGGTGAAGCTTTAAAGCAAACATTCAGGTAATCATGTATTAATGAAGAACAGAGCACGTTTAGCAGAATGATGTCATTAAATATTTGTACAGCCAAGCCTCGTTTTATATTAACAAAGGTGAATGGAGTGGTACTGCTGTATATGACTAACTAATGGCAATAGAGGCATTAGCAAAAGCAGAGATAAATCTCCCATTATGAAATACGCTTCACATATATATGATTTATCTCCATCAAGCAAACAGTCCTGAAGATTATGTTTCTATTGACAATGTACTTGAACCACTAGTGGTTGCTATTTGTTGCAAATTTGCAGAATTGTGAACTATTTAGAGAAGCTTTTAACAACAGACATATAACTAATTCATTTCAACACTATTTCTATTCTTTTTGCTGTTTTTTACTTTTCTACCTAACAGGTAGCATTAATTTATGTTTGTTCATGTCAAATGCTATTTTAATTCATGGATTAAAGCAAGAAAAAAGTATATAAAGTAATCTTGCTGTATGTACCTGATTAGAAAAAGTATTTTAGGATCTTTGAAAGGACGCATGGACAACTTTTTTTAGGATATAAACATATCAGATTTTCATAAATACAAGCTCACATATTAAAACACCACAGCACCGATCCTGAATTAATTTAATTTCAGAATCGTTCTTCTGAATACTATGAATGAAAACTGAATTGCTGCTTTGGGGATTACAGTCATACACTCTTTATTAAGGTTGAATCCATAATTACAAATATAATCTATTTCTGCACACATAAAAGTGAGCATGGGGTTTATATTATTTTAATAAAATAATCTCTGGATTCAAGTACCTGTTTGTTTAAGCTAAAATATAAGTCTGTTTCTAAATTTATTTGAGATATGTTGATACCATAGTTTCAAAATCAAAAAATGTTATATCTTTGCACAAAATGAAGAGAAGAGAGAAATATTGGCATAACTTCTTGGAGTTCTCATTCATTGAACTAAGCAATCACAAACAAGGTAGCCCAGATAACATTGAGCTATATATCTTGTCAGTGCAAAAAACATCTATTCCCCACAAAGTGAACTTCTTTTATATTACCACTTGCACTTGATGAAACAAGACGGATTTTGTTACTGTTATTGTATCACCCCAAAAAATATGTGGTAATATGAGATTTTCAGAATGAATTCCTAGCATGTATCTACTCTTCTTGCTAATGCTAAATGGGGATTCATATTTTTTGACATGCTTTCTTTGGAGCACCCCAAATGCTTCTTCTCTCTTTGTAACTCCTTCAGTGTTTGCAGAAGAATTCTCTTGATTGTGTTGCTTATTGGTCACTTCAAAGCTGAGAATTTGGGAGAATACAGTTAAGTTAGGATGTTTTCCTTTTCAGTGTAGTACCAGGTATTCTAGATATTAGTATTATTCCAACAAAAGTGAAGAGAAGATGAGCATGTACTAAAGTAGCAAATTTAACGAACAAAACGCCAGAGTCTTTAATAAAACTTAAGAGTTTAACCAATTGAAAAACACTCAATCGGGCAATTAATTCACAAAATTATCTGCGGGAAGACTTTACTCATAACAGGTAGTCCTTGACTTATAACCACAATGGAGCCTGAAATTTCCATTATAAGTTGAAGCACCCATGTGATTTTACAGCCTTTTTTATGCCATTATTATGCAAAAACTACAGTCATAAAGTAAAAGTCATGGTCGTTAAGTGAATCACAAGACATGTATTCTTATGTGCATTTTTGCTGGAAAATAGCCAAAATGTCTAGTTTCCAGCAAAACATGTCATCAATCATGACATGTTATTGCATGTGATTGTGGAATGGTTGCAATTAACCATACAAATGAGATAGTTTCCAAGCACCAAAATGCTATCCTGTGATGTCAGGGTGGAGTAACACTGATAAAACTCTGGAAGTGGGTTATAAATATCATATGAAAGGGATCTGTCATAGTTTTGAATGGTCACTAAGTGACTGAAGCTGAAGTGAGAACTATTTGTACACCCAGAGCCAGGCTGCACAATTGTTATAAAAATATTCATTATCCCACTTTTCATAAACATTGCTCTTAAAATGGTAAATTCTGTCTTTAACAATATATTGTTTTTTATATTTTTCAAATTACAGTGAATAAACTTTATTTTATCTGATGATTAAGGCACAGGCACTAGTGTAACAAATTTAATTCTGGCCTTACCAATCTGCCATGCTTCTACATTTCAAAAGCCATCACTATAGAATACATTTGGATCCCATCCACCTATGTAATTAATTCTTTAAGCACTGGAAATTTCTTACTGTTAATTGGTTACAGCGTTGAAGTTTATGATTTATTTCCTGAAGGGTTATTAGAATGAATATTTCTGCATTTTTCATGACCTTCCAAAATAAAATAGAAAATGTATGTAAAATATCTGAACAGATTACAAGGTTATGAACGTGACATACTATGCTAACTAAAATGATAAGTTGGTTACAAGACACTATCCTCTAGATGTTTATGATTATTCAGCTGTAATTGTTTGTGTCACATTTAATGATCAAAATGAAGTTGGTGCAGTGGCTGCATGATGATATGTTGTAGTCATCAAAAGTAAATCTGGAAACTTGAATTATTTTGCATGGAATATAACGTGGACTTTATATGAATTAACAAGCTGTGGAAGCAAACCTGTGTCTAGCTGGTTGGGATGCTGTAGAGGGCAGGCCTATATAATTGAGGAATTTTCCTCCACATTTATTTGTCAACAGTGGCAAAGCAGATACATATTCTGCAAGATCTTTTTCTGCACACAAAAAGGCTAATTTTGGCAGTATGAAGTTACCCTCTTGCCGATATAATAAAGCTTCACTCCGCTAAGCCTTTTTGAGCACCATTGGGATGTCACAAAGAGTATTGTATTAATCATGGCAGTAAAATTAAACCTTAATACCTTTTTGGATAAAAGTTATGACATTGAGACTGTATACTGATAGCTTTAATCTTATCATGAAGATACAGGACCAAATTCAGAGGTTATAAAAGGCTCCAACTAATTATAAGACCTTAGAGCGTTTTAACAGCATATTGTTAGCGAAAGCCACTTTGTTAAATAACATCCCTAGTGTCACTGCTTCTAACTTCCATATCAGATATACTCTGTCAACAAATAAATGCTGTGGCTGTTGAGTGATGTCCTTGTTCAACTGTAAGGAGATTATGATTGCGGGAGACAGATTTTAGTGAAAAGAAGAGTAAATGTACACTTCGGTTAAGATGTAGCCTCCGAAACTGATAGACTTGGAGGCTTGATTTCTGGAGGTTCCTGGCATAAACTTTTGTCATTACTATAATCCTAGGAGATAAAAAGATATGGCTGGGGAAGTTTATAGACACATTTATTTTGAAATCTTTCTTACAATCTCTTTTTCCCGTAATAGCAAGCTTCTTGGAACAGAAGCTTTGGAAGACATATCATGGCCTAGGAATATTTCAGGATGGGCAGTGCCAAGCCACCTTATATTTTCAATTTGGGCCCAGGCTTAGTATTTCCAATTTATAAATGCATTTGCCAAATCTAAAATGAAGTTATAAGACTAATTTAGTGTAGTTTTTAAAGTATTGGGTTGGAGATTGGGCTACTCTTTCTCAGTCCTAGGAAAGAATAATAGCAACCCATGTTAGCAGGTTTGTCAAGAAAACTGGAGGGACCTATCCATGCGATCTCTAGAAGTCATCAATGACTCAAAGATATTTTAAAAAGGTAAAATCAACAAAAAAACCTCATACTATTCATAATCATGGTTACTTTTCATGTGCCAAACTATGGCTAATTGATAGTTGCTGATCTGTGAGGCCATTTTAAATACAGTATTTTCATGGTATATTTGATAAGATCATCAATAATTTTGCAAATGCCACCATAAATCCTAAAATTATAATTATGTGCCAGTCTACCTGAGATTAAACTAGTCACCCCTGAGTAAAATTTACCCTGAATGCTTGCTTGAATAGAAAGCCAGAATATAAATTGAATATATAAATAATAAATAAACTGCCATAGGGTGGTGCTTTTAATCAGCCACACTTGAAAAGGCTGGGGAACTGACCTACTAAAATTTATGATCATTTGTTTCTTTAGAAATGAGGATGAGGAAGAAGAAATGAAAAACATAAAAGCTGTTAGAATGCATTTTGTTTTCAAATCTTAGGTTCATCTATAGATGAAATATTTATTCTTTTTAACCTTTTATTTGCTATAGAAGCTAATTCAATGTACTATAAAGGTTGGAATTGCAGGCTTTCCCCTGTCCACCTTCATTTGTGTGACTTTCTATAATTTTTAAATGTAAAATATTTAAGAAATGACACCATATAAGCCACAGTTTTGCAGGAAGAGAGGCCTAGGAGCAGATTCTGCTCAGATATTTTGGAATAAAAATCCTGAAGTCGACAACTTGTTTCCTCAATTTGCCGAGCAAATTGCTAAAACATCCAATATTAAGTTTGTGCCCCTATTTTGTCTATAGGATATTGCTAGACTGAAGCTCCCGGTATCCCTGCCTTGGTCATGTTGCATGAAACCGCTATAAGTTGTATTCAGCAACCGATAGCACACATTCCCTACTTACTCCTAGCTTAGGTACAATACATTTATTAAATGTAGCCAATATAATTATTTCCAGCACAAACAGTATTTCCCCCTTTATTACATTTAGTTAAGAGTAAAAGTTTGGTTGAACTCAAGATTTTCAAGAGTCAAAGGCACTTCTGTAGCCTTTGTTTATCTGTTCTGTATCAAGGAAATGACTCTAGTGACAAGTAAATTGTTACAAGAGTTGGAAACTATTTCATGCTTGGTAACTGACTGCAGTACATCTTCTCCTTTTCATTTATCTTCTTTTTTACTACAACAGTATTACTATAAAGTCACAAAAGTATGTGCAGTATAGTTATTCCCACACACAGTTCTTTAATAACACAGTTTCTTCAAGAAGTTGTGTGTTAGATCATGAAAGCATTTGGAAAAAGAAAATGTCACTTGTTCAATATGTAAAGTGGGTGACTCCAAATCTGCAAACCTGATTGGTCAAATAAAATAAGCATTGAATTGGTTCACTAGGAACCAATCCAAAGAGCTGCTAAAAGGCGGCAAATTTAAACAACTTCCATTGGCTGCAAGCAGGCAAGCCAGCCTGTATAAAAGGCTGGCCTCGGTTTCAGCCAAGTGTTCCTATTTACTAACTAGTTGAAAAATAAAGTATTTGTTGTTGGAACCCGGTCTACCTCGTGTGTTTTCCGAACAAAACACTGGCAACGAAGGTGGGATCGTCCTGAATGGAAAATAAGATAAGAAGTCCAGATTACAACCAAGATGTCTGGAAACAACGCACCGCCCGCACCCTTCAATCCCAATGAAGAGGATTGGGATTCCTATGCTGATCGCTTCCAAATGTATTTGGAGAGCAATGAAATGGAAGACATTTCAGAGCAACGCAAGAGAGCTGTATTCCTGACGCACTGCGGGACAACAGTTTTCAAGATGGCAAAGGCCCTTGCGAAGCCCCGGGACGTTAAACAACTAACGTGGACAGAATTGCAAAGACTCCTCAAAGCACACTACGCTCCGATGGTGTCCAACTTAACAAAGCGACACGAATTTTACCGCAGAGACCAGAGAGAGGGAGAGACCGTCGCCGATTTCATCGCTGCCCTTAGACAATTAGGAGGTGAGTGTGAATTTTTGAACATTGACGAAGCAATGAGGGATCGCATGGTGTTGGGCCTGAGAGACTCGACCACACAGAGTAAATTACTCAACAAGCCCAACATCACCGTTACCGAAGCCATCACGGAAGCCACAGCCGCTGAAGCCGCGAAAAAATCTGCCGTAGCCATGAAAAAGATGAACACACACAGCGAAGAAACACCAACCAAAGACAGAAAGCAGCCTGCCACCACAACCCACTACGAAGAGTCGGGCGAAACAGTTGAATCGAGCGAAGAAGACGACGAGGTCCACTGTTTGCTCATGAACAGAAAAGAGTGCAAAAGAAGGAATTGGCGGGAATGTGCTGGCTGCGGAGGAAACCATCCCTGAGCCGAATGTAGATTTCTCGATGCCATCTGCCAGCATTGCAACAAACGAGGGCACATCGAGAAGGTCTGCAGGAACAAAAAATACTACAGCCCGACGAGACGCAGAAATTCCCCAACACGAGCTGAGCCTAAACGAGCCGAGAGAAAGTGGCAACAAGAGAAGTGAGCCAATACACACCAAACTGTCATTATACAGAGCGCTCAGACGGAAAGTGGAAAAAAAATTAAAGTCATCGTGAAAATCGAAGGAAAACACTGCAAGATGGAAGTGGACTTGGGGTCCTTCCTCTCCATGGTATCGTGGGACACAATAAAACAGCTAGTCCCAGGTATCAAACCCAAAGAATTGAAGAAGCAGCACCTAACCCTCAAGGACTATCAGGGAAACCAAATCCCTGTGGTAGGCATGGGACAATTCCGAGTCGCCTACAAACATCACGTCAAGGTGCTTCCGCTGACCATAGTCGACCAAGACAGACCAAGCCTCCTGGGCATCGAATGGTTCACGCCATTGGGCATCGGGATGACCGGGGTCGATCGAGTGACTACAACCGGTTGGGAAGACGACCTCATCCGAGAATTCCAGGACGTTTTTGATGGCTCACTTGGCAAGTATCGGGGAAATCCCATTTCTTTCAATCTAAACCCCCAAATAGCCCCACGAAGAATAAAAGCCAGATGAGTTCCTTTTGCACTAAAGGCAAAAATAGAGGAACAGCTGGACAAATTAATAGCCCAAGGGGTGTTAGAACCTGTGGACCATGCCAAGTGGGAAATGCCTATTGTCACACCAATAAAACCTGACGGGTCCATTAGAATCTGTGGTGACTATAAGGCTACCCTGAACCACGCATTACAACCAAGCGCATACCCGGCACCAGTAGTCCAGCATTTGCTTCATTCCCTGGGAAAAGGCAAAGTTTTCACCAAACTCGACTTGGCACAAGCCTGTCAACAACTCCCAGTGGACCCAGAAACAGCAGAAGCACAGACTATAGTCACCCATAAGGGCGCATTCAAATGTCACCGACTCCAATTTGGAGTAAGCGTGGCCCCTGGCGTTTTCCAGAGTCTGATGGAATGCCTTCTAAATGGCATACAGTCGTTCCCTATTTTGACGACGTCCTAATCTCGGCCAGAGATGAAACTCAATTAAGGAAAAGACTCAAAGAAGTATTAACTAAGTTTAGGGAATCTGGCCTCAAGGTAAAAAGAGAAAAGTGCTGTTTAATTAAGAATAGCGTCGAATTCCTGGGCTACTCAATAGACGGATAGGGTATCCACCCTACAGACAAAAAAGTTAAAGCAATCAAAGACGCTCCTGAACCAAGAAATAAAACCGAACTACAAGCATTTTTAGGACTAATTAATTTTTATAATGTGTTCCTGCCAAACAAGGCCACTATAGCAGAACCATTACACCGTCTGCTAGACAAGAAGGCAACTTGGACTTGGGGTTACAAAGAAAAAAAAGCCTTCCAAAATATTAAAAGCTTGCTAACATCAACAAACGTTCTCATCCAATTTAGCAACACACTGCCATTAAGAGTGACCTGCGACACCTCACCATATGGAGTAGGTGCCATCCTGAGCCACCAACTACCTGATGGCAGAGAAGCACCCGTCGCATATTACTCTAGGATTCTATCAAAAACCGAGCGGAATTACAGCCAATTTGACAGGGAAGCTCTAGCAATTGTCGCTGGAGTAAAACGCTTCCACGAATACTTATATGGGCGGACTTTTCAAATCATAACAGACCACAAACCACTAATGGGGATTTTGGCGGGAAACAAGCCAACACCTAATATACTGTCCCCAAGAATGACTAGATGGTCAGAGTTCCTAGCAGCTTATTCCTACACTCTGACACATCAGCCAGGGAAACAAATTTCCCATGCGGACGCTCTGAGCAGAGCACCCTTACCAGCAACCAACGAAGACCCGGCACCAGCGATGACAATGCTACAAATCGAGACTTGCCCCGATCTACCCATATCAGCTTATGATGTCGCCAGAGCCACCGCAAAAGACTGATTGAATGCCCGCATTCTTAGCTGGGTAGGTAAAGGCTGGCCGGAGAATCAAAAAACTGAAAACTTTAAACCTTTCCGGTCCAGACAGACTGAATTTTCAATCCAAAAGGGGTGTTTGTTGTGGGGCGATCGGGTGGTAATCCCTGCCAAATTACAACCCAGGGTACTTAGGTTGTTACATGAAGGGCACCCGGGAATGGTTAAGATGAAAAGCCTTGCTAGAAGTTATGTTTGGTGGCCAGGTATTGATAAGGACATAGAGTATTGGGTAAGCTCATGCCACAAATGCCAGGCAATTAGACCGTCCCCACCAAAAGCACCCGTTAAGGACTGGGAAACCCCTCGGGGACCTTGGTCAAGAATACACATTGATTTCGCGGGTCCTACCAAGGGGCATACCTTTCTGATTGTCGTTGATGCCTATTCGAATTGGCTTGAAGTAAAAGTTATGCCATCAATGACAACAGAAACTGTAATTAAAAAGCTGGACAACCTTTTTGCCACCCATGGCATACCGGACGTTCTTGTCTCAGACAATGGGCCACAGCTAACAAGCATACAATTTGAGCAATACCTAGCCTCCCTAGGTATAAGACATGCCCTAACCGCGCTGGCTCACCCGGCTGCGAACGGCAGGGCTGAGAGAATGGTCCGGTTTACTAAAGAAGGTATGGAAAGAATGGACGCTGGAGATGTCCAACAGAAAGTAAACCATTTGCTCACACTCCAGCACATAATGCCCAGTACCATAACCAACAAGTCCCCAGCAGAACTACTTATGGGGCGAAAGTTAAGATCTCACCTTGATAGGTTACACCCAAATTTTACCCCAGAAAACCCCCCTGACTCCTCTACATGGTTTAGACAATTCGAAATAGGCGATTTGGTATACGCTAAAAACTTCACCGGGGACCCGGTATGGCTACCAGGACAGATTACCCAAATCACAGGCCCCAAATCCTACCGATTAAAAATAGAGGATGGCAGGAAATGGAAGCAGCACATAGACCAGCTTCGTTCCCGAATTATAGAGAGAACCACAGACTTACAAACCTTCACCGAAAAAAACGGTGAATTGCAAACCAAGGTGGGGGGGGAAAGGCGAGAAATAAATAAAGAACTGTTTAAAACCAAACCCAATGAAACATATGAACAAAAAGAGCAAATAAAAGACTCACTGTTTGGAGAGACTTGCATAAAGAGCCCATCGGAAGGGGCCAGCCAGGCCAGCTCAACCTGCCCGGAGGAAACGGGAGGGAGTGGCAAAACCGCCAGCCTAAGAAACTCAGGCGGCGGTAAAATGGCTGACTCACCCTTCCAGACGATTCCAAGGAGAAGAACGGACGACACAGCAGCCCCATCCGAACCTGTCGAAGTCTGCACTAAGAACGAACCGCGCAAGTCAAGTCGAGTCCGGAAAAGCCCCACCTACCTGCGAGACTACGTCACCACGTAGGACTGAACTAAAGGGGGAGGGGTGTTCTATATGTAAAGTGGGTGACTCCAAATCTGCAAACCTGATTGGTCAAATAAAATAAGCATTGAATTGGTTCACTAGGAACCAATCCAAAGAGCTGCTAAAATGCGGCAAATTTAAACAACTGCCATTGGCTGCAAGCAGGCAAGCCAGCCTGTATAAAAGGCTGGCCTCGGCTTCAGCCAAGTGTTCCTATTTACTAACTAGTTGAAGAATAAAGTATTTGTTGTTGGAACCCGGTCTACCTCGTGTGTTTTCCGAACAAAACATCACTCGTTTGTGTGAAGTAGTTATAAGGTAGAATTGTGATAAAATAGTTTCAGATAGCTGAAAGTCATTTGCATTTGCCACATGGGGAGATGGAAATAATGACAACAAAGCTTTGTTCTTACATGCTGTTTTCAGATGTTCAGAGTGCTTTGCATGCATTATTTGTTTTGATATGTTTAGCCCAATTTTGCTCTTGAGCTAGGTGTAGAGAACATACTACAAACAGCTCCAAATTCTATCTCGGCATTTCCATGTTTTGCTGGGAAAGATTCCTGTCTGAAATATTTTGACCTGCTGCCAACATAACTGAGCTTCAGTTTGGACCAATGATCTGCCTTGACATAAAACATTTTCTTGTGCTTCTTGATTTGCAGTAGCTTTTAATGCTTCCTTCCTCCTTTACCCTCTCACTGATCTGAGTAAGGAAGCTTACAAGCAAGGATTTGGATTTGTTTATGTAAGGATTTAGACAATTAGTACACTTAAGAAAAAAGAGATTGTAAAGTCTGCCCAATTGGCTACTTTCTAATCCCCACTATTTTCTGATGTTATTGGCACTGGCTGCTGGACCTCTACTCATTTCTAAACTTCCCATTGTGAATGTATCTAGAAACAGAGTTACCTATATTCTTAGCTTCATTTTTATGTGCTTGGTGGCATCTATTGGTGTTACCATTGGAACAAATGTGTATGTCAATGTTTTGATACAAGTTATTTTAATAATTATTAGAAGATGGGAAATTTATTCCAAATTGCCATTCCTCTTTCCCCTGTTTTCTGTCTTGTAGTTTGAACTATAATTCAGTTGAAAATCCATGGGAAATATGAATCGGGGAAACAATTACAAGGAACTGGAGAATGCAATTTAGAAAGGGAAACAAAGATAAAAGAATATTTTATTTATTCATTTCCCCTACTTTAAACCATCTTCAAAAGGTTTTATGTTAGTTATATAGATTTTATGTTAGTTATACAGATTAAAAGCACACTAACAGATAATATCAATAAACCCCCCACAATTAAAGAAATAACAAAAATTCTAGAATATTCTTGGACTAAAAATAATAAAAATTAGGAAACCTGTATAGTAATTAAAAGTTGCTTGCACTTAAAAGTAATAATGATGCCACATAAATGTTTCTAGGAAGAGTATTCCAGAGCTATCAGGTGATGTTAAGCATGGAAAAGAATTCCTCTCTATATATATTTTCTTAAGATTCTAGATAATTGGCTTCCAGATAATTGACAGTCTGGTGGAGTCATCTCTTCTGGAGTCAATTATCTGGAAGCCTGCACTCTCAAACAAAAAAATCTCCACTCCACAAGCCAGACAAACACCTGGGCACGAACAGATTCCCCCCCCCCATACCTCCAGCTCAAACACACCCCAACCAGGTACCCAGATGAAACCTACCTTCCTAATAAATGATAGCGGTTCATTTACTCAGAGCCAAGCAGCACTAAAAGCCTCCAAATCAGGAACACAATGTTGCCAGCCAATCAAGAGAAAAAAAAGCTACAAAAGAGACAGAAGATATTAGAAACACCAATCAAGCAGAACACAGCAAACTCCAAGACCAATAAACACAGACCAAAACTCCCAACCAATCAGGATGAAGAAAAAATCATTCTGGCACAGCAGTAGGCTATCCCCAAATTTAAAACAGAAACATCTGTGAAAGCCTGACTCACAGACGAACACAATACAGAAGCCTGATGATGGCAGATGAGATTCTGCTGAAACGTTGCTACAACTTTAAAAGCACAACTATAATGATGTGGGAAAAATACCTGAACAAAGCTGAATACCACACACACACACACACACACACACAAAATTGATAGAAAGTTAGTGTGAGATTATGATGAAAGCACTAGACTAGGATTCGAGAGACTCAGATTTCAGTACTCCCTTGGACACAGAATCCAACTATGACTAATTTCACAATTTTTCTTTTTCAGGTCTAATGGAAAATTTTAAAAAATCCCAAACCCTTCATACAGTAAATTACCAATTTGTATTGTATCAGCATGCTATATTACAGTCCATAAGTAAAGAAGCTGTCATGCTGCAATGGACTGATATATGCTAATATAATATATATATTATATTAGCATATATATGTTTCGAAAATATATTAAGAAATGTTTCTAAGGATAGTTACATATATATCTATATTCAGAAATATTAATAAATCCAGAAAAATGATGTACTGAAAACAACTAAGGTATATTTATCAACTTTTTAAAAAATTGCAAATGTTGTAAATGTGTTTTACAAAATTTTTCAGTATTTACAATATTGAACACGTTGACACACATAGAACATATTTAACTTTTGAAAATACCCTCAGAATGAGGTCATTGGGAGAGCTTCCTTATATTTAATTATTTCCTATATTGTTACTTCTCTGCTCTTAGTCTTCTGTCAGAGGTGAGCACCAAAGAGGATGGCCACAACCATATAATTGATCACTCACTCCTTTATAAGTGTCTTTAATATTGCACATATATAATTTGTTAAGCCTGGGTTCCCCAACCAGAGTTAGGTAGACAAGCTAAACAGAATGTGCAGCGTTAGTCAGATAGGTACACAGATAAATGAGTGAGCTAAGCTTGTATGTTTATTAACATACAG